>CM068475.1:4667732-5207732 GCA_034769265.1 Remorina albescens | reverse complement strand
TTTTAACACTAACTGGAGACTCCTGTGAGTCGCGAGGCCTCCACCAACGGCGCCGGAGCGTTCGTCCTCTCTGATGTCGTTCTGCATGTGGTTCAAGTTGAGGACTCGGGGCCGTCTGAGGAAGAATGCTCATGAAAACAAACCCAGTCGGGTTTCTCCTCGGCCCGATCAGGAGGGTGAACGGTTACTGGGGAGGGGGAGGGGGGGGGCTGCTACGTTTGTGCGTGAAGTCGGAGGAAAAGCTGAACAAACAGCAGCGTTTGTTCATCACAAAGCAGCGTGGAGATAAAAGGACGTGGCGAGAGACGAAAACATTAATGCTGCTTTCACAGACAGGTGTTATGAAACAGGGCTTTTGTTCTTTGCCCTCATGGAAACTTCTGGGATTCAACCACAAAGTAATGAAGTCGACTGAATAAACCTCCAGTTAAAAGGGATATGGAGGTTTGGGTAAACCACATTTCTGCTTCTTGAACTGTCAGAAGAACCGCAAGCATAAAAACAGAGCACGAGGTCCTTATCTGGCCACAGACTCCACGAAGAAGCTCGCTCTCTATTTTGACTGCTGCTCCAGACTATCTCGAGTATATCTGGTGCAACAATATCCCGTTGTTTGCTTACAGGCCAACTTTAGAACAAAAGCCAAGACCGCAGAGCGGCGTATCACAGGCAGATAACCTCTGAGAGCACGGGACTGGAGCTGCGTTCCCAACAATTTGTTTTCATTTCAGAGAGGGGAAAAGGAAGATGTGGTGGGACAG
This sequence comes from Remorina albescens, assembly GCA_034769265.1. Lineage (NCBI taxonomy): Eukaryota > Metazoa > Chordata > Actinopteri > Carangiformes > Echeneidae > Remorina > Remorina albescens. The sequence continues at coordinate 5,206,971 of CM068475.1, read as the reverse complement.
GAGACGGGGTGATGGGGGGGTCTTATCGTCTAGCCGCTGGCTCCACTCAAAACGCAACACGGAGGAGGCAGCGATGAATGCACCTCCGTCCTAATGCTGCGTTCAGCACAGTCAGACGTTTTGAATGAACACATAAACAAACAGGTTAACTGTTGATCCTCATGAATAAAATATGAGAAAATAGTTTTTTTTTTTTTTTTTTTTTGCTGCTTCTGAAAATCTACAATTCAAGTTTGAATGTTCCAGCTGTTTATTACAAAATCCAGTTAAAACCCTGGTGCTCATGTTCTGGGCTTTTTCTTGGCTGACTTGAATGTAAGTTATCATACAGTGACTGCTCAGGTTTTCTTTTTATACACCAATATAAAATATATTTACTTTATTTATTGTTGCCAGCTACTTGCAGTGTTACTGCAGGGTAAACGCTCACAAGGTAAAATACATGTAAGGAAACTGTGACTTCATGATCATAAATAAATCAAAGAGGGTCTGTAGTAAGGGAGGAAAGTTGGAGCAGAGTTGTGGCAGAGGGGAGGGGGGTGGGTGATGAGGAGAGGGCGATTTAGACGGTTGGAAGTGGGTGTATGAAGGGTTGGACCGGTTGGTGCAGTTTAAATATAGCTGGCAGAACAGCACTCGCTTGTTTTTTGGAGGTAAAAAAAAAAAAAAAAAAAAAGGAGAGAAAGAGGCAGAAACTCAAAAAGCGAAGAAACACAAAGAAAACCCTTTGCTGTGCAGACGTATGGATGCAGATATTAGCGGCTCAAAATGCCATTTTCAACATTTTTCCTTCCCTCGTACATGATTTTCAAATAAGAGAATTGGGAATGTAACATGTGTTGCATTCCAGCTTTCTGCCTTCTGCCTGGTTGGCATGCAGAGTGCGAAAAATATCTGAGGTTCCTGGGAGCAGCTTTCCATGAGAACAGCAGCAGCCAGACCATATGGGATCCAGATCTGTTTGCAAATGGAGCAGAGCTCGCCCGCTGTTTGTGTCTTTAGTACAGTCCATTAGCTCCAGAGTACTTCACAGCTCTTTCTTCAGGAGCTCGATTTGTTTGACGGAAACAAACTTGATTCTCACATGGGGGGGTTTATCTGCAGGTCGGTGAAGCCTGAGAACTATAAAACTATTTCCTGACGCTCAGAAAGTTGGAGAATATCACAGAATGAGTCTGAAACATAAGTTCAACATGTCCTTTAAGAGCTCTCTCTTCCCACGGACACTGAACTCACCAGAAAATTAAAAAGTACATCAATTAGTGCAGGATTCGATTTTGAACTGAGTGAAACTGATTGGTTGACTGATAAAACAAGTGACTGCTGAAATATACAGACATGAGTGATGCATTTCAGCTTTGACTGTTCGGGGCCGAGCTCCATCCGTCCATCATCTAGACCGCTTGGGGGTGGGGGGGCAGGAACCAATCCCAGCAGGCACTGGGGGTCCACCCTGGACAGGTTTCCAGTCTATCGCAGACAAACAGCCATTCACGGTCGGACTAATGCCTACGGCCAGTTTTAGAAATAAACCTAAACCTGCACGTCCCCAACACAGGGAGGACATTCAGAATCCACACAAAAAGGCCCCAGTCCCGGGGTTCGAACCCTGTGAGGCGACAGTGCAAGATAACTGAAAGGTGAAGGGGAGCATTTGGTCAACGTTTTGGAAACAACATGAGAGCGACAATCGGCTTGTTTCAAAAATAATCACAGAAATGAATACCCCTGATAGTCTGTGGATAAAAACTGTGTGAACATGACGCATGACTATAAAAGGGGAAACAAAAGCAACAGAAAATAATCCTGTTCAAACCCTGATAATCTGCTAATCAAAGGCACCGACATTAAAGAAGCAGTGTTCTGTTTTTGTTTTTTATTTAATAAGCTGGTTCATAAATTATCGCACATAAAAGATTCTTTTCAATAGTTACAAAGTGGATAGCAACTCGAGTTAGAGCCCGGAAAGAATAAAAACAAATGAGAATAAGATCGTCAACAGTGGGGTCTTTTTCTGAAGCTCGACAGAAACCAGTTCACCAAACGGAGCGGAGGAGTAGGAGCCGATGGCAGGTAAAAAAAAAAACAAAAACAAAAACAAAAAACGTCCGACACCGTCTTTCCTCGGGTCTAGCAGCAAACGAAAACAGAGACATGCGTATTCCAAAGCACATGTCGAGAGAAAAACAACAGAAGGAGCTTGTTTCTGTTCTCCAGTGTATTCAAAAGTGTCTTCAGATGAAACGGAGGGAGGGAATAAATTATAAAATCAAAACAAAAAAGAAAAAGAGAGACAGCACTAGCTACATGTTAGGGTTAAGAAAACAAGTTCAACTAAAAACGTACTGAAGTGGCATCTTTTTGGCTCTACCCCAACCCCATCGTAAAAATTCCTTTTCTCATGAGTGATGAATCTGACAAGACGATGATCGGGGGGCTTGACAGTGATTGAGAGGCAGCGAGGAGACGCTGGAGGAGCGTTTTCAATAATTCATGTCAACATGTTCCGTCATTCACTTATTTAATCCTGTTATCAATGATTCTTTTCTAAAACTACCACCCACTGTCCTCCTCCCCATCTGATGGTCAATCACGGCTGACCGATGAGCTTTGGGGGTTGAATAGTTTGATAAGACTGTAGAGAGAAGGAGGAGGCGAACCCCGCCTGCTCTCTAAAACTGGTCTGAGGAAGCGATGGGCGTCCGGCATCAGCTAACGCTACTTTTTCGCTCTACGAGGATCAAATCCTTCCCGACACCTGTCTCGGGATTCTAGCGGCCAGTTTGGACGGTGGCCTACTTGGACATTTGCTGCTGAATGTGCTGCAGAAATTCAGAGTAGGAGGAAGCCGAGTCGGTCCGATCCTCCACCAGGTGGAGGAAGAAGGTGGATTTAGCAGAAGCATCGTCCCTGAAGGAAAACAGACAGAAAGGTGTTTCAGTGACAGCAGCTCTGTATCTTCTGAAAAACTTTTTTTTTTTTTTTTTCAACAGTTTTCTTATTTAATGTGCTTAAAATAAAGAGCTCTTTAAAGATGTGACATTTTTTGGGAAATTACAGTATATTTTTCAATATTACGTAACATTTTATGTATCCAAAAAAAATGGAAAAGTATAAGAGCTGGACTGCTGAAGCCGGGGGGAACCAACACGGGTCTGAACCCAGAGCATGTTAGCTGCACCTCCTCCCCAACGAAGGAGATACATGCATTTTCAACTTATTGTCATTTTAGATTAGATTTAACATCCACCGTTTATTCACTGCTGCAGCCACCAGTCATTCCATCCGCTCTGACATCAGCCCTCCTCTTTAACAACACTGCGGTGTAAACATGTTGAGCAACAACGCCACAAAAGGAGGAGTGGGAGGAAACTGGAAACAATACGTTCTCTGTGGAAGTCTGAACCACCGCCGTCAAATCAGTGAGCTCACTGCTTACTATGCGTTTACACTGGAAATAGTTTTCTGTCAACCTCAGACCGATCTCTGCAGGGAGAACGACTTCACTCCAACATGAAACCGGTCACACCCCGTTTCCGCTCAGTGCCAGGAGAAAGCAGAAAAGTGAATCAGTCTGTCAGAAGGCTGTCAAGAACTACTATGACCCGGTCAGGTGGTGTTCTTAATGAGTTGAGGACATGACGTGATGACGTGATTCTTGGTTGTCTGGTGGTTTGGAAGAGGACGACGTATGTGCGCTGTTACTGTAACTTCCCCAGTTTGATTCCTGCCTCCCTTGTTGTCCATTAATAATTTCTAAAAGGGTGAAAAATTGAGGCTCATTTTCAACTTGTGCATCATAAAATCCAAGTGGATACACCAAAAGAAAACCTGACGTGAAGGAAAAGTTGATAAATCAAACCATATTCTATATACCAATTAAAATTGCATGTGAATGGGAAGACACTGTGTGTGAGTGAGTGTGACCTTCTCACACCTTCTAAAATCCAGTGCCTGCTACTTACCTGACCACGTGCATTGTTGCGCTGAATGCTCTGTTGTCCTGCAGCCAGTCGAGGAACGCTCGCACTCTCTCAGACAGAGGAGTCTCCAACTCGGGAATGTGATTCTGAGAAAGAGACGAGAACCAAAACGTCAATGTTGTGCTTCAGAGAGGACACAGACACACACCACACGTTTCAGCATAAATGACTGTGTGTGTGTGTGTGTGTGTGTGTGTGTGTGTGTTGGTGTGTGCTCCGGGAAACATCGACCCCTTTGTTAGAAAAATAAAATAAACAGCATAAACAATTGCTGACAGCTGCTTTCTGCTCCGCATGCAGCCACAGTGCGGTAATGACCGAGCTTTCTATGTACAAAAACGCTGCACAGGCAGATCTTTTCTGCTGCACCAGGTCTTTTTTTTTTTTTTTTAAACAAAGCAAACAGAACATGCAGTTGTTCTCTTAATGTCAACTAAAACTGTGACTCACAACACTGCACTGCATCATTTCTACAGGCACTTTGGAGAGCATTGGAGAGTCGAGTTTGTAATCACATTTAATTTCCTCCTCCCTGAAGAGCATCATTTCAAAAAAATAAGAAAAATAACTTTATGATCTTGTCTCACTGACCATGTTGGGGGGGATTGAAGCGTAGTTGGGGCAGCCGAGAACGTCTCGTATGAACATCTCGTTGCAGCATTTGCCGATCCACAAGTAAAACACCTGCAGGCAGGAGCAGAGTGGAGACGACAGAAACATGAATAGGGAGAAATAAATGAAACATTCCTCTCCTTTTCGACCTTTATGAATAGGCGATAGTGAAACCTTACGTTGCCACAGTCCATGAGGAAAGCTCCATCGCGGCTCACTCTCTCAGCAGACAAGTGCAGCAGCGGTGGTTGTGGAACCACTGTATCGTTTAGATGGAGCGCACCCTGCAGGTCGCAATCACCAGGTTTAATTTTCTTGTTTTTTTTTTTTTATACATCAAGAGCAGAATCACATCCAAATGTGTAACACATTGACAGACAGAACATGTGTTACATAATATTCAATATGGACTGAAACAACAATCCGATGTTCATGATTTAATGTGCAGCACCAAAGTGTCCATAATTTTCTTTTTTTTTTTTTAACTTTTACACAACTGCAATTCAGAGACAAGTATTATACTTTCTAATTACGTTTAAGAGCCACAGTGTCTAGTTTAAGATACAAACAAAATATTTGATTATGTCTGATATGAAGATGAAATGACATATTGAACTGTTGGGTTCCTCTCTATAATGTCAGGTCTTCTAAATGCTGCGCTGCACAAATAACACTGAACTGACCTAAACTTCATGTACATGATGCCTTTATTTTATCTGAGAAATATTTTTGCAGGACTTTAACTTGTAATATATTTGCACTTTCACGTCAGGAAAAGATCTCACTCATTGTTCCAACTCTGGTTGTGACTGATTTTAATCAAGTAACTGACTCATCATTCAAACACTGTTTAGCTCAGGCTTGTCCTACCTGGTCCGACATGTTGTCCAGCCTGTACAGGTCAGGATGAACCATTCGCATCAGCTGCTGCAGAGGCTGCGTCTTGAACTCACACATGGCAAACACCCGCTCATCCAGCCGCGTGCTGGTGCCTGTCCTGAGCGCTCTCTGGAGAAAAACGTTTTCGGGAGCGTTTCAGTTTAGTTTTCAGACATATGTTTCGACCGTGCCCTGTGCTTTTGGGTTTTATGAATAAAAGTAACCTGAATTAACTTATTTTTATTACACCGGCATCTTTTTTTCCATCTGATGAAATCTGATGAAACAGTGTTTCATCAGATGTGTCATTCTACATCTCTGAACTGATGATACAAAACATAATAAATACTAATAAAATAAATCCCTATATTGTAATAAACGGAGAGGCGGCATCAAAAAATAAAGAACTAGTCAGGTTTTAATAACCTTTCCACTTCAAATCATCAACATTGGGCCACAGATGGTGTCATTTGAATTAATTTTCTTGTTTTCGTGTACGTTTTTGTCTTTGTTTGGACGTTAAGGACCATGAGCATGTTACCTAATGTGACCTGTTGGGCTTTTTGTCTCTGATGATACAAAGGGTGTGTGCTTGTGTCTGCATGTAGACACGCCCTGAATGTGTGAATAGACAAGTTCTGGGCAGATGAATAGAGTCCCAGGCTGTGTGGGGGTTTGTATAACTGTGTGTGGCTATAGGGTGTTTTTAGGGTGTGTAGTAGTGTTCTTAATGTAATTCATATTATAAGATGTGTCATAGCAACAGTCTTCTTATTCAGAGCACACAAGAAAAGGTTTGGCTTTTGGTGTGTGTTTGCTGTAAATGAAGCTCCACCTGTTTGAGCAGAGCCAGGATGTAGAGTGGGAAGAGGCGCATGGAGGCGGGGACGACCAGGCCCGACTGCTGCAGGCTTGACACGTTGCTCTTGTAGGCGCTCACCAAGTCCACAACCGCATTCACCAGGGCGTCCCGGGCATCCGACAGGCTGGACGATATTGACCGGTCGATGGCTGGATGGAGATTGTGTGAAAGGCTGAGTGAGGGAGAGCAACTCATTCTGGAAAGGCTATAGAAAATTCCTTCTGTTCTCCGGAGCAAGTTCAATGAATGTGATACTTTTTGAAATGATGCCACCTCAGTAAAAATTCTAGTTTCTCTGTATTATTTATCTGTTTTACAGACTTTTATTTATTTTAATTGCCTTGGTCAGATCAATGCTGTATTTAAATGTGGATTTAAATTGACTGAATAATTTCTGTGGTTGTTAAACTCAACCAGTGAACCAAGTTTACATTCAGTAAATTCCTGAACAGGAAACCAGCTGAGAAGACCTGAAAAAAACTCAAAGAATCAATATTTCATAGTAAATTATTTCACTTATGGCTGAAAAACTCGTTCCAGCCTTGAACGTGTCATACTGAATGTTTGACGTAGAGACTCACCCATGTTGGCCAGCAGACAGGTGATCGCTTGGACATCAGCTCCAGCGTACACGTCGCTCAGCTGGTTCACCACCGGCAAACACAAAGTGTGAACTCGGATTCGCCTTTTCCCTGCAGGGACAATAAGAGACAATGAAACTCTTTTTTGTTTGTTTTAACCTAAATCAGAAAAGATTTGTTTTCTAACAAACAAAATTAACGCTCATGTTATCATGTCCACCGAAATTTTTTTTTTTTTTTTTAACCGAGGAAAGACACTAATAAAATCCAATTGACTTGACTTTTTTCGCTGCTGGTCCAGTTTCCCTTCCTGTTCAGACTGACGACACGCACAATTGTCACCACATGCAGTTTGAGACACATTGATAGTCAGGAGTTTGTGTGTTTTCAAAACATCAGGGCTGCAGCGTGCTCTTTGGCTCAGCATGGCCTTTCTGGTGTATCAGCACCTTGTTGGGCCGGCAACGTTTCTACAGATAAAGAGGCAAAAAAATGAGCCTTTTGACTGAAGCGATGTGTTTCCATCAATGCCAATCGGAGCCAGAGCGGATAAATGTGTGTCTGCTGCAGTCATTTGACCTGAGCGTGGAGGCCTTTTAACGACATTTCAAAAAGGGATTAGTATTTGAACAACTGGTGGTCATGTGTTTTTGTAAAGACGTTTATTTATCAAATGAGGTTCTACTGGGAAACTTTGCCGTTACTCTGGCTAAACATGTTCCAATGTGGAAATCAGCCCGAATAACTACGAGCTCCTTCTACTGGCTGTTTGAGCAGAGGAGGTTATTTAGGCTTTTAAATCTTTTTATCATCACAATGATCCCAGTGTGTGTACCTTTATTGGACGTGTAGAGCAGAGCAGCCTGGAAACAGGCCAGAGATGAGTCCGCCAGAGAGTCCTCGATTGACATCTGGACAGCGAAGGCGGAGTCTGGGTTCACATTGGCCAGGGATAGCAGGTCGGTGGACCGCACAAAGAAGTTACCGTGGAATGTGTGGATGGATAAACCTGAGGGTGAGCAGATGAGTGCACAGGGACAAATATTATGTTAACACATTCATGTGAACAGATAACACCATCCCTGTTAGCAGGTAAGAAGCTCAGGTGCAGCTGTGAACAATTAAATTGCAGACTTCAAGAGGTCAAAGTGTTAAACAAGCAAACATTCAGGTGACACAGTGACAACAAACAGCTGCCATTCACAAGGAATCTCATCTCAAGCAACACAGAACATTGTCACATCCAGTTACCTTTAGTGCATCGTATTCTCATAACTGCCTCGAAGCCGATCTTCCTGGTAAGGTAGCGCCCAAGATCCCTTTGGAACTTCTCCAACTGTGCCGGGTTGTGGATGTGATGAAAGGAGGGGTAGTAAAAGATGCTTCCCGCCGAGTACTTGGACATACAAGCTGGAGAAAAGGAGCAGGGAAAGGAAAAATTGTACGAATTTAGGTTTACGCTTCTGTGTTTCTCATTTTAAAAAAATGCTCCACGTTTTTGAACTTAAGGAACAATCAATGAATTTTCCCTGATTTCACTGAGAATCAAAGAAGCTGAAAACAGACCATGCGTTGAGGTTCATACGTTGGCGTCATTACCTAATGAAGTGAGATCAGCGTACTGGGAGCTAAGCAAGAACAGATCCACCCCGATCTGTTGGCCTGAGCAGTCCAGAGCGAGTTTCTTATAGAAGTCTGTGGCGGGGCCGAGATGCTGAACGCCCTGTGAAGATACAGAACAACAAAAGAATTGCACATATTTTATTTTCTGATCTGCTCACAGAGTAGACAATGAAACCAAAAGCACCAGGTTTAGCTGAGGCTGTGTTTGGATTCCAGTTATTATTACAGTACTATACAGGATGTGTACGAAGGGAAAATAATTTTGCAGATGAAAAAAGTATCCTGTTTACAATGTTGAATTTAGCGTCTGTTTCTTTTGTGGTTCTTGCTAAAAACCCACCAGAAAGCTCAGAATATAAAGACACATGGAATTATTTCCCATAAAAAAACAAGAGATCTGTTGTTAGTTAATTTTATTCATGATTGCACCACCAACTGTTTTTTTGTTTTTGTTTTTTCAAATTGAAAGGCAAGTTCCTGTTGTGATGTTGTAATAATAGTAAGCTGTGACAGGAATATAAAGATGACAGTATTGACGGTAGGAGAGTGAGGGAGTCATCTTGCTATATTTGATCTGTCATATGATTTTGGTTTAGGACTCACAGGGAGGGAGGAGACCGAAATATCACTCACCAACTAACGGAACCATCTTAAATTTCGCCATCAGTTAATCATCGCTCAGTCATCCATACCTTACTGCTGGAGCGCTGGTTGGGGTCTTCCCTTGATTGCAGCATGCCAGCGCCTAGTGTGGGCAGCTGGGTCTGGAAAACTGTGACGCGACCCCCGGTGGGCGACATCAACTTGAAGGCGGCCTGTAACGCTGGGCCGAGGGCGCTGTGTGTCTCTCTGCTCTGACTGAACATGGCTGGCAGGGAGGTCAGCAGGTCCTTCACCAGCTGGAGGTGGAGGTGAGGTGAGGGACGAGCGAGTTAATGGAAAAACAGTGTGTTATTAAATTTAAAATTTCAGTGTTGTTAATTGTACATTTAATAGAATCTCATTTTGTTCCGTTTGCTTCCTTTTGGTTATTTAATTTTACTAGAAATGGTAACAAAACATTTCACTTAGAGGATTGAGAAATAACTAAATTTGAATTTAAATGTAATGAGAAGAGGAGCAAAGAGGAAGACATATGAGACTAGACCATGAAGGAAACATCAATGGACTGGGACAGAAAGAAATAGAGGAGGAAGTGATGTTAAGACCAGGTTTCCTACCTGCTAGCGGAGGGAACAGAAAAAGAAAAGTATGAAAGTTACTGGTATGATGGAGATGGGAAAAACAACATTAGCAAAGTAGCTATTATGAGCTGTAGTGAAGAAGCTCATAAACATTTATATTCAGACTGTCTACCTCTTTGCTTTCCTTCAGGTTCACCATCAGGCTGTCATGAGATGGTATGAACACATCTGCAAGAAGAAAGCGACACAACCAAATCAGCTTGTGGATCGGACCTGCTCTCTACTCTTTCTTAATTGTGTGGTACAAAATCCTGCTTAATGTTCTATTTCCCTCCATTATTTAAAAAAAAAACAACAACAACAAAAACATCATGTTGTATTTTAGAAGACTTAAGGACCACAAACTTATTAGATTATGGACGTCAATACAATCTGACATCTTTGTATTACATCTATATTTCCTTCCAGATGGTGTTAAACCTAAATCGTGTTTGCTGTTAGCAGACGTACCATCGATGTCTGACACCACCAGCATCTGTGGCTGAGACAGTCCCTCCTGGAGGTTGTAGAAGTGGATGGTGTTGTCGAAGGTGAGGAAGCCCACCCTGGTGCGTGTGTCTCCTGGCAGCCTGATGCACATAACCACCTCTTGTCAGAATTGGTTTAGAGAAAACAATTCTGGCAAACGACAACTGTTATAACATTGGCTGCTTTTCAGACGATATGCGCATGTTTTAATTTGAATTTTATCAACAGGACTCACTTATCCAGGTTCTCAAGAAGTGAGTCACAGAGGTACTTCAGGTAGCCTGCCTCCACGGCGTTGTGCGATACATCGAGGACAAATAGGTAGACCGCCGGTTGAGGGGGTCGCAGCTGAGTACACAACAGGTAGAAGACAAATTATCACAATTCATACAGTTAACTCTGTAAAATACAAGATTTTATTTTCATTGTTGAGTCAGTAACATGTCGCCTCACAAGTTTGCACTCTGTTCTGAATGTTAAAGTTCACAAAGATTCACAAACTGGCCTTTAAATGTTTTCACCTACACAATACTGTCATCTAGTGGACACACAATCACACTGCATGAAGACTCACAACTGCACAACAAAGTTTCTACAGCGAATTCACTGTTCTACAAGACAATCTCAAAGTTTAAAGAGAGAAGAGACGGTTCACCATGTAGTCTGAGGAGGCGATGAACTCCACAGTGGCGTTCTGGACCTCCGGCCTTTTGTGCGGCTCGCCGTACGACCTGGTTACTGGGTTGTACATGAACTCATCTGGCACTGAATGAGAAAGAAAGCATTGTTAAATTGACACAATTTAACAGAGCAAAGACGTGGAGGACAACGTCTGACTGGTCTCCTACCGTCGTTCACCCGGTAGCAGAGGTTACACTTCCACCTGCGCTGGTCCAAGAAGGTGACGAAGGGGTTGATGTACGTGCGACAGGAGCGACAGCGCACTATCGTGTTCGAGGTGATCACCGGTAACTGCTGCAGAGGGGCGACAGGGTAGGAGACAGAGGGGTAATAGAGGGACATCAGTAAAGCTTCAGTATTAAGTCCTATCTATAGTAGGTGACCACTATTTAAAAGACATTTTTTCAAACTGCCAATCTTCTTTTTATTAGGGGACCAGCTGCTCTGCCTCTATGAGCCACAGCAACCATTTTGACCTTTTCCAAACATTCCTCTGTGCATGACTCAGCAAACGACTGAAGGGAATCTGTTGTTTGTGTTTCTCAGAGAATGTGACTGAACGACTCTTCACCACTTCCCCGTCTCTCTTATGTTTGTGTGCGCCATTGTCACCAGAACTTCTCTAAACTTTGTCCCATTTCACCTGTTAACTATGTAGATATTACACCTTCAGTCCACCTGGAGGCTGTAAAGTTAAACACTACATCCAACAAACTTATTTTCTGTGTGAAAAGAGAAATCGAATGGATTTTGATTCTTTCATTCTGATTTTGTGGGCGTGTGTGTGTTTGTGTGTTTGAACAAACTGTCAGGGGTGAGAATGTGGAGGAGACCGAATGTCTGTCTTACATTTCAAAAACAAAAATGATCAAAACAGCAGAGCTGTGCAGTGTGAAACTTGCAAAGGGAGCAGTGAAAAGCACAGTGTGACTGTGAAAGCTGTAACCAGGGTGTCACAGGGAAAGAAACTGTGGCTGGGAATTGACAATCGTTGCATAACCCGAACATGGTTCCAAGGTTGTGTCGTCTACATGAATACAATTACAAACATTTCTCAAAGTCTTATTTTCTTCAGCAAGTTCCTTACAAATGTTCTTGTCTCTTTTACTTTCTCTTACACCCTCAGAGCAGCCAGAGTGCGATCGTACATCTTTCGAGCTGCAGTTGTTGCTGCTCAGGTGAATAAAAGCTTCCAGCCACTCCTGAACTCTGACAACCGTTTGGCTCTGATGGCTGTTTGCTCTCCTGGTATCAGTGCATCGCTGTTCTCCCTCAGCTCCCTCTCTGTCACCACGTCACCCAACACCTCCATAAATACACTCCATACAATCTTCCTCCATCTTATCATCATCCTCCTGTTCTGCTGTGTCTGCAGCTGCAAACTCTCTGCAAAGCACTAAATGTCTCAGACTACAGAGTTGCACTGTGTCCAGTCAGTGACATAATATAAGTAATATCTTTATTTCCTTCCATCTTTAACTTTAATTAAAACCTATGTTTTTATCTTATTATTATTATAACATTTACATTTCTTTTAAGCACACTGAATGACTTCTGTTTTCATAAACTGAAAACTACATATTAATTAATTTAAACAGTCCTCTGGGTTTTAAAATCGTTTAAGTAAAACCTTTTTTTACACTAAATTTAAAGATATATGGTTTTATATTACTTTCTGTGTCTTCAGAATTTTAAAGAAAGCATAAAAAGGGAAAATAAGTAAAAAGAAATGCAGATTGTATGTCAAGTGATACTTCACCAAATCTCTAACCACATATTGAGTTTTTCTAGCACAAATATTTGATATTATCGTCCCAATCTGTGCATTTATTTGGGCAAAAATGGAAAAGGTTATAAAATATTGGCTGCTTCTATTGAAGAAAAAAGATTTCCAACTGGATATCAAACAAACAAATTCATCTAAGACATCAAAATATATGAAAAACAAGCTTTGGGTCTGAATGTATGTCAGATCATGTCAGATCATACCTGCAGGTCTCTGAAGGGGTGGAGGAGAAGCCCCAGAGGGAGCCTGGCCTTGTTGAGTAAAGCCTGAGTCTGCGGGATGCTGGTCAGTGTGCACCTGAAGGTCCTGAGAGGGAAAGAGAAGGCGACACTTCCCACTTTGACTGTTTAATTATAATAAATGTGTTACATTAAAGCGCCTTGGTGATGTAGGAACCATGAATGACTTTAGAGGAAATAATAGGTGTATTTGATTATTTATATATATAATTATTAGTATTATTTTTCTTTTTCTTTTTTTTTTTTACAGGTGAAAAAAAATCTACATCCCATTAGCTGGGATCCACTACACTTTACTTACTGTGGACTGCAATTGACCTTCCTGAGATCAGCACTCAGGTTGGGTTCAGGGGCCTCCAAGGGCCTGGGGGGCAGCAGGATCCTCTCCTGCAGCAGGTTGACCGGCCTCAGGGCCTCCACTTCTAGCTCTGGCACTCCACTCAGGCCCCCCAGGGCTGCAGAAAGCTGGGACAGGTTCGGGAATGGCTGAAAAAGATTGAGGAATAGTACATTTCACATCTGCTCCGCTGGCAAATTTGACTTAAACAAACAATGTTTAAGCTGTTTTTGGTTTCAACCTAATCCTAAAAAATAATCATCTCCACTTTTTTCACCAGCTGGTCTCAAACTGTGTCTGTCTACTGGAAAGCAGGAAGCTTTTTTTTTCCTCTTGTGGAAACAGCTGTGGCCAAAAACAGTCAGAGAGCAGGCACAAAAAAAAAACCAAAACAAAACATTGGCATCACCTGGGAGTACTGCTGGTAGCTCGGCTGACCGTACAGGTCATGGCTCGGGGAGGAGTCGCTGCGGGAGGCCGGACCCTGTCGATAGGCTGGCTGCATGCTGTGGTAACCATAGCTACCGTAGGACTGAGCCTGGTTGGTCATGTCGTTTGAAGGCGGCATAGAATCTGAGGAGGAAACGAGTGTTTTTCATCGTGTTAGGATGATAATAAATGCAGAAGTTGGTGATCTGTTTTTGTCCTGCTGCTCTATTCCTATAATAGAGTTAAGACGTTGACCACATAACTTTCAACATAACATTACCTTCTACAGTAGAAACTATATCTTCAATCCCTGTTTGGTTAGTTTCACTTTTAGTTGACTTGCTCTGACATTTAATTTTTTTTTCCTGTTTCCCAGAGTGATACTATTTGACCACAATCACCATTTTGAGTTATGTGTATGATCGAAACTATAGCTAAAGGAAACATATGGCATGAACGCCACATTAAATCAGAAGCTATAAAAAGAAATATTTGCAATGGAAATGGTGATCTCCCCTTTACTCATTGCACTCACTGTGAGTTACTTCCAATTGATGCCAAGACTAATAAATTTAGCTCACAAACAAGACAGCGGACCTTGCTAAGCATTTTGTGATGAGAGATTTGTGTGTACACCCATTATTTAGATTTGGCGAGTTATTTATGATGAAGATATACCGGGATAGCTGCCCCCTTCGAGGGAATCGTAGCTGTTGGGCAGTGGAGAGGCACTGCCAGTGGTGGAGGAGGAAGTGTCACCACCTGAGGAAGGCAGAGAAAGAGAGAGAGAGACACACATTGAAACACACTGAAATTTATAATAAAACTTTAGCTAGGAGAACTGGTGTAGTGAAGGAAGTTGAACAAGAATAGCTTAAAAAAAAAAAAAGTAAGAAAAGTAAAAAAGTAGGACAAATGAAAAGCAAGTAAGGAAAGTCTGAAGGACATCAGCTGTAAATGAGTCAATAAAAAAGATGGGCAAGAAAATGAAAGAACAGAGGAGGGAAGAGGACGACACATTAATGAGAATAAAAAAGGAGCTCTTTTTTTTCTTTTTTGTTTGGCCATGAAGCGTGTTGTGCTCAGATTCCCTCCGGCCGTGGAGACGAAGAGCAGGAAAGAGCAGGCAGAGTGAACACAAGGAAGAAAAACATGATGAAGGGACGCACCGGCCTCTGATGACTGGAAACATGGTGGCAACTGAGATGAAATATGGAAGATTATAAATATTATATTATCAACTTTTAATTTATGTCACTCAGTCTTTGATTCACTGGTTTACAATCTTTACAAACTCCCCTCCTGTATTTTCTACTCTACTGTTTTCTTTTTTATTTTTTTTTTTACTATTTTAGAGGGAAAAAGCCAAGAAATGTGGGAGGAAGAAGACGACTGCTAGCTGATATAAGTAATGCATGATTGCTTGGAAGGACATGTATTTAAATATGATTGTTAAAGCTCAAGGAGGCAGCTTGAACACATTAAACTTCAATGTTTGTTCACAACAGTGCTTTAGGAAATATTCATATCATCAGCAAAATATACTTGAAAATTATAAAATTAAGCAATCTTGAGACAAAAAATGACAATTTTCAAACAACGATCAGCCATAACACGAATAAAACCAGCATATTATGTAGGTCCCTCTTTTACAGCTCTAAAAGCCCTTAGTCCTGAGGCTTTAAACCAGGTTTAACTACCTCAAACACACAGGTAGTGTAGATCAGTGCTTCGCGAGACAGAGTAGGAAGACCAAATGTGAAAATTCAACTAACCAAAGCTGGAGTTTAACTTGTGAAGGTGTTTGTAAAAGTCTTTTTACCAGCGTTCCCTCGGCTGACTTCATTGCTTTTAAATCTGCTTCATGATTTCATACATTTCCCAGAAGGCCTCCCAGAACTAACAAGCAGTGCAGCAGCAGCCACTACTCAATAAGACTCAATAAGTCCAGTCGATACAGTATAATGGTGGAATATGATGCAGTCCATTAAAGCGGCTCAAGTTCATCATCCCACCATCTATTCACCACTTTGCCTTCTGATACAAAGACAAATGCTCAATATATAACCTCAATCAAGAAAGAAAATCTTGTAAACACAATGCCTTATGATTTACAGCAGCCACAGAGTTTCTCTCATATCCAATAATTTTTTCCAAGTTTTCCAATGGGATTAAAGGGGTAGAACATTTGAATGGACGCATTGAAGCATGTGGGCCAATAGAAGGGATCAACAACAGCAAACCAAGACACGACAGGCTTGTGGCAGAAAGCTCATTGGACGAGAGAGGATCAAATTATCTCTCACTGAATCAGACCAAGCAGACTTCTGGATTATCTTCTGTGGGGTAAGAAGAGCTAAGCCTTCTTCCTCCTTCTCCAACATGCCTCAGACACATGCTCCTCTTCCCCCTTTCCGTTTTCTTCTGTCAGTTTATAGATGAACTAAAAGGGAACCATCAAGAGCAAAACAAATGTTCACAGCTTCAAAATAATTGTGCACTTCTCCACTTCCTTTTTCTTCTGACCCTCATCACCTGATCTCAGGATTTTTAGCCACATGTCCATTTTGTTTACCCCCAGGCTGTTGTCACCCCTCGTTACTGATAATTAAAGCTGCATTCACAGCAGATGCGACAGTTTATAATCTGTTTCTCGTAAGTGACACGGCTCTTACCATTTACAATCTCTATCAAGCTACATAGATATGTTGTAGGTGTTACGAGATGTAACGCGTTTGTGTTTGGATGGTGACCCCAGATCGGCGACAGCGCTGAACTGATAACAAGTGCATTTAATGCTTTTCTGCCAAGACAAGCCTCAGCATTTTGGCACCTGTTCCACAGTGACTCAGCAGGTTTGGCAAAGGCACAACAAGAATCAGCAAAACAAGAATCAAAACATTGTCTGTGTCCGTGAGTAGAAATTCACATAAAAATCTAAAAAACAAAATACAACAACAACAACAACAACAAAAAAACCCTAAATATTAAAAAAAAAAAAAATTCATCTTCTAAGTTGATAAAAAAAAAATTAAGCAAATTGAAATCTGACAAAAGCCTTAACTGCACTTTGCTGGAAAAAATATGCACTTAACAAGTCAACTTGGGAGCTCCACACTTGTTGCCCATGAGCACAAAGTGATTATCTATAATTAGCATGTATCGAGTTTTTAGCAGGGTCACATCCTGCTGACTCAATCATATCGTGTTATTTTACAAAATTCTTTATTATATTTCTATTTATATGTACTATATATATATTTATATTATATTTCTTAAAATTTACTGGAGGTTTTGTTTACCAGAATTTTGTCTGATGTAACGCAAAAACATGGGACACGAACTGAACATTTGGCTTAGTTGTATGAGATCGACAAATCAACAACTAAGGCCTCAGGACAACAGCGCAACACTACTGAGAATTGAGGAGATCATGAGGAGGACGCTGAAACCTAAAACAAGCCTCTCTTTTAATTACTTGTGTGCTAATGAGTGCTGGCCGTGCTGACTAAATCCCTCTCATAGGGAGCAAGCAAGTCAACGAGCAAGTCAGCAAACACACAGAAAGAGAAAGAGAGACGGAGAGGGACCCTGCACCAGGTGGCAGGGGAGTAGCTATATTTAAAAACCTGTTAACCTCTGGCTGATGACACAGTTCCCGAGGGGGGGGGTTTATCTACAGATCACCTGAGTGGCACACTGTAGTATTACGTCAGCAGCCAAGTCTCGCAGAGGTAGATGCTTATTTTTTTACACTTTAAACAATCAACTTAAATAGAAAAATTGATTATATAACATTAAAGAAGTGTTTGAAAGATTATTTAAAGTCTTATTTTATCTTAAAACAATGCAAATAAGATTAAGGATGATTTCTAAGAAGACCAAAAATCAGGTCAGCAAAGCAGGTCTATTGGTAAAATGCCAAAAAGTTCTTGCCAACAAGGTCATCTTCAGGACATATAAATTATTACATCCAAAACTGAAAAATACCCATAAAAATCTGCAGGATCCAAACGTATCTTTTTTTTTCCAGAAACACTATAATAATGCAGACTTATAAAAGCATAAAAAGCTACCAAGTTTGCTATTCAATAAAAGCAGCAAATCCTCACAGTTGAGAAGATAAAAACCACAAATTTTGCTCCATAAATGAGTAAAATTATCAATAATTAATTTAATTGAATTTTTTATCTTTGTGAATTCATTGAACACCTTAGAATAATTTATTTTAATGGAATTTGCCCGAGGCCACAGCTGGAAGAAATATCATAACTTGATTTGATTTCCCCCACACCAGCAGCCCCAGTTGGGCAGCTGTTGGTCGGTGGAGGTGCACTCCAGATGGAATATCGTATCCCAGAGATTACTGAGTGAGAGCGAGCTAGACAGCATGCAAGGATGACAGCTTCCACTGCATGACAATTAGAAAAGCAGGACACGGCTGAAGGCTCTCAAGACAAACGGAAGAACTAAGATACTTACCTGTTCTCTTAGCGGAGAGAAAACATTTAAAAAAATGATGGAGTAACACAGCAAAGTTCAGGTGATTAAAATTAATTCAACATTTAGTACGAGCTGATGATAGCAAAGGGGAAAAAATACTTTAGAAGACTGTTGTTCAGGAGGCAGCAGGATGGAGAGTGAAAATCTAATTAGAAAGGAGTTGCACTCCTGTGAGTGCTGAAGAAGTGACAGTTCAGACACAGAACTGGAGATCAAAAGGTGATGTTGAATGAGCGGGAAGTGGAGACGCACAAATGCTAAAAAAAAAAAATGGTGGGTGAAGTTGTGTTTTTCAAGAAAGATTAGGGGGATGGTGAGGTCTACCACAAAACTAAAGGGAGTTTTTGGGGGATGGATGAAGTGGTACAAGAGGGGTCATGGGGGAGGTAAAAGCTAAAGCAGACCTGCTTCCTCATCCTCATCCTCCTCCTCCTCATCATCATCAGAGCTGGATGACGAGGGAGCTGCTGCTGGGCCTGAGGTGGTGGCAGAGGCAGAGCTAGCGCCACTATTAGCAACATATCCATACTGCATGCCTGTTGGAAGAGGGGGGGGAGTTGGACAGGTAGATAAGAAAAATGTCAAGACCGGGTTGTCGAGAGTAGACGGGACGGCGATGATCATACAGTAAACGTCATTCCAATTGATTCTTCTAAGTGTGTGTCCCGTTGTGAAGCAAACGAACAGGCTATCTACACAGGACAGAATAATCTTTGTTTTCTGTGCTTAACACTTACAGACCCATCAGCAAAATTTAAGAGAGCTATTGATATTTTTGGAAAGGAACAAAGATGAAACTTTGTTGAATGAGTCTGTTTTCACATTTAGAGTTTTAGAGGGCAAGGAGATTTGTCATTTCCTGTTGGACTTTAGTTCCCTCAATTTGTTTTCACCGACACAGGGTTCCTCCCAGCCTGTGCATTACTGATGAAGCTCCACCAATTTCCCACCTACTGACTTCTTATTTTACAAATAATATTGAAATGTTTCATAATCAAATAAAAATCTGAAAACTTCCATCACAATTGTTCTGCAAAATGAGACACAAACAGTGCATTCAGTGCTGCCAACCCAGATAAAAATTATTTGATCACTTTATTTAACCAAAAAAAAAAAGTGCCTTTTTACACAGGCCTGATTTAAAGGCTTTTCCTCTCTTTCTTTTGCTGTTCTCTTGCTATTGCTCAATATGTTTTCTCAGAGAGCGGAAACTGATTTAGACACACATTTTACTGGCATCTCAGTGTTTCAAGTCTGTAGAAACGTTAGGGGGGGTTTGTTTACATTACTCAGATATAGTTTCTGTCTTCATTGTGAGACTACTGCAGCTGGTATTAGAGTCCTTTGGTCTTAACCTGCTAAAGAAAGCAACAGTGAAACAATTCACCAGTCAGAACCAAAGCACACCCACAGCTGGTAGGTGTTGAGATCCAACCTGAAACCCTCTAATTTGTGTAAAGACTCACACCTGCACATTTGAAAGTGTGTGTGTGTATGTGTGCAAAAGAGAGGCTGCATGCGGTACACTTCCAAAGTGCAGCTGTGGTTATGTAAACTACACACACACACATCTAAACATAGGGTCATTGAAGAATTTGCACCAAACAAGACAAAAACCAGGCCACAGTGTTCAAAACTCAGCGATTTGCAACCATAGTGGAAAAAAGCCTTCTAAAAGTGCTTTGTATCATCCCATGGGTCTGAATACAAAAACAGGAAACTGGTCTTTGTATTCATTTTGACCTTTCAGTATAAAAGGGTTTTTATAATCAATAAGACAAAGTTTCTGCTTCAGTTTAAACGACAATTTACAAGCAGGTAGAACTTCCATCCTTGCACGTACGAAAACATAAATGGCTAAATGCTCAGAACAAAACAATTCACACTTACACAGCCTCTGTTAGGAGCAGCACTAATGCACACTTCCTAAGATAATACCTAGTGAGGACAAACCATCTGAAGTATTCTTTAATAGAGCCTGAAAATAAAAAACTGAATTTCATAAATACCTTGGTGGTGGCCTGGTGAGGAATGAACTGAAGTGGAGGGGGTTCCTGAGGGCGGTCGGTCTGTGGCTGGACCACCAGTACTGTGAGTGACCCTGCCATAGGAGTCATAGCTCTGAGGTGCCTGGTGGCTTGGGTCATAGTGTTGGTGGGTTGTGGTTTGGGCTGCAACAAAAAAAAAAAAAAAGAATAGAACACAAGACGTTTTAAAAGAGGGGAGGAAAACAGTGGCTGTAACTGAACATCTATAAACCACAACATTGGAAAGCATTTAACAGCTATTATAATTAAACATCTATTACAAAATGCTGCTCTTTCAGTTTTCTAGGAGTTCTGATTTCTGAATTTAGATGTGAACCAAAAGATATTTTTGATAAATATCAAATATTTTTACACTGATGCAGGTTATGCCTCTAGCCAAAAGACTTAGACTATCATAAAACTGTAAAACATAGTTTGAGTGCTGTGTTAAATGACACATGTGGAAAAACTAAAATTGACACACTTATCGCACAGTCTTATGCGCACATTATTGGACAAATACAGTTAATATAAATGTACAATAAAACACCAAAAGCAATAATCATATAGTTGAATGAAGTGTCTGAAAATCTTCACGTTTCAGTCTCAACACAATCAACTGCACGTACCTGTGGTTCCTTGACCATTGACAGTCGGCGCCATCTGACTGGGAGGAGCCCCGACGTACCCAGGGTGCACCGGTGGCGTGGAGGTTGGTTGAGAACTGTTGTACTGATGAAGGGGTGCAGTCATCTGGATGGGCATGACTCCAGGTGTGGAGGTACTCTGGGAGGAACTCAGGGTGCCATACTGTCTACTTCCTGGCGCCGACGGATACGAAACGATGGGGTAGAGGGGAGCTCCGGGGCCGCTGGCTGGTGCGGGAACCAAACTGGGATTCTGCTGCTGTTGAGGGTGCTGCACCGTGGTGGGAGCACCATGGTACGGCTGCTGTCCATAATAAGATCCTGAAGTGGCATAGGGTGGATGCTGCTGCTGCTGCTGTTGCTGAAACGGCTGTTGGTTGTACTGGGTGTTTGATGGTGGAGGAGCTGAAGAAGGGAGGATGGAGTACGGCTGGGAAGGAGAGGCAGAGGTACGGGGAGCGCTGTATGGAGAGGATGCTACATGATGCTGCTGCTGATGATTGTTCTGGTAGTAGTTAGCACTCTGTGCACTGTTCGTAACGGGCGTTTTGTTGGGAACAGAAGTGGAGTGGGCAGGGATGGTGGGGTAGCTCTGTTGATGAGGTGGGGCTCCATAGTAGCCTGTAGGTGGATACATAGATGGGTATGTCTGTGCCGGACCTGGGAGTGAGAGAAAACAGTTCAATAAAACCAGTGTCAAATATTTCCATCATACTTTTTCCAAACTCAGTTCACAAATCAGATTCTGGAGGAGGATCATCATTTGCTCCAAGCAGCTGTTAAAGCCCAGTTAGCTCTTTTTCAATAGCATGTCCCAGTCACATATTCCAGTAAGTTATTTCAGTATAAATTATTTATGTGGTTAAATAATTATATATATACATACATATCACAGCTTCAGTATGTGGAGGACATTATGAAACGATGTGCGCAATCTGACCCACAGCTATCATCTTGCCTAGCACTTAGCATGACAGCTAACGTTAGCCGCTCTCTCTTTCACCTCGGCTCCGGAGTTAGCAGCTAGCATTAGCCACCGAGTAGCTTCAGCTAAAACACTTAATTAAACACATAATTTATGCTTAATGTCACTATCGCTGTTATAATTAACACCAAATTAACATTTTGTTAAAAAATAAAAATCAAATCAAATAAACTGGGAGCTGCGGGAAATCG
This sequence comes from Remorina albescens, assembly GCA_034769265.1. Taxonomy (NCBI): domain Eukaryota; kingdom Metazoa; phylum Chordata; class Actinopteri; order Carangiformes; family Echeneidae; genus Remorina; species Remorina albescens. The sequence goes on along the minus strand of CM068475.1, from coordinate 5,184,894 downwards.
TCCGGGCATCGCGCCGAGTTAGCATGCTAACGCTAGCGGTGCGGCTAACCGCCCTCAGCCGGCCTGTAGTACCGTTCTGCCGGGGAGGCGCAGCTCCGCCGTTCGGCGTTGAGCTCTGGCTGTAGCTGCCGGAGCTGCTCGGGTTTGTGGAACCGGGCGCAGACATCTCTCTGTCCTGCCGTCCTCTATTCCCTCTGATACCCGAGGCAGTGGATCCACATGAGCGTCGCTTTCCCCCAAAAGCCGGCGCAACCCGTCGGACATGCGGTAGAAGAGGGCCCCGGCTGCTGGTCAGGGAGGACCGGGCAGCCCGGCCAGCGTCGCTCCGCCGAGAGATGAAGCTTCCAGTCGGGATGTAGAGCAGCTCTGCCGGGTCCTGGATGCGGATCTGGTCCTATCGCCCCCCCCTGGTGGATTTCTATTTCAAGTGTGTTCCCATTTATTCCTTAAAAAGTGTGTTTATTCATAACACATTATATAAATTACATTACACTTCTACACGGATATCTCCCTCGAGTTGAATAAAAGTAAAGTATAAAAGTATAAATAAAGGATATTGTACAATGTGCAAGTGATATTAATCATATAGAGGATATGAAGAGATGGTTCCACAGGATTACAGTGAATCCCTTATTTCCATCTGCAGTCCCACATTAAAATGACACTGTAATTTAGTCTGATTTTACATTTTTGTCCTTTACAGTCTATTTCCTGCGCTGTGAATTTTTCCCACGGTCTTGTATGATTTCAGATTTCTTTCTGTCTTTACAGATTAGGTGTCAAAACTGTTATTACTACGCATTTTTGTACCCATATTAAAGTAAAAACAATATATGGACTAGAAAGTGCTCTTGTATGTTCAATTTTAGGGAAATGAGTTGTCCACATCTGCCTAAAACCTCTTTATATCTGGCATGGCTTATCTGCTTTGCAAGGTATCTGATTATGTTTATAAATGAATACCTTTCATTTGTAGAGCACACAGCATGTAAAATGTGCACCTCAGTATGCTTCATGGTATCACAAACCTGTGTCAGCTGAGTTTAGGAACAGATCTGCTGCTGTCTGTGGTTTGAAATGTATTTAAGAAGACTCTGTACTCTCGGTAGCCTGCGTTGAAACAAGAAAAAAAAAAACTGAACCTCCAGATTCAGAATCATCTCTTTAACATCGAAAATAAAGCCCTTGTTGAAGAGACTGACATCTTGGAAAGTCAGAACAAGGAACCATGCAAGAACATAGAGGATGCTTCCAGAAAGAACAAAGAGATGCAGGTTATATTTAGGTTAACAAAGTGTTGTGTGACAAAGATGAGGCCCTGAAACAAAAAGATGAGACTCTGCAAAAACAAACATAGGACCTTGAAAAAGCTCAACAAGAACTCAAAGGCTTCCATGATGGACTGAGGCAAGAAATTGTGTTTATGAGAGAACAAAACACAGCCCTGGAACAGCCACTTCAGGATGCCAAGAAACAGCTCCTCGATAGAAAAGAGGCCCTGTAACAAAAAGATGAGAATCTGCCAAAACAACCACAAGGCCTTGAAAAAGTTATGGAAGAATTCAAAAGCTTCCAGAGCTCCAATGATAGACTGAGGCAGGAAAATGTCTCCATGGAACAAAAAATCTGTTCCTTGAAGCAAGAACTTCATATCAGGAGAAAGTTGTTCTTTGGACAAGAACCGTTGAAAGATGAGATGCTGCCAAAACAAGCACAGGATCTTCAAATGGTTGTGGGAAACTTAAAAGGCTTAAAAAGCCCATATGACGGACTGAACCAAGAAAATGTCTCCATGAGAGAACAAAACTAGGCCCTGGAGCAGCAACTTCAGGATGCCAAGAAACAGCCCCTTGTTGGGGAACAGGAAAGGGGGCACAATCAGGAGCTGATCAAAGCTGTTCAGCAAAAACTCAGAGACTGAACATAAATACCAGCAGGACAAAGATGCAGTGACAAAACAACCTGAGGTCCTGCAAAAAGAGCTTGAGGAAGCAGAGGAAATACTTGAAAATCACGAGTTGGTTTCTGAGAAAAAGAGACGAGTCCTTCTGACAAAAAGCGCAGGAAGTCAAAATTTTCTCAGAGCAAATATAACACAAAACTTGAAGAGAACAAGTCTTTGAACCAGCGTATTGAGGCCCAGAGGGAGGACAAAGACCAACTCCAGAGAGAAAAATCAGTCCTTGAGGCAAAATACGCAGGAACAGGCTTCCAAACTTGAGGCCAAAGCTGACGAGTTAACAGAGGAGTATATGGCCAAGTCCACTAGAAGAACAACAGAAGAGGACAAAACGCTGGTTTTCCAAATTTTCATTCCAAAATGGTCCAGGACTTGCAGGCCGCCAGCTGTTTTAACATTGTCTTAACTTTTGTTTCTGTAAATTTAAAATAAACAAATTCAAATAAAAACACATGCGCATATTTTTCATAGGTGAATATTAGACAGAAGGCTTATGGGAAAAAAAACCTTGTATCTAGTTTTTAATGAAATTGTTATTTTTGTGTATTGTCCTTGTTTTTGTGTGCTGTAATCGCTCTGATACTTACATCCAGAATATGAACTTCATCAGTAGATATTTTGCTCAATTGTCACAAAATTGTTGGTAGTAAAACTACCATTTTTAATAAGTGTGTACCTGAGTTTTTAAACATGATGGTAAGTCCATAAAGTAATCAGGAAAAAAGTTTAAATTTGAATATCTGCAATCATTACTGTGTGATCTCATTGGATGTAGTGTCAAAGTTAGCATGCATGATAGTAAACATGAAACAGGATAGCAACAGAGGAGTTGGTGGTGTAAATTAAAACAGAGCGAGAGGGAGGACGAATGTTAAACAGACTTCCTTCAGTTGTTCACAACAACTGCATCAAAAAAACAGCTGTGTTACAATTTCAGATATATAATAGCATTGATTTTAAAAGATAAAATACAAATTCTACACAGACAAGCACACACATACACTCAGAATAAGAAGTTCAAATTGTCTGGAACTTAGCTTTTGTTTCATTTCAGTTTCACATCATATGTGTTATAAAATCGTGGACTCTGCAGACGTGTTCTTACAATTTTCTTGGTAAAAGATGAAGAGTTTTATCATGTTATCAGATTCTGGATGAGACCATCGTCAAGACTTATTTCAAAACATCCATATAAAAAAATATATGACTTAAAAACACACTGGCCACCTTGTGTAGATGCATATTCTGATTCATAACTCTGGACGTTCAGTATTTCTCACATGGCTGGAAACACTGACGACTGTTCACTACACGTCCTGAGGGATCCTGGGACGCTCGTCCGTGCACTCGCACTCCTCTTTGAAGTGTGGAGTGGGGGAGGACGCCTCCCTCTGACCCCGTTCTTTGGTTTGGCAGGTAGGGCAGCAGGCGGTGTGTCCATCCTGTCTGCAGCTGTGACATGACAGAACCAGCTGGCAGCAGAACTGGGTGGAGCAGAGCTTGTACTGGTCCCATGGGCAGCCGCAGTACCTGCAGTCTGAACAAAGACACAGACTTATTACAGTTTGACACAAAGACCACAAGGAAACGTTTAGGAGCTTTACGGCATAGAGGGAAAACACTAACCTGAGATGATGTCAGTGTTGGAGGAGATGGTGTAACGTTCATCGAAGACAAAAAGTTTCCCTCGGTAGAAACCTTCTGGAAAACGCTCCAGGTACTTGTGGATCCCACCTTTTAGCTGGTAAACCTCTTTACACACATCCTTCAAATGCAATTGCAGACATCATTGCTCAAAGTAAACCAAATAAATAACAAAAATCTAAATCTCTTTCATACAGAATATTTCAACTACATCCTGTAGTTGAAAACTCAAACAGGTCAACTCACCTTTGAGCGGAGGTACGCAGATCCGCGCTCACAGCGGATCCCTCCTGTGCAGTACATGAGGACTTTTTTGCCTCTAAAAAGTTCTAGGTTCTGGTCCACGTAGTCCGGGAAGTAGCTGAACTTACGGATGTTCGGGGCCAGACACTGAATAAACTGGCCCTGAAGAGACAAAATAATCACAGACATTGTAAACTGACTCATGCCCAGTTTAATCATGATACAATCATTCACCCTAACCCTTAAACACAGTTTAAGACGTGGATCCCATTCGGACTTAATTTTGTATTAAAAGTTTTTTTTTGTGGGAATTCTGACAAACTACTTACAATCTTACTCTCATAAAAGTTACGGCAGTCTAGGAGAATGGTGTCATTGCATAAATCTCCTTTGGCTAGAAGAGCCTCCACTTCTTTGTGAAACTCTTCTGGCTCCAGATGAATTCCTGAAACGTAAAAAAACCCCAAAAACCCAACATATATATGCATTTTAATGACACAATGACATAGGAGCAATTATGATGGCTATTTTGGAAGTTAATTTTTAATGCGATTAATATCAAAAGCATTTCAATAGTAACATTGCACCTGCTGATTGGTAGGAGAGGACATCAGGATCTACACCCATGGGGACGATTTCTTTATAGACTCCAACCCTTAAGTCTGTGAAACAGTCCGCACCACCATCACTCATCTGAGAACACAGGGACAAGCATTTTATACACAGTTCTGTGTATATCTATAATAAAAAATTACATTTCAGTCCAATTATTTAATGTCATGTGCTGCCATCCAGTGGATCACAAAGCAGGCCTCTAATTGAGGCAGGACACATCGTCTGAGACATAGCATTACAAAGGAGAGGTTTACTTTCTATTGTATACTGTGAGTCTGACCTTAAAGTCCTCCCTGTCCATCTTGAAGAGCGGCTGTGAGCACATTGCTTTGATGTAAATGTCAGTGGCCGTGGTGGTGCCGCCAACCGTTCCATTGATGCCTTCAGTCGCCACCCTCACCTGAAGAAGAGGATGATTTATAGTAAAGAAATTAACCCTCTTTTATACAAGTATAGACAAATGTTTAAAATGTTCTATCCATTCACCAGTTCAAGCTTTCTGTTGTCTCTAATTTGGAAGCAGGATAAGAAATTGTATTCACCTTGCCCGTTAAACGGAGCTTTTCACACAAAGCTTTCTGCCAAGCACAGATGACATGTGGATCCTCCAAATGACAGTAGTGATAATAAAGAATCACCTTTCCTGGACCCCTGATGGAAAATAAGAACAAGTACAGACATTAGTATTTATTATGAAAAAACATTAAAACTTTATTAAAATTTTTATAATTGACATGAAGGCCAAAATTCCAGTACTTCTGAAGTTGCTCTTCAGAGATGTGGCTGGTGTCAGGTATCCACGCTGAAATGTCCGCTGCCTCAGCTTTGTACTTGTTTGGCCGCTGTGTTTCAGGTTCCTTCTCCAATTGGCTCAGCAAACTTTTATATGTGGCCTGCGTGAGCTGCTGTATCTCGGCATCGTGTGTCCTGGCCACGTGCTTGTGAATGGTAGGGTGTTCCTTAAACGACTGGCCACAGCAGCACCAAGACGTAATACCCTCCCCTTGACCGCCGTCCCTCTTTGATGCCACAAAGGCGGAAAATGACTGTATAGAAGAAGAAGAGGAAAGAATAGTTTTTAATGATGAAGCAAGATCCTTTTTTATACTTTAAAATTCAAATAGCGAGTGTGGTAAATAACAGACATAACACAGATAATACACTGGTGGTTGGTTATTAACTGATCACCCATTAGCTTCATTCACATAGCAGAAAAAAAAACACATTTTGTATCAGTTCTTCCCTGAGTCCAAGTGAATGTTTGTGATCTGCCAATAAGCCAATACATGCTGATTCAGTATATCTCTTTATGCCCTCAATTCACTGTCCTTTTACTAGACATATATATTCTAGGAACTTATATAATTTATTATTATGACAGAAACCAATGTACAAAGAAAAGGCTGTTAATATAAAATTCAACTTCATAGAAAAGCCAAAAAGTATCAATATCAAAAACCACTTTGACCTCCAAAAAGAGCGAGTCCATTCGGCCTGTTTTACATCATTATTGATTAGAAATTATAATTATTGAAGGATTAACATAATCACTTGAAGTGTTGGTATGTGGTTTGTGAATCCCCCCACCGGCTCACATAATCATTTTTCTTATCGATCATATTGTTTATTATCAAATTAAAGAACTACGTCAGTATTGAACATGAGAAGCCTGGTGGGGTTTTTTTTTTTTTATGACATCTGAATCAGTTTGTTTAATTTCGACTATTACTAACTTCTGTACAAGAGATTTGGTCTGCATTTGTATCGTTTATTAATCGTTCCTGTTGTCTCACCTTCCTCCTGCAGAAGCTGTAATATCTCCTCTGGGAGGCAGAAAGTCGTCTCTCCTGTTTTATTTCACTGGATGTGGAGGAGTCCAGTTCCCAGTCTGGGTACAGTGAACAATCCGCTGCCGCCATGGCGTTTAACAGCTTCTCATTAAGCAAACAGTTCGGCTAATTTCTTAACATTTTTGTTTTCGTGGTCCAAAAACGATACGAGATAACTCTGTCGGGTTCAGATAATTAACTATCATAGAAACTTTGAGTCCGGAGCCAATAAAAACAGACAACACTTACATTTTACACACACACAAAAATGGTACAAAAACGTGGAAACAATTAAAGCGGGCGTCGGACGAAAATACCCGGCGCATCTTCCGGTTGAACCCGGAAGTGCCTCAGTTGAATCTGACCGCTTTTATTTTTCAGCTCAAGCTGCAGTAGCAGCAGCAGGGAAGGCTGAACGTTTCAGCAACTTGTTTAAACGACTTATTATTCTTTTTTTTATTATTAGTATTATTTGACTTTTCTTTCTATCCGTGTTCATTCTTATTCGGAGAGAAAGATGTCGAGGAGACGGCAGAGCGACGAGAACGACGGTTAGTTTAATTTCTAAACGTGATGCTAACGAGCGCGGCTAGCTAACGTTAGCATGTTAATCTGGTGCAGTCACGCATGATTATTTTGAACCACTTTTACGAGGCCGCGTTCGAGCTTTATGCATTGATTTCTAAAAATGTCACTTTCTAAGCAGTATTATTAGTGTTTAGTTGTAATTACATGTGGCTTAAAACGAGAAGCAAACTGTCCGTATAACGGAAGAGTGAACCGGCATCACATCCGTTAGCTGCTGTTAACGTGAATAATTAAAATGGGGGCGGTAACCCAAACCGGTTTAACCTTCAAACAACAAGTATTATATTTATTCTCTTTAGAAAAATGAAATGTGAGTCCTTAAAGGATAGATTCACAGATTCTTTTTTTAAGCCCGACCTTGTCTTACAATTCAATTACAAAAGTCTTTTGTAGTTAGTCTGACAAGTTAAGTGTAAAAAATTGCTGTTTTGTAAAAAAAAGAAATATATATATATATATGGACCTTTGATCAGTAAGTTATTTTTTAAATTGTCTGCTGCACATTCAAGCTGTACTGACAAATCTCTTTAATCATTACGTCTAATATCATCCCTAATGGCTGTCATTGATTCATTTCATCACTTGTGTATGCATATATGAGTGTATCGGTATTAAATTTAAGCCCACGATAGAAATGATCTGTAAAAAGTCTTGGGTTTAGACTGCTGAAGATCTGTTATTAAAAATGAAGATGCTTCCTTACAGCTGTGAATCAGACAGTGTCACAGTAAAAGCATCCAAAGGGTTGCGTGGATCTATTCAATCAGATTTATTATCACTTGAGTCATTATCTTATCAGCTGTTAAATGTCAGAGAGCTTCTTCTCCCTCCTGAGCAAAAACATGAAGATCCCAGTGATCCCATGACCTCTGTAACTTATCATAGTTGTGCTCTGTTGAACATTTTGGTCATAACCATATTTATTTACTCCAGTCAGGAGTACAAAAAAAATTCCAGAGTGATAATTAGTGTAATATCATAGAAAAGGGTTTTGTTTTGTTTTTTTCTGAAACCGTTTAAAAAATATATAAAATTCGAAGACAACTATTTGATCATAAATTGTTGTTTTACGTTTTCATTGACTCTTCAGTGAAATCCCTCAGCTGTTGTTTCTCCTTTCACTCACTCTGTGATTGCGTTACTCTTTTGTAACCTTCCAGGAGGTCAGCCCCATAAAAGGAGGAGAACCTCAGAGCCCATTGAGATCGAAGACCGTCTGGAGTCACTGATATGTCGCGTGGGAGAGAAGGTAGGGAGTCAGTACAGATTTGTGTTTTCAGTGTGGAGGGGAATTCGCTAGAGTGAACCCCCCAGCTCTGAAAAGACTGAGGACAAACACCAGAGCATTTGATAGTTTTGCTGCAATTAAATATACCCAGCACTGCAATGAAAAAAGGAGGCCGCTCTAATTAAATAGTCAAGTGCTTTACTTTAATTTGCTTAATGTTGCAAATGCTAAATCTCTTCATATGGCTTTACAGAGTACGTCATCTCTGGAGAGCAACCTGGAGGGCCTCGCAGGTGTCTTGGAGGCAGATCTTCCAAACTACAAAAACAAAATCCTTCGCATTTTATGTGCTGTGTAGGTTCATATCAGTTGTCACCCTTTCATTGCTACAACAGTGAGTCATTTAGGTGTTTGTTCTCACTGAATTTTATGTTTTTGACAGCGCTCGCCTCCTACCTGAGAAGCTGACCGTGTATACGACCTTAGTTGGTCTCCTCAACGCCAGGAACTACAACTTTGGGGGGGAGTTTGTCGAGGCCATGATCAGACAACTGAAGGAGACGTTAAAAAACAATCTGTATAATGAAGCTGTTTACCTGGTGAGATCATTTTGTATAAACCCCTAACACACCACCTTCAGATTCGTGAGCATATTAAAATGTATTTGGATTTTGAAACATAATGTCTCTTTGCTTTTTACAGGTGCGTTTTCTGTCCGACTTGGTGAACTGCCATGTGATTGCAGCTCCCTCTATGGTGGCCATGTTTGAAAATTTTGTCAGTGTTACTCAAGAAGAAGATGTACCACAGGTAGGCAGAGGGTTAATGTTTTGGACATGAGACTAAAGGGGGGCTGTAGGTAAAGTAATAGGAACATAAATTAATACTTCAATGCTTTAAAGTCACCATCATTGTACAAACCTATTAAGGCTGCCGCAACAGTTAAAGAGTAACAGTTATGTTAATTTTGTGTTCCAAATGTGAACACGCTGTGTTTCTGAAGATTTTGTTTTGATCCTCAGGTTCGGTCCGACTGGTTTGTATACGTAGTTCTGTCCTGTCTGCCCTGGGTTGGTAAGGAGCTTTACGAGAAGAAGGATGTTGAGATGGACAGACTCCTCAGCCAGATTGAAGGCTACCTCAAGTACGACGTCCTTCTTGGTTTCCTCTGCTCTGTCTTTGTCTGCCTGCTCTCCTCAATCTTTTATCACTGTCTTTCTAAAGTGTTTGACTTTCTACTTCTTTCTCTCTTTCTCTCTGTTTAATTTTTCTCACACCTTATTTCTCTTCATACTTTGATCATGCCTCAGCTGATTATTTCATCATTTTCAGGAGGAGAGTTAAGACTCATGTCCCGATGCTGCAGGTGTGGACAGCAGAGAAGCCCCACCCTCAAGAAGAGGTGAGAGAGGCAGCAGGGCAAAAAGTTCCACGGTTTTCTCATTAAGCTGCTGAATTATATCACATTCCTACCAAAATGAAGTTTAGCACCAGTAAAGTTCAATCTTGTCTTTCATGGTGATAAACAGTGACCCAACATCTGCTGTCCTCTCTGTCTTTATCCCCCTCACAGTACCTGGACTGCCTCTGGGCTCAGATTCAGAAGCTGAAGAAAGACCGCTGGCAGGAGCGTCACATCCTTCGTCCATACATTGCCTTTGACAGCGTGCTGTGTGAGGCTCTGCAACACAACCTGCCCCCCTTCACCCCACCGGGCCACATGCCAGATGCCCAGTACCCGATGCCAAGGGTCGTCTTCCGCATGTTCGACTACACTGATGCCCCCGAGGTAACAACAGTTACTTATGAACGAACAGTAACAGCAAGTTGAGAGTTTGATTTGATGATTCAGTGCTGTTTAAGGTTGTAAATAAAATCATTATGTATTATTCAATACATTTAGAACATGTCTTCATATTGAAGCATCAAATTTGGCTATTTTATACGAACCAAGTACGGTGGAAAAACAACAAGTTGTACAAAAGTAGGAGACACAAACAGTTTGTCTTTCATGCTGTAGTTGACAGTTTCTCTTTATTCTCAGGGTCCTGTTATGCCTGGCAGTCATTCTGTGGAAAGGTTTGTCATTGAGGAAAACCTGCACTGCATCATCAAGACTCACTGGAAAGAGAGGAAAACATGGTGGGTCTGTGTAATGTTAAGTTTGAATGTTGAACACTGAACAATGGCTCATTTATTTCAATGTATCTGATTGTTTTTTGTTCTGTTTCAGTGCTGCTCAGCTGCTCAGTTATCCAGGGAAAAATAAGATTCCGCTCAACTACCACATCGTGGAGGTACTCAAATTTCACCAGTTCCATGCTGAGAGATGAATCAGCGTCATTATTTTCTATTGATGTTTAAGTTTCTTTGTTTTCAGGTAATCTTTGGAGAACTCTTCCAGCTGCCCGCTCCACCTCACATTGACGTCATGTACACAACACTGCTCATTGAACTCTGCAAACTGCAGCCGGGGTCTCTGCCACAAGTTGTATCCTTGATTGTTTGGCCATCTTGTTTTCCAAGATACACGATTAAAATTAATAAAAGGTGAATCTGAGATCGATACTTAGACTTCATCCTGTTACAGGGTTTTACACAATCGTGACAAAAGACAAATAATATATAATAAAACCCTTAAATTAAAAATGTTCCAAATTACATGATGCACCACTTATAAAAAATGAAATAGTTCAAATGAAGCTTAACCATCAACCTTAACACCTGCCTGCTAGTTGGCTCAAGCCACAGAGATGCTGTACATGAGACTGGACACCATGAACACCACCTGCATAGACAGGTAAGCTCCACGTGTACTTCTTCGGAACAAGGGAAGCACCATTTAGATGTTTCATACTGTCTGTACTGTAAAACCGTCGCCTCATCGCTCTACATTTCCATTTCACCTCCAGACTAATCAACTGGTTTTCTCATCATTTGAGCAATTTCCAATTTCGGTGGAGTTGGGACGACTGGTGAGTGATTCTGCAGCCGCTCGTAGTTTTAAAAAGGTCATAAAATATGAACTGGACGGTTGCTGACATGAAGATGTCTGTTTGAAGGTCCGACTGCCTGACTGTGGATCTAGATAAGCCCAAGCCCAAGTTTGTCAAAGAAGTTCTGGAGAAGTCTATGAGGTATTGAAGCATTGACCACCTCTTCTTTTGAGTTAAGAGTTTAAGATACAGCTTTTCTCTCTCTCATATGACAGAGTTGAGAAGATCTAATTGTTAACAGGAAACTGTTTATTTAAAAAATATTAGTATTCCCTTTGCTTATTGAGGCTTTAATGTGCCTTGAGTTATCTCACGGTTCCATGAAAACATATTTTATTTGGAAGTTTTAACCTGGACATCTGTTTCCTCTTTCCTCACAGGCTGTCCTACCATCAGAGGATAGTGGACATCGTCCCTCCCACCTTCGCAGCCCTCGTCCCTGCAGAGCCCATCTTCATTTACAAATACGCAGATGAGAGTGCGGAGATGAAAAGACTTTATATCTTCACAAATCATCAGTCCATGTGTTAAAAAGACCATAAACATTGCCTTCACCTCTCCTCAGGAAATTACTTACTCAGCATGATGCATTTCTGCGACCAGCACAAACACAAAGACACAAACCTAACGAAGCGTTTCCCCACTTCACAGCTTCGTTACCTGGTTACCCCGTGTCCATCACCGTCGCAAACGCCATCAAGAACCGAGCGTCCAACGAGGAGATCTTGACCATCCTCAAAGACGTGCCCAACCCCAACCAGGAAGACGATGATGGTTGTTTTATTTTTATTTTATTTTATGGAAGCTGTTTCTGAGAAGTTTCTATTATTATCAATATAAGTTAGACTGATTTGATATTTATCCAAATATCGTTTCGTGGATAAAAATCCAAGTCTTTTTATCACTACTCTTCTTACTTTGTTTTCTTTCCCTTTTGTTTTTCTCTCCTTCCAGACGAGGGCGAGAGCTTCAACCCTCTGAAGATTGACGTCTTCCTGCAGACTCTTCTCCACCTGGCGGCCAAATCCTTCAGCCATTCCTTCAGTGCCCTCGCCAAGTCAGTTCACCCACCGCCAACAATCAACACCTTTTATCTTCTTTCATTTTTCTCCTCTGTAAACTAAAATGAATTTGGATTATGTCACAAATTAGCCTTCACTCTGGGAAGCGAGTCTAACAGCTATGGGTGTAGAGTTTAACGCCATCCACAATTTAATCAACTGTCTAAAAGATAATATAAGATGTGATAGTAACAGAATAAAAAAAAAAAGACACTGAAAAGTGAACCGTCAATCCGTAAAATGTCTGTTTAAACTTATTTGTCTCCACTATTCAAATCACTGTTTGTGACAGCTTATTTGCCTAAAAGCAAATTAGGAGTTATGTTAGATATATACATATCTATCTTTCTAGCCATACATATAGATATATTCCTTAAAATCTTTTTTGTTTGTTTGTTTTCTTTTGTCGTCAAAGTTCGTTAGCTTGCACTTAATGCTCTTCTTTATTACTTTTTATTGGAATGAATGAATGAATGAATCCTGACCTGTGGGTCTCTCCTGAATCTCCTCCAGGTTTCATGAAATCTTGAAGACCCTGACGGAGAGCGACGAAGGGAAGCTTCACATTCTCAAAGTGGTTTATGAAGTGTGGAGGAACCACCCACAGGTAAATTGTCAGGGACAGTAAATGTAGATTTTTAATGACGTTCATGTGATTAACCCGAGTTTGTCCTGTTAGATAATCGCAGTGTTGGTAGACAAAATGATTCGGACCCAGATTGTCGACTGTGCCGCTGTGGCCAACTGGCTCTTCTCTCAGGACATGGCTCACGAGTTCACCAGGTGGGGCAACAAACAAGAACATATTTAACCCTGAGAGGTTTAAGTTTGAGGAAAAACTCCACATAAATATTGATTCAGTTTATTTTTGTGGCCAGTGAACTAATAAAATAAAACTGTTGATCTCATGTAGACTTTTCATCTGGGAGATTTTGCACTCGACAATCCGAAAGATGAACAAACACGTCCAGAAGATCCAAAAGGAGCTGGAGGAGGCCAAGGACAAGCTGGAGAAACAGCAGCACAAGAGGGTAAGCTTATTCATCACTGGACATTAGTTCTACAGTAGAAATTTCTTTAAGAAGAACTAGCGTTAACTTAAGTCTGCTTTGAAACTCAGAATAACTGCTTCATGTATTTTTTCACACGTGTGTGCCATCAGAGGGACAGCGGGGACGACGAGGACATGGAAAAGAACAGCGAAGATGAGGAAGGTCAGCTGGAGGAGCAGATCGAGAGGCTACAGGAGAAGGTGGAGTCGGCTCAGAGCGAACAGAAGAACCTCTTCCTCGTCATCTTTCAGGTACCGAAGCCTCTTTATTTTTCTAACGACCAGCAACTTCTAAACCGAAGTCTCTATCAGCCTTTTTAATCTGGCTTCCTCGCTCATCATCTCCAACCAGAAGCTCCCTGATGGTGCAGGACGGCAGTTTAATGAACCCGGTTTGTTTTGTTTTTTTTCCTCCCTCAGCGTTTCATCATGTTGTTGACGGAGCATCTGGTTCGATGTGAGACCGGCAGTGTCGACATCAGCACGCCCTGGTACAAAAACTGTATCGAGCGACTGCAGCAGATCTTTCTCATGGTAAAACAGCCACACTCACACACAGTATTTCCATCATCTGGGCTACTGATTCATGGAAATAAACGTCTTGAACCTGAGTAGACAGATGATGCTCCTCAGTACTGCAGAACTATTACAGGTAGATCTCCATTTGGTCTTTGTTAATATTAATATTTAACGCAGACGTAATTTTTAACTAAAGTGCAGTGGACAGTTTGTATTCAGACACTGGACCGTCTGTAATTTTGTGATGTCACAACAAAGCAGTCACCACCTTCAGGGGGTGTGGCTGAGGATGGAGAAGTTAAAATATGGGACCTTTAAGTCTCGGGCAGCACGGCGGCTTAGTGCTGTTGCCCTACAACATAATCATCGTAGGTTCGATTCCTGGGCCTGGGCCCTTTCTTTGCAGAGTTTGTAGGTTCTACTTGTTGACGCTGCTCTCACAGCTTGATGTTGTCTCTCCTCGCCGCGCAGCACCACGTGACCATCCAGCAGTACATGGGAACCCTGGAGAACCTGCTGTTCACCGCCGAGCTGGACCACCACATCCTGGCCGTCTACCAGCAGTTCTGTGCTCTGCAGCTCTGAGACACACAAACGCAAAAATGGAATGTGTACCTGTGTTCACACAGTACCTGTGCTCAACCTACACATTAGAAACTACCAACTCTTGCATCAAGAATATCGTCATTTTAGTTTGTTTTTTAATTGACTTGTTTTGTGTTTGGTGCCATTCGACGTGTCAGTTACGTGCAAGAGTCAGTTTGAAAAATCTTATTAATTTGCGGTAGTAATCTTTTATTTTAAATTTTTTTTAATTTTTTTATTTACCGTTTTATTTTTATTTTTAATTTGTTTTCCGTTGTGTTATTATTATTATTTTTTTTTATTTTTTTTTTTCGTTTTACATCCTGCTTGTATCCTTATGAATGGTCTTTTTAAAACCGTTGGATCTGTCTGAGTCCAGACGGAGCTGGAGGAACGATTATCGGGGAGGAGACATCAGGTCGGCTCTGATTGGTTCTGAATCTAAAGAACGCTCTACTTTTTTATATTTGGTTTTGTTTTTGTGCGATTGGGAAATAATTAAACTCTCCAGAGTCTTTATCCGTCTGCTGGTTTCTGTCGTTTTGTAGACCACAACAGCAAACGCTCTTTCTGTATAGGCTGTTATTTAATTATTAGATTAACACAAACTCATCTGGGTGATCCTATTTAGGCAAGGCAAGTTTATTTATATGGCACATCAGGTCATTATGTTTATGGAGATATGTGTCTGTTTTTAGGCCTCATGGGGGGAAAATCTGCTGGACTTTGTTCTGGTTCCACTGCTGAAAATGAATGTAGATACTTTAAAAAGTTTATGAACCAGATAAAAGATTTTTTATCTTATTTAAAGCTCACTGTTCAGATGGAAAAAAAGCAAATTAAAGTGATAAAGTTGGGAATTTTTTACCATTTTTCTGATCTTAAACACTGAAAAATCAATATCATACCGAAGATGGTGGATGTGTCGGTATTACATTCTTCGTTGTAATGTAATAATTCTTATGGCATAATAACCAATTAGAATCAATGAGCTGATAATTGTATAAAACTGGTACATATATGCTGATTTGTGAGACTGGGATGAACTGATAAAACACACAACCAGGAAATGAATGTAAACACACAGCGAGCATCATGTGGCAGGTTTTTACCTGGTCTTGTTTTATTAGAGAAACATTTACAGATGATCAAATGTAATCAAAGTTCATCAAAAATATTTCACCCCTTTGAAAAAATAGAAAAAAATATTAATTTGAAATACTGGAATTATTTAAAAAAATGAAATGAACATAAAACATTCAACAGATACAAATACAGAAGTGTCCTCTCCTATAAACAACTTCTTTCTTGACAATTTCAATTCAATGTCATCTCACTACTGAATGAGATGAAGACCTGACAGTGTTTAAGAAAGAAAGTAACATTTCCCACAGTTAATAACCATCAGTGCTGAGTTTCTCCTTTTTATTGCACAAAACCCACAACTGTGTCTTTGGAAAACGAAGGTTGTGTAGTCAGATATTTCCACAACACAACAGGATGATTATTGAGAAACAGAGTTTGGATTTTTAATACACAGGAAACAATGATTAATACAAAGTTAAACGTTAGCAAACAATACATTAAGTTTTAGCTCCGAGGGACAAAATACAGACGACGAGGTGACGCCACGCGCGGTTACTTCAAAGCTCCAGAGGAGAAAACAGCTTCCTGTTTCCTGTCTGAGCCTGACGGTCAAAATAAATCCACAGTGGACCACAATGCAATATTATAATTTTCTAAACAAGCCTATGAATTTCAAGAAAACACTGAAGTGAAGTGAAACTCTGAGTGCATTGAGGGATCGTGACATCACGGTGACATCACAGAGCCGCCACGCCGCCGTGCTCCAACACCTACAGTTTATCTTGCAGGCAGTTTACTGGTTTTATACAGTTTTAGACGTTTAAATCAACTTTAACTGCATAATTACATTCGGGCGTCAGGATGTCTATCGAATGTTCAACTAATCATTAATTGGTGATTATTTTGAAATAATAATTTCCCAGCAAACAGAACTTTTAGAACCTGAAACAACAACAACCAAAATAAGCCATTTACAAGCAGGTGACCAAACGGCGAGCTCATATAAGACATTTCTGGTGTCTAAAGGTGACGTGTCCTTCTAATGAAGGTTTTGTGTGCATGTGATCATTCAGTGTGTTACAGAAATACATTTTCCATTTGTTGATGGAATGATGAGAAAAATCTTCCAAAGTTATTTCAGCAGATCAGTCATTAATTTACCCTCTAATAGTATTTGTAGGATTATTTGTGAGTAACGGTGACGTTAATGTAAAGTCTGTCATTATAACGGGAGTTTGGTCCTAAAAAGAATCACCGTGAAATTAACATTAATCTGAGGTTACCAAAAAACATTTAAAAATTTCCTGGTTTGTTTTGTGCCAAAGAAAAGTAACAGCAGCTGAGCCGGTACCCATAATCCTCTCTGTTTCTCCCTCACACGGCCGGTTCACGTCTCCACAATGCCGCCGTTGTTCTGTATGCTCCCGTAATTCGCCACCGTGTTGTTGTTCTGTTGGGCGCCGTAAGTGGCCTCCTCTTCGGCCTCCAGCCGTCTGTACCTGGTGTCGAAGAGGACGACGAAGACGCAGGTGAAGACGCTGCACAGTCCGGCCATCACCAGCGTCGGCACTGAGGGTGAGAAAAGCAGCAGTTGTGAGGTCTGATGGTGAAGTGAGGGCCGAGGACAAGAAATATGACTTAAAATAAAAAATGTTTATGGGTGACCATGATGCTCAATAAAGTGAAGTAAATCCTGAAATATTGCTTTTACAGAGTGTCCTCCATGTCTCTGTGAGATCAGTGGTCCCTTCAGGAAGCAGAACATGTTTGTCTTTTATATTTTCTGTGTAAATAAAACAATAGTGGTAAATGTTGCCCATGTTGGTTTTTTTAAAAGCAGAAGAAATCACATTTGGAGGAAAAGGTGGATCAGAGGTGAGCGACCCCCACCCTGAAAACCACGAGGCGAGGACTCTGATTAGTCCCAACAGTTTCATCATCAACTGTAAATACTTCATTTCAAATAGATGAAACTTTATCTCCCTCAGACACACAAACACAACAACAACAGGTCCATCAGGTCCGTCAGGTTCTTCAGGTCCATCAGGTCAGTCAGGTCCATCAGGTCCGTCAGGTTCTTCAGGTCCATCAGGTCAGTCAGGTTCTTCAGGTCCATCAGGTCAGTCAGGTCCTTCAGGTCAGTCAGGTCCATCAGGTCCATCAGGTTCTTCAGGTCCATCAGGTCCTTCAGGTCCATCAGGTCCTTCAGGTCCTTCAGGTCCATCAGGTCCATCAGGTCCTTCAGGTCCATCAGGTCCTTCAGGTCTATCAGGTCCATCAGGTCCATCAGGCCCGTCAGGTCCGTCAGGTCCGTCAGGTCCGTCAGGTCCGTCAGGTCCTTCAGGTCCATCAGGTTCTTAAGGTCCATCAGGTCCATCAGGTCCGTCAGGTCCTTCAGGTCAGTCAGGTCAGACAGGTCTATCAGGTCCGTCAGGTCCTTCAGGTCAGTCAGGTCCATCAGGTCCTTCAGGTCCTTCAGGTCAGTCAGGTCCATCAGGTCCTTCAGGTCCGTCAGGTCCTTCAGGTCAGTCAGGTCTATCAGGTCCATCAGGTCAGTCAGGTCAGTCAGGTCTGATTCCTCTGTTGAGACACCATGGTGGTCATGTGACCTACCTGTCCAGCTCAGGACGGTGTCCCCGCAGGTGGACAGGGGGGAGTCGGCGAGACGTTTGGTCAAAGCCTGAAGCAGGATGATGTAGAGGACGGACTGAACCTGCCTGAGGAAACATCACAATTACAAGGAAGATGAAGATCATGAATGATCATCATCGAGTACACGGAGGATTTTTAATAATTATTAGTCCTCGGCAGTCCAGAGCCTCAGATTCCTGGTTCGTCTGTATTTCCTCCCAACTCAGAGGATCTGAAGTGGGAGGAAATCATCAACCCCGTCCTGGAGAAATCAGATTTCTACCTGCTGTGTGTGTGTGTGGATGCTCAGAAGATCAGTACCCCGATACGAAGATGAGTCCGGCAGACGTGGCCTCTCCCACCGGGTACGAGCACTCCACCGACAGCTCCATGGCCACCGGGTAGATGGAGAAGCCGAACAGGCCGAAGAGCGAGCAGACGGCGGCCACGGCGACTTTCTGCTGCGGCATCAGAGACACCTGAGGGGACGGCGAGCGGACGGGGGTCACAGTTCAAGTACAGCTACAGCTAATATTCTGCCTCTTCAGGGAGAAACGTTAAAATGGAAATAACCTCATCTCTGACAGACGATCCTGATGATGTGCAGAAAAACACAACATTATAAGAGCTGGACAGAATTACAGGCGTTCCTAATAAAGTGGCTATCTGCATGATCCAGCTCTAATCCAGTTTTTAAAGTGACAGATTTTTATGGAATTAAAGGGGTTAAAGGTCAGATTGGATCAAAGCTGACTTTAACTATAATATCAGTTGTTCTTCCATTTAAATCTTTTTTTTTCTCGACTTTAATCTTTTGCGACGCCGGCAAAACTCTCCCTCGTTCAACAGGAAATGATTATGTCAGCTTTTGTTCGGCACGGTGGTTCAGTGGTTATCTGGGATCGACACAAACACGAAGATGAACAGATATTGAACAACAAAATGGTAAGATGCAGCTTTAACCGTATGAACTGCGTCTTCACTGCAGACAAAAGTGAGTTTTATCTTCTTGCAGCTGCATCCTAAAGTTTTAAATGTTAAAGATGGAGATTTATGTTTCTTTAAGCTGCAGTCTACGTGTTTATTAAGATTTGTCCAAATTTCACCTTTTAAATAGATCTTAAAGTTGGATAAACAAACAGTTGTTGGGCTTTAGACCCGTCTCGTCTTCTCACCACGGAGAAGCCGATGCACGCCAGAGCACTGAGGCTCATGTTGATCTTCGTGGCTTCGATGAACTTCTTGGTCTTGTCGACGTAGAGCCCCAGAGCGCCGGCGCCCACGACGCCGAAGACGATGAAGAGAGCGCCGCACAAGCCGGCAAAGTCCTGCAGGGGGGCGAGACGTGACAGCTGCGCTCAGTATCCGAGCCGCTCGAGGAACATTTATCATGATATCCGCTCTCAGCTGGACTCACGTTGGCGTATCCCCGAACACACAGGATCTGCTCCAGCAGCGTGGAGAAGCAGGTGAAGACAGCGATGCCGGAGCCGAAGCAGAGCAGCAGGATCATGTAGGCTCTGTTCTTCAGGAGCTGCGGAGGGAATAATCACATAAATGTGAACTTTATAGGGAGGCAAAATTAAAGAAATCAGTTTTCAGCAGTGAGCAGGTTGACACGTAAAAGACCCCCCCACCCACTTTTATAGTTTTTCTTTCACTTTCACAAGTAATTTCATGGCTCTTTTGCGGCAGCTTTGTGTGCTTTCGTTGTTTTATGTCTCTTTGTATTTGTTAGTTTTTAGGTGTTTTTGTAGAGTGCCACATTTACACGTCTCTGTGGCCACATCAAACGGCCCATTATACTGAAAAGGAACCTTTTAACTTCTACAGAGACACAACATCACATCCAGAGAGCAGACAAAATAAGAAATGTGATTATAAAGTAAATAACTATATTATGGAGCTGGCTCTAAAGTAAAAAATAAAGTTACTTTGGTCAGCAACCAGAAAATAACCGCTGGAGACAGACGAGATTAAAAACTGAGAGTGAAAGAAGGTTTCCTTCAGTCTGTTTGTGTAGAGCAGACTAAACTTTAACACAATCTGACAAAATGAACGTTAAAATGGAAACGAAATAATGAGAGAACATGATTAATTGTCATGAATTAGCTCCACGTTAGCGGAGCCGTCCACAACATCAGCTTTTCTGATATGAGGTGAAGAAATGTCACCGCTCGCTATAATAATTCATCTGACCTTCACCCACATTCCAACCCAATCGACCACTTTTCCTGAAAAATGTTCCACCAACGGTCTGATGTCTGTATCTGAGGCTAAATATCATTTTCTCTGAAAGCAGCTTCCTGCTCCGACAGCAGTGAGGACGGACAGAGCTGCAGATTCCTCTCCATCACATCGTCATTTAATACTGAACCAGTATTTACATTCAGACACCCCCCCCCACCTCAACACCCCCATATCCTCTCCTTCACATGTGAAACAACCTTGATTGCTGCTACAACCGCACATTTCTGCACTTTATATATATTTTCATACATTTTTTCAACACTATTTATTTAGTATAATTCTGTCCTTTATAATTATTTATTATTGGAAATATGTGTATGCCCTTTTCTTTATACTCAAAGTTGGATCTAATGTGCAATGACAATAAAGCATCCATCTATCCATCCATCTATCCATCCGTCCATCTATCCATCCGTCTATCCATCCATCCATCCGTCTATCCATCCGTCTATCCATCCATCCATCCGTCTATCCATCCATCCATCCGTCCGTCTATCCATCTATCCATCCATCCATCCATCCATCCATCCATCATCTATCCATCCATCCATCCATCTATCCATCCATCCATCCGTCTATCCATCCATCCATCCATCTATCCATCCATCCATCCGTCTATCCATCCATCCATCCATCTATCCATCCATCCATCCATCCATCTATCCATCCGTCTATCCATCCATCCATCCGTCTATCCATCCATCCATCATCCATCCATCCATCCATCCATCCATCTATCCATCCGTCTATCCATCCATCCATCCGTCTATCCATCCATCCATCATCCATCCATCCATCCATCCATCCGTCTATCCATCCATCCATCCGTCTATCCATCCATCCGTCCGTCTATCATCCATCCATCTATCCATCCGTCTATCCATCCATCCATCCGTCTATCCATCCATCCATTCATCTATCCATCCGTCTATCCATCCATCCATCCATCATCCATCCATCCATCCATCCATCCATCCATCTATCCATCCGTCTATCCATCCATCCATCCATCATCCATCCATCCATCCATCCATCCATCCATCTATCCATCCGTCTATCCATCCATCCATCCGTCTATCCATCCATCCATCCATCCATCCATCTATCCATCCGTCCATCCATCCATCCATCCATCTATCCATCCGTCTATCCATCCATCCATCCATCCATCATCTATCCATCCATCCGTCCGTCCATCCGTCTGTATTGTGCTTCTCTTTTGCTCGTCCTCATGTCCTCACCAGTTTGATTCCCTGTACGAACGGCTCAGAGCTGGAGAACTCGGCGCTGGCTGAGGGCGGCGTTGGCGGGGCGCTGCTCCGTATCCCCACTGTTGCTAGGAGACAGATGATGCATGCGGGGACCGCATAGGCAAGCAGCTAAAAAAACAAACAAACAAACAAAAAAACACACACACACATAATGTGATGATAAATGGATGTTAGCACCTTCAATCAATGAGAATTCATCATCATTAGCAGGCGGAGGGGGCGGAGCCTCAGACCTGCTGCTGTGACCTTTCTCTCCTGAAGCTTCACTCCCTCGGTGGATTGTGGGAATCTGGGACAACTGAGGTTTTCAGCCATTTTTGTCCTGACTGGACAGTTCACATTAGACATGGGGGGGGGGGTTATATAAGCCCTGACTCAGATTCAGTCCAGGGACTCTGCTGTAACGTGCCAGGAACCGAGAAGCATGAAGGACACCTGATGTTCCCGTATTTGTTCTGTTTGTTTGTGTTTGTTATTCGCCGACGTCTCAACAGCAAATTAAAGGTCCCATATTTTCCGCTTTTCTAGTGTTGGTGTCTGTATTAAAATATATTTAGCGTTTCAAGAACCTCAGATTTCTCTCTGGACTGAGACCTTTGAAACTTTTACAGTTTTAATATAGAACCTAGACCTGATCTGTCATGGAGGTCTACATGGGCCCTTTAATTTGAGGGGAATAAAAGCTCAGTCCTCACATATATTACTGTTGTTTTGGCCGGTGAATGACAAAATGATTCGTTCAGAGTCCCGTTTGTGTCCACCTGAGGAATTAAAAACCAATATTCACTCTCCTTTTAGCTCAGGTTTGGTCTTGTGAAAGAAGTAGCTGGCTCTTCGGCTGCTACATGTCCTACCACAGTAATCCTGATAATCCTCTTCAACATCATAGTCCAAAAAAAAAGTGATGAGTGGACCTTTAACGTTTCCCTCCTGGTACAAACCTACCGAAACCTCCTCAATATTTATGTGTCGGGGGGGGGACGCAGTTTTGACCTTTGACCTTTAGGCTGCCGGAGTTATTGTTAAGGTGGCAGCAAAGACCGGAGACTTTGTCGTAGTCCAACTCACCAGGAGGGGAATATCTGCAGGTCTCGGCGCCATCAGAGGGGAGATGATGTTGGCGAGCAGGATGCCCAGAGGATTGGCTGAGGAGGGAGGAGAGAAACAGAACTGAGCATCATCCTGGTTTCTGTCCCACATGAAGAACCAGAGCAGCTTCAGTTCAGTCAGTTTCATTCTCCTCTTTAAGAGAAATCACCTTCTTCATCGTAAAACTCCCAGAAAATATTTTTTTTTATTCCTGTACATAATGAATCAAACGTCTTATTTGACAAAAGTTGTTTCTCGCTCCTTCATTTCTTACACATAGGAGTTGACGCTGACATGAGGAAATGTGTTGAAACTGACCCACTTCCTGCTTCATTCAATTTTACATTTGGGACAAAAAAACTGATGGGAAAAAGGAACATTTCATTTAGCGAGACACAAAGTGAAAAAACAGAAACGGGATATTTGTTCCTTTTTTCTCTGCGCTAATTATTTTGGCCTGAATTCAATTTATCAACGTGATGTTCCTCCATAAGTGAATTATGAATTCTGAGTTTCAGCCTACTTTAGTTTGGACCTTTTTTTTAACCAACAGACCAAAAGATGTATATTTTTTGTGACTTTTGGTGGGGAATTATGACTGTAATAGGACAGTGAGAGATCGACGGATGTAGTCTGATTTAAGTTTCTCTCATTACAGCTGAAAAAAAAAAATATATATATATATATGACTCGTGTTATTTATGGATTGGTCTTTGGTGTACACAAGCTGAGAAAAGCTGCACTGATGAATTCACACCTGTTTCTGATCAATAATAAATCACTCACACATGGAGGCGATGGTGTTGGCGGTGGCCCGCTGATGGTCAGGGAACCAGAGCGCCGCCAGCTTGGTGGGGGTGAAAATGATGAGCGGCTGAGCCAGAGCGCCGAGGGTCTGACCCAGCATCACCACCGGGTACAGAACCTCGGAGCTGTGGGACGGGTCGTTGAAGAAGCGCAGCAGGGCTCCCAACATGTTCAGGGCGGAGCCGAGGATCAGCTGCGACGGGATAAAAAACACACATCAGTCACGTTTTCTGTTCTCTGTCTGTCTTTAAATCGTCTGCTTACTTCAAGCAAATCGCAACAAAACAAAAGGCATCATTTCCAGCACAGCAGTAGAGAGAGAGAGTGAAAATGAGAAATATCACACGCATCCCACAGAAACTGCACCTTTTTCAGCTCTCTTCGTTCTGTCATGACGTTTCTGTTCTCAAGTCTGAACTGAATCTGGAAGATTTGTCTTTACCAGCAACATTAAACTAAAGTACACTGAATTACACAAACACAACCTCCTTCATGAGACCATCTGATCAGTTTCACACAACAAAAGAAAAGACTTCAAATGCTGTAGTGAAACTGAAGGTTTGTCTTTATCAGGATGCCTTAGTGGAAATTTAATTATCCACGGCTGTGATGTGTTCACTGACGGTCCATATTTTCATTTTGATTGAGATTATGTGGGTACTTTCAGTTTTTCTCAGCTGCCAACACAATGAGAGGATAACGCAAAATATTACAAGAGCTTAAGAGTATGAAAATGGAGAGCAAGCCAGCATTAGGCCAAATTAAAAGAAGAGAATGAATCCTCAAACAAGACATAAAATTTAAAAGTGCATCACTTGGCCTTTGGACAGATGTGAGCCGTCAACATTTCTGAGATTTTGAACTGATGCATGAAAAGTTTGGGGACTGGAGTTAATGAATAAATCATGTTAACAATGAGCTGTTGATAATGGATCAAAGAATCAGCTGCTTTGCCAATAAACGGGATTTCAGGAAATGAGTCATCTCTGATTATTGGACCTCCTACTGCGTTTTCCCCCTTTGACATAAATATCTGTTGCTGGTGTGGTTTTGTTCTCACACAAAGCTGGTTTTCTCCCAGAACACAACATCTTTAGACTATTAAAATCTTCTCCTGGGCTCTTTCTTTTCTTGCACATGTTTAAAATCAGTTGTCACTTGGTTTTAGTTTTCTGCTGCTGTCATAAAAAACAGACTCCCCAGACATTTACTGGCTCAAACCAGAACAGAAAAAAAAAGGGACTTTTGCTCATTTTCCTGGAAACTTCCCCTAAAAAGAGCAGTTACTCAGCGTTAGTGCAGATTGTACCGTGATCCGGAGGCCAAGCGTGTCCAGCATCCACGTGGTCCCGAAGCTGAGTGGAATGGCCACAACCATGTAGACCATCGACAGCCAGTTGATCTTTTCCAGACTGACCTTCATGTACTGGGCGGACTGGTCTGCTACTGGAGCAAAGGTCAGCCATATCTGGGAGGACACACAAAGAGCTTTATTTCTAAATGAAATCCGTCAACGACAAACATGACTTTATGAAAATAAAACACCTCAACTGTGAGTGAAACCATTTCTTTATGTGAAAATTGGATAATGATCGTTTCTGGCAGGTGGCTTTTGATAGAAAATACCTGCAGAGGGATATTAACCAATTTAAAATCACATTTTAAAACAGCGTGTTTTCTCATTAGTGTGCAACAATGAGAGAAACAAAGTTTGAATATAGCAGATAACAATTTAAAAATGTTTAAAGTGTTTGTTTGTATAGAAATCATCTTTAAAAAGGATTTCAAAACTCCAAAATGCCTAAAATACCATGTGGCATTAAAGAATGAACAAGAAAATGTCGATGTGAATTTGGAGTGCATTTACAGTTGTCAGTAAATTCAAAGTTACAGTGAGTGATAGCAGTAAAGTTTCAGCGCATTAGAAGACTTTGGCGTCAATACTTAGTTCTATCAGAAACACTTTGATAATCCTCGAGTGAAATTTGGTCTCTTAAAGGCTCCAAATAGAAATATGTGCGGACTTAAGAGTTATAATAAAGATGGAATGTAAAAGTAAAATATAAATATTTTATATATTATATATTATATTATGTGTTATGGGAAAGTAAAGATTAAGTTAAATATCAATGATTATTATATTCAAATATATACATCTATTTTATACATGTAGTGAATAATTACAGAACTCATTTTTAAAAAGTGCAACTGAAGTCCCAGATCCGCTCTGATCGGATTCAGGATCTGTTTCCACCATCTGGGAACCGTAGACCAGAACGGTCTGGACTGAGATGGTCCTGTTCGCAGTGACGATGATGAAGACCCAGAAGTCCCTCTGAAGGCAAACGTCAGTGACGCCGACCTGAATCAGCATCCATCAGGTACGGACTGCTGCAGTCTGGACCATCTGTAAAGGTTTGACTGAGCTCAAAGGGAGACGGACCAGAAGAGGACCGCAGAGGTCAAGACGAGGAATAAAACTACTTCGGGAGCTTCTTTCTGTTTCACTGAGACCTGCCAGGAATAAATCAATGTGGTTGTGTAAATCTCTGCAGTGTGTGAAAGTCTGAGCGGTGACCCCGGCCTGCACTTTCAAATGTTCAGAAAAAAAAACCAACTAAGAAATGAAAAGGTAAAAGTGAAAGTTGGTTTCTGTCAATTTGATTAAATCTCATTTTTACAGCAACTCTCAGCTGAGAAAGATTAGAAAAATGCATCATTGTCTTTTTTCACTGCTCATTTATTAGTCAAATCATTTTGAGAGTCTTCAGTTTGAGAGCTTTAATGTGTGATAGTAGCTAAAAAAGGGACCAAACACGTCAACGCGTGGACGACCTCTCGTTAAACGGCGGCCCTGACATTCACACAGAAGAAGCTCCGCTGTGCATTCTTCTATCAGATTTTCTCAGTCGTCTTCGTCGTCATGAGACCCGGAGATTTATTTTGGAGAAAAGAGGAAATGAAAACACAGACGTAGTCAGCTCGTGTTATTGTGATCTCATGTGACTGGGGGGGGTCCGTTAGATCAGGATCAGGATTTATTACTGTGGGGGTTTTAAAAGGTGCTGAGCTTCAGTCCAACTTTGAGGTGTCTCTACTTCACATTTACATTTTCTTTTAATGTTTTGGCTGCATTTTAGGAAGTCTATTGTATTTTTTACTAAAGATTTTATTTTTGGGCAGCACAGCCTTTTCCCAGGATGCAATGGGGAACAAACAGTGTGCCAGTGCATCTACACACATTAAAGTAACCGGGTCACCGCGTGCTCCCTAAAATGTCATATAGACCAGAAGTCTGGTTTTTGTTACTGGGAAGTAGAAACCAGCTCACACGGACAGATTCCTGCAGCGAGAAACAAGAGAAGAGACGAATGACTCTGATCTGAGACCACAAACGCAATTCCAGTCCAAAACTCTGTGATGCAGACAACAAAGAAAAACCTCATTTGTGTGGACTGATCAGCTGACGTGGACGCACAATGTCCGTCCTGTCCTCGTCCGAGGGATTTTACACGTCCACACATTCCTGCCTCTGTTGTTGTAGAGATCTGCGCTGGCTGAGATGTCCAGTGACGCTCCATATTAAAACCAGCAGACGCCTTTAAAGCACAAACCACGTGCGAGTTACTTCGATTTAAATGTGTGTAATCTTTGTTCATACTGTCCTCCAAAGTGGAAATATTAAATTACACAAATCTTCCTTTGTTTCCTTCCTTCCTTTGAAATGTTTTTTAGATATTGGATCATAAATTAGAGCCATGAGAAACATTTTAGCCTTTTACAGCAGAACAGAAATGACAGAAATGTCAAATATGGTTAGAAAGTTAGAAAAAGCTTATTAAGTTTTTTTTTTTAAACTCTAAAATGTCCTGCTTAGTATTCATCCTCCTTTGTTGCTACTAATAAAACTAAAATACTCTGGTGTTTTGAGTTATGTGCTCATAAAAACAAAGTTATGTCGCACTTATTAAATTTTGAATATTCATACATCTAACTAAAAACGAAATGTTGGTCATGTGGTATTATATATCAGTATAATCCATTGGATATGGGCTTGTAAAAGTCACATGTATCTACAAAAGAATTATCATGTTTCTGCTTGCCTCCTCTTGTTTTGCCAATTTGTGGGCCAGTTTGTAAAGATGGGACACATTAAAGTTTGATTCTCAGGTCTAACAGAAGGGAGAACAGAAAGTTCTTTTCAACGTTCAAATGAAAAACCTTAATGCTTTATTTTCTCGAAGGTCACTTCCTGTTAAAATGGAGTTTGTCCTCCTCACTGTCACCAGGAGCCGCTCTGCTAGAAAGTGTTATCTGAGCATGTTATGATTTGGCAGCATACGAATAAAAACTGAGTTGAATTCTGCAGCCAGATTTGGAGGTTTTTTAAACTTTGCCATGAAAAATTGGATATAAACAATTTGGATAAATGTGAAATTTGAGTTGTTGGATTGCTCGACGAGACTAACAACCTTCAGCCAACTTCAGCGGGGCTGCTATGTCACACGCAGATTGATGTCTCGCTGGCTCTCGGGCTGTTATTTGTCGCTTCATGAATGACTCGCCAACAGCTGAGCGTCTTTTGTGGAGCGGGAACACCAGCCCCGAGCAAACAAAAGGTCCCATAGAGAGGACGAGTCCTGTGGGAGCTGGAAATAGGTGAAGGGGGAGAGAGAGAGAAAACTCTGTTTGCATGACTGAGAGAGGCACGCTTGCTTCCAGGCACACTCGGCCTCACAATGACAACATCCGCAGGGAATGGATATCAAGTGCCAGCAAACATAAGAAACCAACACGTGTCATCTACCTGCTGTGCTCTGCAACACATCTGCTGCTCGGTGATAGAAAAAGCAAAATAAAGGAACACATTAAAGTTGGAGTGAGTTTTCCTTTATATGTGAAAAAGCTGAAACACTGAAAAAGGCTTCTAAAAATAAATATAGTGCTACTGTGACCTTTGCAGGATTCTGTTCTGCACTTTATGACAGCTTAATATTGCGTTAAATATCATTTTGGACACATTGCAAACTCGAAATATCTTCTTTTGGTTAGCAGAAATAATATTGGCAAAGATAAATAATAATAAAAACATCCTTAAACTGTGAAAGATGAAAGCTACTTGATGTTAACTTTTTTATCAAACTCTTCAGTGTTTGAAAAATAAAATTTGGGGAACACAAATTGCACAATATTGTAAAAATGGTGACAGCAGACAAAGTACGAAGGATGGAATCATGGGAGTTGTTATTCTCACCACTGTCATTGCTCAGGTGATTAAAACGAGTAAACATACTTTATAACGTATGTTTACTGTAGCTGCGAGTCAAGCAGACGTTTGCTGATCTTCAGATGATGTTCAGATGTTTGTTTGTTTTGTAACCTGGAGCTGAATTATCCACAGATGTCTCCTCCTCTTAAAAATAAACCAAAGTGGTGAATAATGTTGGTAAAAAAAACAAAACAAAACAAAATAAAACACAGAATAAAGCAGATTTCAGGTAAAAATCTGTGTTCATCCAAAAAAGTTTGGTGAAAACGTTTAAATTAAAATTTCTCTTAAAAGTAAAAAAAAAACAAAACAAAACCATTTCTGTCAAACAATCAGACCACTGAGCATGCGCAGAGGTGTTGTGACGTCATTGACAAGTGACCAAATGAGACCACTTTATTTATTTATTTACTTACTTACTTATTATATTTGAAAACAACTTGAGACATTTAAGAAGATGGAGGTGAAACACGCGGATTTAAAAGCTAAAAAAAAAATAAAAATAAAAATAAAATAATAATAATTAAAATGAGAAGTTTTTCTAACTCCTCTGTAGTCCGACTCACCGTCGCGTTGGAGCAGTTTAACAAACACAACACCAGCAGCACGAACCATCTCCTCCGGTACAGCTTAAAGGACAGCAGCCTCCTCAGCTCCGGCTCCGCCGAGCAAAGGGCCGGGACCTCGGACGGGACTCGGCCGACATCCTCCATGAGACCTGCGGCCTTCTGCCGGAAGGCTTCCCGGTGTCAGCTGAGTTTATAAATGAAAACTCTGAATGTCCAAAGATAAAAAAACTGGAAGTCCTTTTTGGGGTGTTTGTTTGTTTGTTTGTATTAACTTCTGGGTTATTATCCTTTTGTTGTGGCTGCTGTTGTTGTTGTTTTTGTCAGAAAAAAAAAAAAAAATCAAAAATGAGGAAAAGTCAAACCGAACTGGCTCCAGGTACAGACAGTGTAGTGTATCAAAGATGTTCTCCTGAGATGATGGACCACTCCGTCATTAAAACCACTATTTCTTTTTCTTTTTCTCCTTCTTTAGTTAAAAAGAAGGGTAAAACATTTATATTTTTGAAATGATTCAGAAAAAAACAGTAAATGGATCGAAAATAGAAAATCAGTCAGCGTTTCCACAACTTTTATTATTTCTTATGCAGATTTTTTTTCATCCAATAATGTATTTGGGTTTTTTTTAGGATTTTAAAAAACTGTTGAACTTCATATTAAATACAAAAAAACTATCATGTAAGAAACTGGAACCGTCGCCTGTTTTCATTTATTTGCATTCTTGCTTTAAAATGACTGATCAGATATTGGATGTTGATGATTATTATCAATCTGAACAAACTGTTTCAACTAAAGAAATCAGATCAAGATAAAAAGTTATTTGCACTTTTGTTTTGATTCAGCTCTTCTGTGAATGAACCTTTTCTTTACTAGAATGGACGTGGACAATCAATCTCACTTTCCTTTTCAATGACAGTTTTAACCACGTCCTGTTTGCCATTTTACAAAAGTCAAAAGACTGTGAACTATTTTTTAAGCCACTTGTGAATTATAACAAACCTAAGATCTCAACATCAACATCAATTTCTTTGTCTTGGAGGAAAATACTCAAAAACCGGTCTGTAAACACAAATCTGTGTGCTCCTATCACGTTATTTTTATTTTCACTGTACAGTAAAACGTGTTTCTTTACTGTACATATGACAATAAACACTTTGAATTGAATTGAGGGCCTTTGAATGACTTTCCATCCTCGTCGCTGGGAAGACGAACAGAGTGAGATGTCATCGTGTTGTCGACATCTCTGATGGACAACACGCCTCCCTCTCGTTAACCCTTCATGTGTTTCTTGTTGTTCAGAAACTCAGGAAAAAGAAAATGAGACCAAGTGAAACACTGACTCACTTTTACCTGAATACTTTGTTTTTAATGTTTTGTTTTGTTTTTTTCAGTATATAAATTTGGACTTTTGTTTACAGACTCTTATGATAAACAGAAGACAGGTTGACTTTCAGCGTATCCACACAACAGGAAAAGACTGAAACAATCCACTTTATAACCTATTTCTTCCTCGTGCACTCCATCTGTTGCCTATTTGACTGACAAAAGTAAATTAGAATTTACACTGCCTGTTCAACAAGAGTTTAAAAGAACAAAAACATGGGAATTATAAAAACTCATTTCATTTTAAATCTAGAGTTTATAGAGAAAATTAATAATATCCCGAGTAGGAAATATAATATTGTTGACATGGATGACGGCACACTGGCAGATAGAGAAAAACATGTTGAAACTTTATTTTAAACTCGGCTGTGATGGTGAATGTGTTGCGGCCACATGTCGCACTTGAACTTTATTGGCTCTTTATTGGTTGACTTCGTGCATGTTGATGGCTGTTTTGTTCACAGTGTTAGCACTTTCAAGTCAAAGTTACTTTTAACTTCATCATGCAAAGCTTACTGGCTTTTAGAAGTGAGTCAGACTTTAAAATTTAAATGAATCTTGATCAAAGCCCTGCGAGGTTCATATTGAGTTATTGTCCGTCCTGCGCTGAATAAAAAGATGCCCCAATTTTGGGACTTCACTTCAGCCCCTGAATAGAAATGTGGCGTCAGCGTGGCTCTGAATCGTTAAGCGGCGATGTTGGAGACTTTCAAGTTCGGAGGGTCAGCAGATGTTGGGACTTTGGCCAACGTGGCAACATTTTGCTTCAGTTAAGAACGAGCAGCAGGCACGAGTTCACGACAACAGTTCAACCACATGTTGTTCAGGGTTCGTACCGCAGTTTTGGGCAGATACCAAAGTCCCACCCACGCTTTCCCCCCATCACTGAAACTACACCAAACACTCACCTTAACCCAACCAACTACATGCTCACCACAGCGATTTTAAACCTCATTCCTCTATTGAACTGACTCAAAACTTAAAAAAAAACAAACAAAAAAAAACAACACCAACAAATCAACCACAGAAAGAAATGGCATGGTTTGTATTTACAGTCCCTATGAAGTCAGTTCATCTAATACTAAACCTGTCAATAAACCTTGACCACAGTTCAAAGGCTGTGTGATTGCAATGTAAGAAATTATAATAAAATTAAATAATCCTTTATTAGTCACTCAGTTGGGGAAACTCAACGTCAAGGCACAGAAATGTAACCAAAAAATATATATATAAAAAAGGAGACACGATTAACAAGTTAAAATAAAATGGAATATAACCAATACGAAATATGTAAAGAAATGTAACTGACACAAAATATACAGTTTGGACAGTGAAATTTGACAGGAAGTAATTGAACATGCTGGATTGTAATATTGATATTGTACG
This sequence comes from Remorina albescens, assembly GCA_034769265.1. Classification (NCBI taxonomy): domain Eukaryota; kingdom Metazoa; phylum Chordata; class Actinopteri; order Carangiformes; family Echeneidae; genus Remorina; species Remorina albescens. The sequence goes on along the minus strand of CM068475.1, from coordinate 5,152,837 downwards.
GTGGATGAAAAAAAAAAAACAACCTAGTGATAACATTATGGGGTGCAGTGTAGTGCAGTTATCAGTGATTAACTTCTTTCATTGTCTGAGTGTGTTAGAAATATTAATGTTTCATATAAATCCATCCAGATGTTCCAGTTTGGACAACAGACTCTTTATTAAAGATGCAATAATACTGTCACACCACATCGTTATTATATTAAATATAAAAACTGACACGGTCGACAATGGACAACAGAAAATAATTATAAAATAATACAAGTATGTCGTGATGCGTTATAAAACATCCAGATCTCACTAAGCTTTGAAAGACAACAGTCATCGATTGGGGCCTTTTATTTCCTCCGAATGAATAATAAATAAGTTTGTGGATTAATGTTCACTGTCGTTGTGACCGATACAGGAAATCTTTCCTGCTCAAGCCAAAACACTTTCTACTTTTCCTCTGTCGGACAGAGAGAGCTCTGAAGTCTCTGCTCTTCAGCTTCTGTTTAAAACCCTGATCCCTTTTGATTGACTGTCACTTTGCACCTCCACAGTTTATTTATTTTGTTTATTTAATCATTTATCCTTCCTAACGGCCACTTTTTCCCCCCAGTTTTAAATGACAAGCAGCTCAGTTTTGGATTTTTATTAGTATTACTGCACATCTACCAGAAAAAAGAGATCACATATAGATATAAAAAATATATATTTTTCCATATTTTAATCTCTACACTTTGTGTAATCTGTTCCTGTAAATATTTGATTGGATTAAATTCAATTTTATTGTGATCCAAAGCAGCTAACGATGAAATGGGGTTTAGCATCAAATCTGAAATGCAAAGCAGCAATCAAAGTAGAACAAATACATGAGTATGTATAATAAAATAGACTACCAAAGAGCAAATATCTTCGTTCAAGGAATGAAGGTTTCACTTAGCTCTCTCAGTACTTCCACATAAATAGGAATAAAAAAAGAATAACTCTAGGAATAAGTGGAGAATATAAAAAAAAAGAAAATAGTAATAACAATATTATAATATACACACGTTTGACCTTACCTCTGTCTCCAAGTGCTCGCTCATGGAGGGATTTGTTGGGTCTCTAAATAATTCTAAGTCGACTTTGGTCTAGACTTGCTGTACATGTAAAGTACCTTTGGGTTATAAGAATAAATTAGATTTGATTTGACAATAATAGTCACAGTAAATGTCAATCTATCTATCTATCAATCCATCAATCAATCTATCAATCAGTCCGTCTGTCTATCTAGACTGATAGAAATTTCATTTCTAAATGTATTTGCTATCTTAATGACTGAAAATGGAATAATCTTAGATTTTAATTATATATAATTAATATATATCAATAATATTTTTTAAAATAATGTCTCCTCCTTCATCTGGACTCTGAGTCTGTGTTAAACCTTTCACTGATTAATTGACCGATTGATCGATCGATTGATTGATTGATTAATGGATATCTATAACCCCCCCCCCCATGATTAATTTTTATCTTTTAATGAATTCTAATTTATTTCATCTCCTTCATCTGGACTGAGTCTGTGTTAAACTTTTCACTGATTAATTGACTGACTGATTGATTGATTGATCGATTGATTGATTGATTGATTGATTAATGGATATCTATAACCCCCCCATGATGAATTTTTATAATGCAGTGAATTCTAATTTATTTCATCTCCTTCATCTGGACTGAGTCTGTGTTAAACTTTTCACTGATTAATTGACTGACTGATTGATTGATTGATTGATTGATTGATTGATATCTAACCACCCCCCCTCTCTCTCCCTCCCCCCGCCCCCCTCCCTCCCTCCGGGGCTCTCCTGTGCGCATGCTCGGCAGTGCTCAGCAGTGTTTCGGCCTGTTCCGGGGCCGCTCGGTCATTTTCGCCTCTTTGTTTTACCGATAGTGGATTTAAGTCGGACTCGGCTCCGGATCCAGCGGACCGTGCTGCTCCCGATCGGCTCAGTAAGTAGGTCCGGCCGGACCCGTACCCTTTACCCCCCCACCCCCCCCACTCCAGCCTCCTATCCCCTACACCCCCCCACTCCAACCACCTCCACCGCCGCCTCGCATGCGGCCGTCCTCGGCGGGGCCGGCGGCCGGTTCACGGTCCCGGTTGGAGCCTTCCTCTCCCCCCCCCCCCCTCCGCCGCCGCCTCCTCCTCCTCCTCCTTCCTCCCCCGGCTCCGGCTCGTTTTTTCGTCCGGGTGTAGCGGCTGCTGCGCGGCTTGTGTTCTGTGTGTCTGCTCGGTGTGTGGCGGCGCCGGGCCCTGCTGTTTGCACGTACCTTCTCCCCTTTTTCCCTCCTCATCCTCCTTCTTCTTCTTCTCCTCCTCTTCCTCTTTGTTTTCTTCTTCTTCTGTAGTTTTGTTGTTCATTAACTGAATTTGTAGGCGCAGGGTTGGAGGTTAGCCGGGATGCACACGGTTAGCCACGCCGGAGAGGAGGCTCCTCCGCCGGCAGCCGCCTCTCTGCCCGTCTCGTCATGTTTTAAATACTGGTTGTTGTTGTTGTTGTTGTTGTTGGTCCGGATCCTTCTTCTCTGCCATCCAGCTGGGATCTCCTCTATAAGGTGGAGGTGGAGGTGGTGGTGTTGGTGGGGGGGGGTTGGAGGAGGAAAAGGAAAGGAGCTCATGGTCCACCATTAAAGCTAAACCCCCTTTCTTCCTCCTCCTCCTGCTGCTGCTGTGCAAACTTCAGCATGTGTGTGTGTCTCTGGAGGATGTGCATGAGGTTCGGGTTAAATCAAGACATAGAGTTGGTGCATTGCCCCCCTCCACCCCCTCTCTCTCTTTCTTCTTGGTGGATGTCCTCCCTTAGTCAGACTGCAGCAGTAGAAAGCCCAGTGTGACATTGTGAGGAGGGAGGATAGGATGGTTGAAGGGGGGGTGAAGCATGCAGAGAGCAGCCAACAAGTCTGTGCAGGGGGGTGCAGTTTAAATATCACATTTATACACCAACAGGTTGAGAGGCTCCTTAACTTTTTGCCCCCCCCCATGCAGGGACTTCCAGCATCCTCTTTAAGATCTGTGGCATAATTGAATAGATTTTTCTTAAAGCCCAGTTCCTGTTTTAAAAAATATGTTTGCAGGTTGTTAAATCTCTTGCAGTGTGTGTTACACAAAAGACTGTGTTGTTACACACCCGAAGGGGGTAAAGTTTCTCCAGCGCACGTTACGCATGCCAGCACAGCACGAGTTTCCGACATTGCACTTAAGTTTGGAAGTCGGATAGTTTGCTGGTGCCGGTACGACCAAGAGACAAATCATTTTTTATGTCTGGGATAACCATGTTTGACAGAAAATTATTTTTTTTCACACTTGGTGGTTCCTGGAAGCCGGTTGGATTAAAGTACCGTAGAAACTGTCATCAATGCATCACCTGGATCCGTGACTTTTCACACACAGAAGATGTCTTTGGGTTTTCAGATCACCGAGCCCGTGAAGCCGCACCACAGACCTTTTTAGTCTGAGCCGTTGTTTGCTGCAGGGAAACCAAAGAGCGTGAGTCATTTAGGTGTTGAGTTCACGTCGGGATAAGGTACTTTATATCGACGTCCTCTTGTCTTCGTTGTGGTGTGTGTGTTGCGTGGTGGCAGCTCTGAGCAGCAGTGGAAATTTGAAACCCCCCTCCCTTCATCCTCCCTCCCTACAGCCTGAATAACGGGGCGGTTGTTGAAAACACTTGACTCGCACGATGTTGCCTTCTAATGAATTAATTTGTGATTGTGAAAACACGCACGCACACAGCGGCTGCTCTCTCGGCTTTTGTGAGCTCCTGTAGCTTCAAATCCTGTAACGCGCCGCCGCTGAACTGCACCCGGCGCGCTCGTGTGTTAACAGCCGAGCTGCTCTCTGATCCTTTATGGCATCAGAGAGGAAAGAGATCTGACGTCGGCGAGTCTGCCTTCTTTTCCCGGGGCTTTCACTCAGTCTTTTGAGGTTTGATAGATTTTTTTTTTTTATTTAGAAAAGTGGATCATCTCGACTCCAGAATGTAAATCTGCGGAGCGTCAGTCAGAAGTGAAGGGATGCTCTTCTGTGGCACAGCTGCTCTTTTTAATTTAAGACGCCGTATATATGTGTGTGTTTTTTAGAAAAGACGTCGCCTTCTGTTGTGGTAAACTGAACCTGGTCTTGTTTGGCTCTGCCGACGGGTCGGACCCCCCACCGGCCTGAGCGGTGGTCCGTGTCCAGATGAATGTTGCTTGGCCTGCACTTGGCGATCCCATATGATACGGCCGTTACAAAAGACCTCGAATACTTTTCAAGCATCTGCTTTCACATCGGATTTCTGCTCCCTTTGCAGGGCAACCCCAAATTATCTCAACTTTTTCGGCCTCTGACCTGAAACTCTGTAATATTTAATGAGCTTTTGTTTTTTTTCAAAATTATTATTCTATTGAAAATTTTCAATCACAAATCAAATAAAGGGACATTTATTTTGACTCATTACCCCCAAAACTTGCAGCGTCAGTCTACTGAAACATTGTTAAAGCCCCCGCAGTCTGATAAAGCAGTCGGCCATGCAGGATATGGCTTCTTAATGACCACGGCTGCTTCATAATGAAAGAGAGGGGAACAAGAAAAACAATTCAACATTAACTTAAGCAGCAGAAGATGCATACAGCTTCTTCTTGGACAGGAAATTATCTTGGGCAACTTCCTAAATGAGCAACTCTGGAGAATCCCTCGCTTACAAATCGAGCTGCATTCCACATCCTCGGCTCTGGTCTCACTATCTGTCCTTTGATAAGAAGGGAAAAAATGTATTCTGCCGGGGGAAAAAAGCTGCATCCACGAGTTAACCAGATTACTGTTTCTACACACTACAGCACGGTAGGATTTCTGTCATGTCAGAATCAGATACAAGTCATTTATGGGTGCAAACCTTTGCTTCATTGTGCTCCTTCGGGTGCCTGTTAGGTGAAGAAAAGCACTCTGGGAAGCCCAGTTTGAATCACATCTCTGTAGGTTTAAAGGCCTGGCAGATATCAAAACTCCACACACGGGTTTTTGATATTATGAGACAGGATTTTTACAACCCTGTGAAGTCGTCAAGGCAACAATCTCTTTTATTCTCCATCTGTTTTTCCCCTTCCCCATCTAGCCTGCAGCGCTCAGCTTTTTGACTGCTACTACATTAACACAGTAGCTTCATTGAAATGAATGAGCGGCTGCCTGTTTTGATGCAGTGCAGCCCGGCTGAACTGGCATTTAAAATGGCAAACAACGTTTTTTTTTGTGGCAAATTGGTTCTTTGCAGTTAAATCACAAAGATCGGCAGATTCGCTTGCGGACATGAAATAAATCCACGCTGAGTTAAATTTAAAATCTGCTCTTCTGTTTGTTAAGAGGATGTACAAATGCTGTGGAAAATAAATAAAGGTCGATTTTGATTACGTTTCAAGAAAATCTGCCAAAGTAAAATGCGAATAGACAGATTTTCCATCTAAATATTAGTAAGAGGTGCTTAACTTTGGGTGTCATTAAACCACAACAGGTGAAAAACAATTTAGAAAGCTTCTTTAACGGACGTCAGTCATCGATTTATTTTTAATTCTATCTCCATTGCACTTTCTTTAAAAATCTCTTTTGCAGGAAGTTGGAGCTTGTTGGTTCAAAGATCTTTGATGTTGTAACTAATACATTACCTTCACTCCAGTTCCAGCCCTTAACGATCACTACGATAACACATTATAATCTGGAACGTGCTGATGTAAACGATCAGCCAATCACCCGTGTTGTTAGATCTCGGTCCAGGCACGCTGGATGCTTATTGGCTCACTGATGCTGAAGGGATTTATGAGTTCAGTAAAGTTGGTATCAGTTGGTGAGACTTTTTTTTGGGTCCTTTGATGGTATAAAACTAATTTGTTCAGTTAGTAAACGTTTCAACTCTCGTCTGTGTCGAGTTTGGGAAAGTTATCTTGTAATTCTTTTAAGCTGTTAAAATGTCAGAAGAACACTTAGTAGGTATTTTAATGAGGACAGGAAGACAATTGCAGAGGAAGTTTCTCTTTTGGTCTTCAGGTGATATAAGCGCCCACCTGTCAGCCATGTTAGAGGCGTCCAGTTGCTGACGACCGCTCTCCTAAATTCAGGATTTGGCAGCACAAGTGACACTTTTCTTGTTTTTAGACCTAGGGACACAAAAATTTAGAGATTAGAGAAAGATTGTCCTCAAATTAAAGCAACCCGGAGACGTGAGGACAAATAGAAATACACACGAAGTCGGTGCGGATGAATGTCCCGCTGTCAGGTGGGACGAAACCGTCTGCTCCGACTCACCTCCTGATAAGATTCATAGCCTCGCTTCTGCCTCCACCGGCCGTATCTGTGTCATGTCAACATCCTGGATAACTGGTTGTCAACAGTATGTGTGAGTTTAAACGGCTGCACTCGCGTGTTGTCTCCATGTTTATAAAAAAGAAAAAAAAGAAACAAAAACACCCGCTGACAGGACGCTGAGCGGATCCAGGCCGGGAAAAACAACAGACCCCCAGAGGCCCCGAGTGCCAAACCCTGCCCGACTGTCTCTGCTGCCTCATGCCAGATGCCGTTCGTCCTGACGGCGAGAACAAGGCTGGAATTAAGCCTCAGTGACACGACCGCACACATTAGTTATGTCCATTTTTAAAGTCGGTCCTGGCGATGTTTTGTGAGCTTGTTTGTGATTTGGAGTGGCGGTGGCGGCAGGTTGATGAACGACCTGTGCTGCCACAAGACTCGCTCGTTAGTTTGGGCATTTTAATGAAGACAGGAAGTCGGTGCACACAAAGCGCTCGGACGCTGAGAGCAGCTCCGGAGGGGTTTCTCTCTCAGGTGATGTAACTGTCGGCCATGTCGGAGGTTTTCAGTTGGCTCGACTCATCTAGTCTTTTTATTGGTGACGGTTGAAATAATGAAGTAATTACTTCAGTCGTTTATTTATACAAAATGGATTGAAAACTGTTCTGATAATTTATTTTATTGCTTCAGGCTTCAGCTTATTAAATATGGAGCATAGACCTGCCCTCTATCTAATGACAGGGTGTATATTGTGTTGAAGTTTATGGGAAAATGGTTGTACTTCTCTCATTGATTGCCTCAGTAAATCTTATTTAATGTGCTTATGGTCTCTAGTTTCTAGTTTCAAGTGTTCTACAATATAAAATAATGATGATTTATAATGAAATTATGTTTTAATTAAGCGGCAAATAGACAATCAAGGACTGTACCTCACACAGCCACCTTCCTGACCTTCCCCAAACCAAGATCGGGAATACCAAACACGGACTCGAGGCTTCACGACAGAAGCTCACAAACTGTTACCTCAGAGGAGATGCTTTATAGACACCAGTGGAAATAAATGTGAAATCTTTGGATTTTAGACTCATGATCAGAACCAGCAAGACTTTTCAACGTGGAGAAAATGTAATGGTGTTTGTTTTGTTTTGTATTTTCTCTTCTCTGGTTGTTTCAGATTATCTTAACGTTTCTCAGTGAAAACAGCCGAAGACAGGACATTTGGGTGTTTATGTTTTCCTCCTTTACAAGATATTTAGTCAGTTATGTCACTCACAGCTTTCACTGCTGGGATGTTTGTAATATAACTGCCAAACCTGTAAAGCAGGAAGTCGTCCAAACTGAGCTCTGTGACTTTCTAGGCCATTTATGTCTCAACTTGTTCAAGTTCCTACAAAGGGGAGTAAAATAAAAGAAGCAATTACTCCCAGTTGTATTCAGGTTAGTAACTTAGTAACAACATTGTTTTTGTCATCATCTGTTAATCTGCAAATTAGTTTCTTGATTTATGTATTAGTTTTTGTCTTTATAAATAATGATACCCATCACTAACTGGTCCAAATCCAAACTATCATTTCACTTTACAGTGATTTAAAACAGAAAAGCAAGAATAATCCAATTGGAGAAGCTAAAACATACAAATGTTCATAAATTTTTATTACACCAAACTTCTAGTTGTCACAAGTTCTTTAAAACACTAAACTTGAACTGAATTTCCCTGCTGCAGAGTTTAAATATCGTGCTGTTTGATGTTTTTTGACACTACAGGAGCTTCCAGTTGAATGATTAGACTTAACGAATGATGAGCATTTGAACAGAGAGCTCAGTTTGTCCTCGTCAGACTGAGATAAGATTATAGAGAGACGTGGAGGGTGTTTACTGGACAGGAGGGTCACATAAACTTCAGACTGAGTGAAAGATTTGTTTTTATATAAGGTTTTGCATCAGCAGATCTCTGCTGGCGCCTTGTGATATTTGTCGCTTTGCCGTCTCCTCTCACACTGAGCTGCCGTACGTCGGGCCGAGCCTCTCCAAACAGATAATATACCAGGTCAGCTTTTATTTAGTGGCCTGTCAGCTGTTTGACAAAACGTGCTGTGGGGGGGTCAGAGAAGGTCTGCGTTTGCACTAACTTCTCCTCAAAGTCTGTAACGTGGCGATGCACAAGTGACAGCACCGTTTAGCATCCCTGTCAGTTTAATGAGCCCAGAAAGCCTTCCGTAAATGAACATCGGTGGATCCAAATGAGGAATTAATTACTCGCTTTCCTTGATCTTTAGTCTGGGCCTGTACTGTAAATGGCGTAATGACTTTCATCTGCTGGTCCGTGCATGACACTCCCCGCCTCTCGCTGGCGGCCCGGAGCTCAGCACTTTGTGGTCGAAACTGGAAAAGGCCAAACGGGGCTACACTTCTGCGAGCCTGTTAACCAGCAAACTCATCTAATGCCTCATTGCATCCAACCTCATCTCCACCACAGACTCACTGCTGCAGCTGAATGTTTTATTTTTTACTTCTGGGGAATGGAATCAGGAACGTCTGCCTATTTGTTCAGTCTAAAAAAAAATCTTTTAGCCGATAATGTTGTGATTTTTAAAGGAATGTCGTCTAACGTGGACTGAATTTAACACAAAAAAACAAAAGGGCCAATCCACAGAGCTTGAATTCATTATCATTAAAAGCTGTGCTGTTTACACAGCAATGACTATTTGACTTTTTTTCCATTTATGATGTGAAAATAATTTTTTTTATAATCTCATAGTTTCCTAATCAAAATATTGATCATAACAAAAATAATAGAAACTTAAAGTATAAATAATCAGTTCATCACACTTCTAACTCCTCAAATGAAAGATTTGCTGCTTTTCTTTCTTTTTAAATGATTGTAACCTGAATATCTTTGTAAACTAGTGGCAAACTAGTGTTGCCATGTTCAAATCTACGGTTAAAAATTTAGAAAAATAATCATTAGATTTTAAGATTTAAAGTGAAGTGACCTCCTCGTTTTTCTGTATAGCCTCTCTGCCTCCAGGGAGAGTGTCGTTATCCTGGAGGTCAGAAGGGCAGGACCTTCAGAAGAGGCCCGGTCTGACCTGAGATTGGTTTCTGTCATGTGACGTAAAACCAGAGTCTCTGAAATCTTAAAACTTTGGGTCAACATTGGTGGCGGCGTCAGAAATATGTTTTCCTCATTGCTGCAAAGGATGTGACATTCTGTTAGAAGTTAGCGTGCGGAGTGAAAGCCAAAGAGAGAGAAAATTCCGACAAACACGTAACTACCAGTTGCCCCAGTGGAGCTGCTAAGCTGCAAATTGCAGGTGATTGTGGTTTTAGTGGGTGTAACTAAGAATATGGAGGTGTTGAAAGAAAGCACACGCTCAGCAAACCCTCCCTGGGTAAATAAAGGTTTAAAATGCAGATTGCCACTGAGGCACTGTCAGGGGAAGGTGGGAGGTCACGGACCGTCGGCGCTGAGTTTATGGAGCAGGTGGCCTTTTTGACAGGTAGGCTGAGTTCAGAGAGTTTTGGCACTTTTTTTTTTTTTCGTGAAATGTCATTTGGCAAGTTAAACATCCAGCGCTGATGTGATGTTATAATCAGTGCTGAACTTTAGTGGTGAAACTATACCGGAGTTTAAATTTTCAAAGTAAAACCACTTGCAGGCCAATAAAATCTCTAGTGTTTATCAATAATAAGGGATAATTTTTCTGTTATTTAACTCTAATGCTTTCATACTTTCACGGCATTAACCTTGAACTTAGGACTGATTTATAATCAAACAACACACTGGCATTTCACTTTCTACAACATGGGACCTTTAAATTTCACCTGCTGCAGGTGACAAGATGTATATTTTGGATTGTAAATAATACATAAATCTGAAATAATTTGGATTACTTTTGTATTTCTACAAGGTCACAGTATAATAGTTTGCTAATAGATCTCTGAGAAGTCATGTTTTCATGGTGTCTGCTTTTTTGTTGACGTCCCGTCCAGACTCCTTTCTCTCAGATAAACGCTAATCCTCTGATCTCGTCCACCAGACAAATGGCTGTTTCGGTCCTAATCAGGTGTTTGAGCAGATTATTCAAAGAGCTCTGCGCCTCAGGACAACTGTCACAGAAAGACAGCAGGTTGTTTAAAAAAAAATAAAAATTGTGGCAGACAGTTTATTCAAGAGAGGCTGTCTTTTGTTTTGTTTTTTTTTAAGAAAAAACCCACTCAGCTGATTTCTCACTTTAAGCCACGGTCATAAATGCTAATAAAACATGACGCTGCATCAGTTCTGGGCTGTCATTAGCTGACTCTTCATCGTTTGACTCAAAGCTCCATCTGATCGAAGAGCTAGAGTGTTTTCAATGCTTAAGTGCACTTAAATAGGGAGGACTGCTGCGCAAAGACAACAGGACCAGCGGGTCAGCGCCCGGTCCCAGACTCAAACTGAACCCCGTCAAGTTCCTCTGTCACAGGAAAACCGTTATGCTTTTATAATGCTGTGAGAAAAAGGCCACGCATTTAATGAGGGCGTCGATAAAGAAGCGATGGGACGTGTCGGGATTTCTCAGAATCAGCTCAGCGGGTGATTTATTGATCAGAAACAGTCGCATCACTTCACACAAAGTTCATCAGGAGCAAAGAGATGAAACGTCTTGGCCAGTTTGAGAACCATCATCCAAACAAGAGGTAGAGAATGATGATTTTCACTATAGATATATTTTTTCTTCTCCTCATTAATAGATTGATTTTAAACCGTCATTCAAGAAATAACTTCTTTATAGAGTATCGTGGCCCTGAGAGCACACTGAACAAACTAGTTCAATATGTCGGCGTATGTTAAAAATGTTAACACAACACAACAGAAGTTCTTCCAGGTGACACTAAAAGGGACAAATGTCCCTCTCAGTCCATGATGTCACATTGACGGATATCTTTTTTCCTAAATTTGCTTGTGTCTGCTCTAATTTCATGCGTCCTTTTGGTTTCACTTTATTGAGCTCTCAGGGCCACCATACTGGAGTCCATGATGACCTCTTTATATATTTTGTCTCATCAAGAGTTTACAAAGATATAAAACAATGAAAAACTTTAAAATTTCACATTGGCAAACCTAAAAACTTGGAAGGTATCAGGTAATTAAGTTCGTTATAAGAGCCGCAGATTATTCTTTCTTTTTTCTACACGTCTATGGTTGCAGCTCTTGTTAGATTTGTCTCGTCCAACAGTAAAGAAAATGAGAAAATCACAGCTGTCGCGGTTGGAAATATCCGTTCACTCGTCGATGCTTCCATGCATCCTTTGTGCCAAAATATTTTGCTCAACAAGAGGCTTCTCAGATCCGAAACCAGGCCAGTTGGTTTCGCTCCAGTGCGACTGGTGAACTACACGTGGCTCATCCACCAGCTGCGGCCAAAATAAAGCACCATTTGGCTGGACTGCTGGTGGTCCCGAGGATGATTATCTGGGATGGAGAGGAGCTGCTTTGAATCTTGACAACATGTAGCCAGGATTACACTGTTGCACTAAAAGCCTGTTTTTTTTCCTCTGCTTTTCTTTGAGCAAACAACAACCATGATCAATCTTATGGAGGCCTTTTTTATTATTATTATTATTATTTTACTTAATCGTAGTCCAGAGGTTGAGGGTGTATTTGACTGTAGGTTCATTCGTTATTCAGGCTGCTTTTCCGCCGGTGGTCTGCTTGGCCAAGATTAATGCAGGATCATAACACAGGAAATTCATAATATTGCTTTCTGCACTACATCATATTGATTTCACTGTTAGCTGAACGGCCTCCTTATCTGTGATAATAAGTGTTCTCCGGGCGTCACAAAGCCTTTTTATCATCGTGTATTTTGTCTTAACAGCCACAGCGTCTTGAGAGCTTTATTCTGTAATTTGACAGTTAAAGACATTTTTAGTTTAGTTTAGTCTTTGGACGGGATAATTTGAGCTTGCAGCTGCTGCGTTTGTTTATCCCCTCGTCTGTCCTCACTCCGGGAGCTGCAGTCAGCACTGCTCATTACTTGTATTGAATGACTTTATTAAAGTCCACTGTTTATGGGTATCAGTTGTGTCTTTAGTGGATTGCACACTTTACCACCAAGCACCGAGGCCCAGTTCAAACCAGGTATTAACATCTGTCTCCAAGTTTAAGGGGTGAACGTGCATGAGGTGCACGGCGGCGGCCTTATTGTTGTAGCACTCTGAATGTTAACATAAAAAGGCCACATGCTGTACTGACGTCCCATCAGTTTATGAACTCTCATCCTGAAGCCAGCGGTTTGAAATTTGGCTGACGCCATTTTGGTTTGAGAACATAAACTCATCAGGAAGCATTTACTGAGGTGATAAATCGAGTGAGAGGTTGAGTCATTTCCCCATAAACTTCAATACAACGGCTTATTTTTTCAGCCCTGTAGTTTTTCATGTATATCATTTTTGAAACTCGGTTTCATCATGCACCCAAATTTGAACGGATAAAACTTTATTTCAGCGTGACGATGACAGATTGAGAACAAAACATCGTTCCTGCTAATTTGCATGTTAAATGGTCACTCCAGATGCATTTTAAAGCAGGTGCGCTGTCATATGAAGAGTCCCGTGTCGTCCTCATTCAAACCCAGTCAAGGTTGAGCAGACGTGATATTGAGACAGAAAAGTGAAAACTGCTTGAACAGATCTGAATCGGTCCTGAACCTGCAGAGCAGAAGACAGTTAAGCTCAGGAAATGTTATCTGTGTTAGCAGTTGGGAATGAGAGGTGTGGTCTGTTTTAAGTGCCTCGCTCTTATTTGTTAAACGGAGCTGTGAAGTCAAGTGATCAGCACGCCGACCTACTGAAACCCTAAATAATCCTTTTCATTGTCTTCTTGATGTCAAACAGCCTGCAGCAGGTTAACAGGCGGAGGCACCTCAGGAAACACAAACAAAACCAGTACCCAATCAAGTCAGTCCAATCAGCAGTTCAGCTGCATAATTAACTCATCAAAATCTGAAAAAACCTAAATCACAGAATCTGTCTGGTTTTGGGGTTTGTTTGGTTTTTTTTTTAGGTTTCAGGTGAATTGTGTCAAAACATTGTTGTGCTTGTTTCTCTCTTTTTTTTTCAATGATAATCAAAAACAAAAAGAAACATACAATTCAAAAAGCAAAATCTCAAAATGTGACTGATTTGTGTTTATTTAGGAGGTTTTGGACAGAAAGTCTCCACATTCAGCTGCTAAAGTGGTTAACACGTTAACGCCTGGATACAGTTTTGTGATATCTAGCTGGTTTGACTGTCAACAGGTCTTTCTTTTTGCTGCTAGATGCTCATCATGCATAAAAAAAGAAAATAGGAAGAAATAAAATAAAAGATCGAGATGTTGAATCTCTACATGACGTGTCTAAATTGGTTCAGCTGCCTGTTGAGTCGAAACAATCAGCTAAAACCTGCAGAAGGAAATACTTCTGCAGCTGGTTCAGCTTTAACTGAGAAGAATAGTGGAGATTCTACAAGTAACCGAAAAGGTGATGTGGTCGGTAAACAAAATTGAAATTAATTAGATTCTACTTAATTAAAGTGAAATAAGACGGTGTAATTACCAGGACTGAATATATTCTCAGACAGACAGAAGGGCAGGTGGAGAGAGCTCAGCATGCTTCCCCTCCTTTGTCTCCGTGGTGTCATGGCGTCCGGCGTGTCCCGAGTTTCTGGTTGTCCAGACTGTTGACTGTTCTTGCGGTAGGACGGCGACACGCTCACATTACAGCGCGGGTTCGATAACGGGGGAAGGAGATAATAGCACACGCCATTTGAGTGGAGACGTTCATCCTGAGCCCCGCACGGCGTTGTGAGCGTTTAAATGCACCAGAGACTCCAATGGGAATCCCTAACCCTTTTAGCACGGAGGCCGTCTGCGACTCGTGGAGCCGGAAAGAAAACCACTAACCCACATTGTGTTGCTGCTGTTATTCACCCAGATTCCCCTTCAGGATCAGTCTGGCTCATCCAGTCTGGGGCCAGACATGACAATAAAAGATGTTGAAGATAAAAAAAAACAACAGTTTATTGCCTCACTTTAGGCGAAATACAAACGGTTCCCTGTAAGTCTTTAACAGACGTTCCTCACCCAGCTTCAAGCAGCACGACAGCATGGTTAACACAGAGATAAGCTCTTCGGATGGGATTTAAACACCTTGTTTTTCTCCGTCTAACATCATTTTGCATTTGACTTTTTGAAGATCCTTAAAGTCAGTAAAAAGGAGGTTTTGCATCACGTTATTGATTCTCGTAATCAATAAGAGGATAATTCTGACCTTTGCAGACAGGCGGCCGGAACCAGAAGGGCAGACTCATCACTGCTGTGACCTCGTGTGACACAAAGCTTGATAAAGGAGAGATGTCATAAAATGACATAACAAACCCGATATCAGTTTTCCACCCTGGTTCTTTAAGGAATTAGGAGGAACGACGGACTGGATTTTGATTGAGACAAGGTCGTGTAATGGGCTTGCATGAGAAACTTTGCAGTGAACAAATTACTGTTCTTTGGGATTAGGACTTGTCTGTAAAATGTTGGCGAAGTGTTGAAAAGTTGGCCTAAAGCGTCCCGTTCTCACAGTCAGGAGGAAATTTAGTTCACAAACATGAAAAGATTGTTGGGAGTCATGTTCGATCCCTGACAAGCGATGGCGCCACCAGTCAATTCGTAAAGAAGGAAGGCGACGCCTGTGTTTGAGCTCTTTGTTCAGAGCTGTGCGCCAAACCATCGACTCGTGTCCTTCACCCACCGAGCTACAAGTGAAACACAACTGATATTTAACCCGAATCTAACAACTGGACACACAGCGTCCTGCAGCTTGACGGAAACACAACAGCTCCAAGTGTCTTATCTGCCGCTTAATGCACAAAAAATGGATGATAGATCAAAAGAAAAGTCAACTCTGATTAATTCCAGGAGAAGGAGAAGTTGTAAGGATTGTATTGAAGTGTAGAAGAAAATTGCCCAAATTCTGTTGCTTTATTAGCTCAGTACACTTTTTTTCTGACAAGTTAATGTTCTCAATCTCTTTTAATACATGATGTTCTTTTTTTTTAAATTTATTTAGAGGTTTGATGTCTTCACTCCTCTCCACCTTCTCCTTTAAATCTGTTTTCCTCTGATTTGAAAAAACAAATGTGGCGACGGCCAAACTGGAGGCTACAAATCAATAGGTGATGTCACGATGGGTTGACATTTGGTTTTTCCCAGAATATTGAAAACAGTAAATGCCGCTGGCTATTCACATGCCAACATCTGGAACTCATGAGTGCGTAGTCTCGAAAGGCGTCGAAAATTAGCGGCTTTTGTGTTTATGTCAATGTCGATCAATACCCACGCTCACTGCCTCATTTGACCCGAGTCCGAAGCCTTTTCCTTCGCAAGACAAAAGCCAGATGTTGATTTTTAACCAGTGGAAAAGGGGCTTAGCTGTGGCTTGCACCATTTTAGGCAGACTGGGAGGTGAACTGGATCCGCCTTTAGTACTTTTCTCCTTCGGATTTATACGTAAGGCGAAGTTGACTAAGTTTTCAGACGTCTGAATGTTTGCTCGCCACCTCTGTCAGAGACTCTGGTAGCCTCGATAGCATCAGCACAGCACCGACTCGAATCTGTTGACCTCGTCTGGTTCATTTGGCAACATCTGCTCCAAATCTGAGCAGGACTTGGCCTTAACTCCAAGTTTCAGCATTAGCCTCTGTTTTGTTTTTTGTTTTTTTTTAATTCTTCCTTTTTTGGTCTGACCCGTGAGGCGTATTACACATTAGCTCCGCTAATTCCACCGCTGGCCCTCACAACCTCAACTCAAAGCTCCATTATTCAAGTGTTGCCACTTGTTGGCACTGTGCGCGGCCTCTTGGCCCGCAACGGCCCGCTTCTCTTTGGATCACCTCTATTGTTTGACTGATTTCCCTCGGCACAGAGTCCTGGCAGGAGGATTGAGGGCCATCAAAGAGAATTAAGAGGAGACAATAACTGTGTGTGGGAGACGGTGGATGTGTGGAAGCTTATGTGCGAACTTGGACAGAAGTGAATTTCCATTTCTCTTTTTTTTCCTTTTTTTTTTTTTGGTCATGCATCTAAATGTGTGTGTGTGTGTGTGTGTTTTGAAGTGAAGCCAAAGCCTCCACAACAAGCAGAGGCCTCTCCTCCTGGCTCCGTCCGCTGGTGGGTGCAGGCCTTCAGTGTCCGTCGCTCCAGCTGGTAGCCAACTTATACTGAGGCCAAACACTTCAATACCCACAGGCAGGCCAACAGGGGCTGCCTTTGTGGTGCCTGTGTGTGTGTGTGTGTGTGTGTGTGTGTGTGTGTGTGTGTGTGTGTGTGTGTGTGTTGGTGTGTACTTACCAGCTACTGAGACAGTTCAGCTCGTGATTGACTGCAAATGTTGTTAATCTTCAGACTTGGCTGGATCCTCAGGACGTGAATCAGAATGAATTATGTACACACACACACACAAAAGATTAAAATTAGATGAATTGGTCCATTTTAATCTTTTTAAATCTTATGACAGCGAGACTTCTGTCAACTTAGAGCCTATATTTAATGTTTTATGGCTCCTTTTTTGGCTCCTTTATTTAATTGTTTGTCATCAGGGCATCCTTGAAAAAAGCCCTTGCCATATAAACAGGTTTGAGAGGATGAATGAGCATTATATTAATGGCTTACAGTCATTGCTGCTGCACTGTCCTGTACATCACAATATACAGCGTCCAAGTCAGTAGTCTAGAGAGAAGTAGTAGTACATAGATGTTTGATGCCAGTTCATTCATAGATATATTGCTCCGTTTTGCCCTTAAATGCACATCAGTGTCTGCTCTGTATCTTACGGTGATTTATGTCTGCTGTACTAAAATGATTGTTTTTAAATGTTGTGAATCGGTTAATAAAAGTCAATTAACCCCTTTCTGTACTGCTAATGAGTTTGCCGGGTAGTTGCTCCTGTCAAAATCTCATTACCTCCAATTGAGACTCTCGATTGTGTGTTCTTTCTGTTTTCTTTGTTTGTTTGTTTGTTTGTTTTTTTTAAGTTCATGGCTGCACTCAAGGCTCTGTGTCAGAAGGAAAGGGAAGGTCACGATCGGCGCCTTCACCCAGGCAACCTTAGCCGATAAACGCGTGTCTACCGCAGAGTCACCCGGGTCTCAGTGCTCATTGTCGCCTTTTCCATTGCAGACAAAAGCCAGATGTTAGCAGCTGCTCAGAAACCTCTGCTGCAGAGGACAAATTCATCTGGGATCGTAAACAATGATGTCACCTCTTTTACTGGGTTCATTCCCGTTTCTAACTTACTTACTGCCCGTTATGCCTCCTGGCATGTAGGGCAGCAACGAAGGTCCTCCACTCTGGTCGTTTCTGGGCTGTTTTCTGGACATCTCCCCATGTGTGCACCCCCATCATATCTTACAGCGCTCCCAAGATAGCTGAACTCATTTGTTGTTGTTGTTGTTTCTGAAACCCTGAAATAAACCCACGTCACGTTGGGGAGACTCTCAGCTGCTCAAGGCCGAATCAACCAAAATTCACCAGACTGATCGCTGCCGGTAATCAGCCATGGCCACAGCGATGATTAAAAATTAAAACAGTAATCAGACTTTTCTACTGGGATCCAGCCCAAAGCCATTTGATCTCTTTTCTCCCCTCAGATGTTTTACTGACCAGACAGTTTTAAGAAAAACATGATGGCGGCGGTGAAGGAGTTTTGTAATCGTGTCTTTCCTGAATGCCTTGTTACCCCGTTAATGATCCTTCGCTGGGTTCTGAGTGTCTCTGTGGCCCTTTAATGGGATTTGACTACAACTATTTGGGTCCACAGCTGGATTTAAAAAAAAAAAACAAACATGAATTGATTCAGTTTAATCCATTTAAATTGATTTGTTGTATTCTATTGCTTAAAATTGAGAGGAACTAAGTGGATGCAGTTAAGAGCAGTTCTCAGTCAACTAACTAATTGATTGATTTGATTGATCGATTGGTTGTGCTGATTAAAAGACGCTGACAGGTACAACAACAAAAAGCCAAAGCTGTTGAGTAACCAGCAGCTCCTGCAGGTAAACTGCCAAAGTCCAGGTTTCCTGCCGATGAAAGACTAAAGCAGCGTTTCTCAGTTCTTGTGTTTCCCAGCGTCTTTGGCCTGTTGACAAAGAAATCCCATTTGTGTCTGTTCCTGTTGTGGAGTTGTGTTTGCTGGCTTGAGTTGTTGCTTTGTGGCTCCTCGTGATTGTGGTCATAAAGGTTTTTTTTTTTTTACAACAATCAGTGCACAGGATATGCTTTGTCCTGCACTGAAATGCTGCCAACTGGATGTTGTGTTCAGAATCACACATTTTAATTGTGGTTTTCAAGTCACTTCATAAAATCACTTCTTCTTCTTCTAATAATTTAAGAAGCGTTACTTGTCCTCGAGTGCCAATTTAAAGGGCACATTGAGTAGACATTAAAAAACACATTATAGAACATATAACCAGAGTTTAGAGTTGAGCTTTTAAGAAGAAAAATTAATAGTACAAATGCATTTTTATCTCTTGAAGGTTTAGGAGAGAATATCACAAAAAACAGCCACAATATGAAGACGCATTAACATGGTATAAAACAAAGTTTTTATCCTTATGAGAATTATACTAACGTGGGACGATGACACTCCTAAATAAATGAAGTTCAATAACAGCACAGTTGTTTGGAAGTTAAAAATAGGAAAAAATTTTAATTGTATACAAATGAGATCCCACATTTTGGTATCCTTTTTGTATAATCTTGTTTTTTTTTCTTCTAATTTATCATTTTGTCCCAGATTTTATTCATCTACGCCACTGTGATATTAACATCACAAAAATTATTACTCTTTTAATTATATATTTGTTCCGACTGTGACTGAGAACGTCCTGCTTTAAACCGTCGATTGATGCACGTTCCTTTCCTCTACATCTTCGTCCTCCTCATGGGTCAAGGGGATCGGCAAACCTTTCACCTCAACATAAACTCAAATTTCACCTGCACTATTTCTGCTTCTCCAGGAGACAGCTAGACTCTGCTCTCCTTTCTCGTTGAGCAGATCATTCTTCAAACTGTTTTACATTGAAGGTGTTTAGTTTGCAACTCTAACAGTTTATTATTATCATTAGTAGTAGTAGTAGTTTAATAATAATAATTCATTTTATTGATTGAGCACCTTTAATAATGCTCAAATATGCTTTGCAGGAAGCAAGTAACTTAAAGACAATACAACAATACAGAATAAATGAACTCACGTCAATAAAAGCATGTAGAGAAGAAGAGAAACAGTAATAAAAACTAAAGAAAACTTACAGTAAGCATGAAAGTGCGTGCCAAAGCCTCAATCCTCAGAATAATCTGGATTTTAGTATCATAATTTTATGCCGAATCTTTACCTGAACTCGACTATATTTTTATTGGATCAATCAGAAGAAAGGCTCAGATCCTCTCCTCTGATTGGCTCACTGACCTGGTGTTACTAGAAACCGCAATTATATTTTACTATCACTTCAGATAAAGAATTAAAGAATTATAAAAGGTTTCAATAAACAAAATTCTGTGGTTTCTCGTCATGGCGTCAACATCAGGTCGTCTGTATACTTATAATCTGCAGACTTTTTATTTCATTGTTTTCATTTTCTTTCTGCCTGCTGCGTGTCCATTTGTCATCCATCCTGCCACATTTACTTGAGTGAAATTACAAAGATAAAGTACCTTAACAATTTTATCAGCTCGTATTATTCTCACAGCGCAGTTATTCGCTGACATTCCCGGAAAAAAATGTGAATGATTCCCTTCCATAGATCCACCATCTCTCCAACATGTCTGCTCAATTGTTTACTTGTCATACAGTCTAAGACTTTTAATTGTGTTACTCAAAGTGTTAATGGCACCGCTTTAATGGCCCACAACAGGAAGCAGCGGGGAAGTAAGGCGTCCGTGGTCAGACTTGGTTTCTCTTGTTGTAGGACCTGATTGATAAAACCAGAGCGGCTGTTTTCCTGAATGTGAACGAGGGTTTCTGTGGCTTTGTGGGAAACGGCTGCTGCTCGGCAGGTTTCTGTGGGAGGATGACGGCGTCCGCGCTCTCATCGTGAATCACTACAGCGTGACAAAAAGGCCAGCAGAGCAGGAACAGATCCATGAATCAGACGCCGGTTTATAACTGTCATCTTTGACTTTGTGTTTCGGATCATTTCGTGTCATCTCTTAATTAGATGGTTGTTTACGTTGAACTCTCTGTGGACGTTGTGTTGAAGTGTGAGGTTTAGTTCTATTTGTTTTCGAGCTGCAGTTCGTCTGTCTGTTCGTCAATTCAGAAAATTGTTTTTCATAAACTTTAACAACTTCTCCGGTTGTAGCTCCTCAGATGTGAGATGGCCTTCCTTAAATTTAGGACATCTCCTCTCTGCTGCTTTAATACGGTTAAAACTTTTCCCACATGTGGATGTAGATGTGATCAGAGTTGGACAGGCTCCCTGTTGTTGTTGTTGTTGTTGTTGTCATGATTTCTAAGTAATGTACCGCGATCCTCAAATGGCCCTGAATGCAGCAGCCTCCGTTAATAACTGAACTGACCAGAGCTGAACTCGTGGAGATTTCATCTTTGATATGTATGCCGCCTCGAGTCATCCAGCAGAGTTTCAGAGCAGCAGCACGCCTGCAGAGAAGAGACAGACAACAAGTCAGACAACATCTGAAGGGCAAAAAACCACAACAATAAATAATAAATGCACACGAGGCAGCAGGTTTGGGCCAAAATCAGATCATATCAAGTGTCAACTGACCCCAGTGTCACCTATTGTTTTGTGAGCTGCTGTGTTGAAGCCAACGGTTTATAATTTGTCCCTCGGCCATTTTGTTTTTGGATTTGACCTTCTCTGGGTGGTACAGCCTGTCAGTCACGCAGAAGCCACGCCCCCAATGCGATTTATGGACTATTTTCCTCCAAAGGGACCATCGTTTACCAAATGAACATCATCAACATTTACTGAGCCAATAGGTCAAGTGAGAAGTAGGGTTGTTTTCCCATAGACTTCAATAGAATCTGACTACATTTTTTTGTAGAATGCAGATTTAAGGCTCCTCACCATTGGCTCCACTTTCAGCCTCAGAGTCTATGACCATTTCTACAAACAGTCTATGAATAATGTTGAATATCATAATACTTTTTCAGATTTTGTTCATGGGATGAACCAAAACTCATCTTTTGTTCAGCAATGTCAAAGATCCTATACCAGAAACATTAAATGCGTCAAATGTTGTTAAAACTCTTCCTGATCCAGAAACAATCTACTTTTTCTCTAATTTTATAATCCATCACGAGCTTTCAGGATAAATACCGTTTTACACATTACAAAACAGGAGCTAAGACGCTGCTGTCTGTTTTTATTTGTATGTGTTCATTCAGTCTATCCTCATTTTACTGACCTGTTGTAAAGCACTTTCAGCTACATTCTCTTGTCTGACAAATTCTCCAAAATGAAGAAATGAAATGATCATAAAACATTATCTTGTAAATCCTCCCAGTTTTTGCTGTGTATTGCAGAACTCACACAGATGGATGCATCAATCTGTTCTTACTTCACCTTGTTTAAATCCCACATTTGTCCATATTGACATATTAAACTTTTCAAGCATAATTAGCATAAATAAAAGCTCGAACCCAGATTTGAACCTGTTTATATATGTATATATACAGACAACTCTTTGGATCACGGCCACCGTGCAATGGTGCCCTCATCTCAACCCCGCCAACGCACAAGCACAACACGCCGCATCACAGGCGGAGGCGCCCCTGCGTCACGTGACGATAACATCTGCTTGCAGCTCATCAGTGTGTGACCGCCGCTCTAACAGGCAGCGGTGCTGTGTGTGTCCTCAAAAAGCCCCGCCACATTTCATCTCTGTCGACTAACTGGGTTAATTTCACGGTCTGATGGGCCGACAGAGGCAGGTTGGCAGACTTGGCCCGGTCGCCAGAGACTTTAAAGGCTGTGTGTGTTTTACTTTTTTGTTAAACATGGTGTGTGTGTGTGTGTGTGTGTGTGTGTGTGTGTGTGTGTGTGTGTGTGTCTGGAGGAGGATGAGATGCTGCTGGGTGCTCGCCTGCCGTTCCCTCGACCATCGTGACTGGAGTGGTCAGACTCCTACAATTAAGCAGTGACTCAGAGGGAGCGATGGCACCACGAGTCACTGCTGCCCTGGCTGGGAGGCAGAAAGTGCGTTGCCCTCTGCGGAGGAGGATCTCGACTATCTGGAACACTTGTGTAATTTGTGGCGAGACACGAGGTCCTTGTCTGCTGTGGTTGGTCCGGCTTAGTTTTGTCCTGTCAGTCAAACGACTGTGGCCAGTTGTATCGCAGCATCCTTTCCACTGTAGTTTGACTTTTTTCCTCTTTATTTATTCACCAAAACCAAACTGAGTTCCCACCTGCTGTGGCTTAAAGGAAAAGTTCATCGGTTCGGAAAACACACTTTAATGCCAGTTATGGTAAATAAGTCACTTTAAAGACCTTCAAGAGATTGAAAAGACTTTTAAAAGACTAAAATCTGACACTCTCACATCTAAAGAAGAGCTTCTAGTCTGATGCTATAGATACTGTGAACTCTGAGGATCACTATCTGCACCAATGGAGTCCTTTGAGATTATTTCCCATCATGTTCCGTGCTCAGGTGGAAAGTTAAAGAAAAGCCATTTGTGCTCAGTGGAATTGCACATTATTATTATTGAAAGTTTAAAACTCCTGATCTTTTCTTGAATAGTTTTTCCTTGTGTCTAATTCCTGTTGCCTCTCTTGTGTATTTAAATAACTTTACATCAAACCTCTTACACTCTTATCACTCACTGATAAAGTTGATGAAATCAAACATTGATGATTTCATGGAAATGTCAAGACGAACAGTTGAAATAATCATTTTTGTCTTAAATGTCTTGATGTTCTGATAAAATCAAATCAGCGACACTGAAATGGCTTGAAAAGTATTTTGATGCGAGTTCAGCTTGATGGCTTCTTTCTGTCTTTTTCACTTATACAAAAACCAAAGTGTGAACATTTTATAGGGATGTTAGTGACAGATGGCCACGACACAGAACCTTTTGTAAAACGGACAATTGTTTGCACAAAGTTGTCAGTTTCGGTTCAGATTAATTGAACCAGATATGACATAATAATTGATGTTTCTGCCTTTTTCCAGCCAAACCAGTCCAAACTGTTTCTCTCAGTTGCTTTATCTTTAAAGGGCAACCATGAGAATTCGATCAATTTTCTCAAAAAAAGAAAAAGCAAATAAGCGTCTTTCCCAAAATGTCCAACTGTTCCTTTAACGGCAAACTGTCTAATAATAACATCTGTGGTTGTCCGTTTGCACAGCAATTTATTTGTTTCCATGCAGGCTCTGATTTTAATTTAAATAAATAATAATAAATCCAGATGGCTCACTCTTTTTCTCTCCTCCTCAGGCTCCAATGAGAGGCTCTCCATGATGAGGAGCTAACACTGTCGGCCGCACAACCGCAGGAAGAGACGTGGCTGCTGCACCAACCACAGTCGACGCATGGCGGTATTAGGGGTAAGAGCCGCCGGGTTTCCCTCTCAGCTCCTCGTGGTGCGTTCAAAGCCTCAGAGGAGGAAACCGTTTTTGGTTGTTTATCGTCGAGCTCAACCGGACTGAAGAATTTCCTGCTTATGTTTACGTGATACTGCCGCGCAACAATAAGTGAGAAGCAGAGATTTAGGATTTGACTTGAACTTGATAAATACAGATTCAGGAAATGGAAATGTAGATTTTTTTTTTTTTTTACTCAATTCAGAAACAGTTTGCTGTTATCGTTATATTATGATCATTCTTGTGATTATTACCCAAAATAGTAAATCAAATATTCATCAGACACCAATAAATTCCCACAAAAGCCAGAAGTTTCAGTCAACATTTTGCTGCTTTTGTCTCAGCAAAATCTATAAATATTTCATTTTCCATCATAGAAAGCAATGAACTCGTTCATCGTGACTCTAGAAATGTGGAATATTTCGCATTTTTGCTTGAACAAATACCTAAATACTCTGGATTACTTTTAGGACTAACCTTTGGAGACATTTTGGGTTCATGAAGTTCTTTGTGAACCTCAAACCAAACTTTCTCTTAAGTTCCTAAAAGATTTGTCCATCAGCAGAGATGAAGATTATAAACATCGGGCATCTTTATCCTGACATTTCTCCCCAAATTTGTCCAGATGTGATGTTTATCTGAGCCGTTTGGAGCCTTTAAATGACGGATGTTAGCTGCCTCTGTGGGTCTTAGTCACCAGACACAACCATCCATTATGTGAATAGTCACCGGGTGCAATTTCACATCTGATCATTTGGCAAAGAGACGACAGACAGCGTTTGCTCCTTATTTCGTCTCATTGGGAAACACAAGTTGTGCATAAATGGCTTCCTATTGTTTGATGAACTGAATTAGATAAATGTTGTAGAAGATTGGAGCTGACGGATGGTGGAGACTGAAGGACTGAAAAAAAAAACCACCAACACCAATAAAAGGAATAAACGGTCTAACAAACATACATTTATTGTAAAATTCCTGGAGTCCGACCGCGACTGGAGCCAAACAGGCGAGCCATCTGAGCCCAGACGAAGGTTTCCCTCCACTGTCATCAAAACCATCATTGGAGTTCTTATTTTCAGAGTTTGTCCTGCCGGAGATGAGAGGCAGGCAGGAGGCGGTGCAGCGTGACATCTCTTATTTCATCCGCTGACCTCAGATCAGTATAGCTTTTTATTGTCATTGAACTGCTGGAGCAGTGCTGACTTTTTCTTTTTCTTATTATTTTTTGATGGCTTTTCTAGATCGAATATATTTTTAAAAAATCTGCAATATTAAAAATGAGGTGATTTTTTTTTTTTTTCTTCTATGTGCATCTCTTCAGTGAGCCCCCGTTTGAAATCATTAAAATGTTAAATGCGCAGTTGTGCTGTTTTACAATAGCTGTGTTCTGCTTAAGTTGAAGTGAAGGATGTTTGATCTAACACAGTTTAAGACAAACAAGTTAAAAACAAAATCCGACACGCCGGAGCTGCAAAAGCAAGTCCACTTGTGACTTCCTGCTGATTTTAAGTGCATAACAAAAATGTGAACAACATCGTCCTTCTCAGATTAGCCTGTGACTGATGAAGCTGAACAGAAGAGTAAGAAAAGAGTCAGGTGCTGGTGTTTATTTCTCAGGCTGTTTTTTTTTTTTTTGGAAAACTGTTTCCTCCGATCATCCTTTCAGGTACAAGTGAAGTTTTTCTGAGTTTAATTGAAAGATGAGGGGGGGGGACTCCTGGGCTCCTGCCACCACCCAGCGGGTGATTTATACTGTAAGAGTATCTGGTTGGAAGCTGCAGCAGAGGCGTCATGCTGAGACTTTATTCATGTTTGCTATTAATTAAAGCTCCACTATCTGCTGTTGTTCCTGCTGTTGCTAATAGACCAGCTGGAAGCTATATGGAAGCGAGAAATGTTTGCCTTGTACAAAATGTAGCACTAATTTGTGAAATTATTTTGCTGTAATAACCAGAAGGATCCCATACTGAACACTTTGATGTCCAGGGTTTTTTTTGGGGGGGGGCTTTTATTTTTCACGTTCGTCTTCATTGACTTGGTTTGTTGAGATAATATTTGGCAGCTCATTCAATAATGATAGTGATTTGCTTTCCTTGGCAGGTGGTGATGTAACGCCCCCCACATGTCACGTTAAAATGGGCTTGAGTGGTGAATACAAAAGTAACAATTTCCCTATTAACTAAATTACCTCCAAACATTTACCTGTCAGCTAACTGTGTGAGTAATTACCAGCTGCCCCTCGTCTGGTCTGGTTTTTTTTCTTATGTCACTTTGTTTCTATGTTTTCACTCATTATGTTTCACTAGTCATTTTCCTCCATAAAATGGGGGAAAAGATTTCCATCAATCAATTTCTTTTCTTTTGTTTTTATCTTACAGTTCATGAAAATCCAAACCCAGAATCTCAAAATATGATATTTCCAAAGATTGACACCAGATTCTGTATGAGGTCCAGGTCAGGCCAGTAAAATCACGTCATCACACCTTTTCTTGAGTCACTTTCAAATAAGTCTACATAAAAAGCAGATCTACACCAAACTCTCTATTAAGTGTCTTGAAAGAACTTTATGATTTGGTGACAATACAACTAAAATTAGATTTGCAGTAGCTCAAGTTTCACTTTTCGAGTTACTTTGCTTTGCACCTGTTTATCAGTTCATTGGTATTCAACATCAACAGACACACAAGCGTACTTTTGGTGGCGACCTCCTGCTTCATCAGCTGAGCCTCTCTGTTCAGCTCAGTGAAAACTGAGCGGACTCCTGCTGATGTGAAACACACTTGAGCTTCTCTAAAAGCAAATCGCCGCTTTCAGCATCGTGCGCCTCTTTTTAAAGCCTCAATCAGCAGCCGGGCTCCCTGTCGCAGCCCATTTGCTACGCTTGTCAGGCACTTCAAGCTGAAGGATGTCCCCCCCCCCCCGACTCCCCCGACTCCCCCCACCTGTCCCTTTGGCACAGCTCACCGTCTCCACCTGGGGTTTGAAATCAGAAGCAGCAGCAGCAGTAAATGATGGCTGCGTTTCGTCTCAGAGCTGAGTCAGAATAAAGAGTCCAGCGGTGTTAAAGCAGCAGCAGCATTGAGCCATCACATCTTAAGTTTCCTCCGTAGAGCCTCAGGAGCCGACGACAAAGTCAAAGAGACGCAGCAGCTGCTTTTGGCATTAAAGCAAGAGAGAAAGCTAAGTAGCTCCCACGGTAGGAAAAAAATTGAGCCTGGCTGGCTGCAGTGATATTCAACATTTCCCTCAGAGCTGAGCTGCATCTGATTAACCTTCATCTAACTGAAGATATTTACAAGCTTTTTCCCTTCCCAATCATATGAAACAGAGAAAAGCAGCAATATGACTCTTTGACAAACCACCGAAACCATAAACAGATCATCGAAAAGTTCACCTCCTGTCTACCTGGACTTCTGCACTGAGGCTGCAGAGTCTAGTCCAGAGGCCACTGATGGATTGTGGACTCTGTTCTGGATCCAGAAAAAGTTGTCTAACTTATAAGTAATTATTCAGCATTGTTGTGTTTTGTTTTGGGAGGACACGCACACAGAGAGAGAGAGAGACAGAGAGATATATAAAGGATAGAAGGAAAAAGTTGTGTTGAAGTTGTCCGATGAATCCACCTGATCTGGTCTAAGCATGTGGCTGAAGATCAGCTCAGATTAAACCGTCAAAGGTTTCATCATTTGCTTTTACATCTGTGGTACCCACCTGTTTTCAGAAATGACTAATGCCCTTTATTTGCACATTTATCTGGTCTTTAACTGTAGTTGCGGAGCAGGAAGTGGTGTGTCTGCAGACCTCAGATTAGACCTGCAGCCTTTTTAGCCTTTACACTTTTTTCCCAGTTAAACAGTGAACATGCGACCGTCCAGGTTTGTTATAAAATTAACTTTAAATGAAAAAGAAGCAGTAAAGAAGGAGCACATTATGTATTTCCACATGGCAGCTTTTTATTGCCTGTGGAAAAAAAAGAAGTCAAATAATACAAATAGTTTATGGCCTTTGAATCTTTTTATATAATTTCACCGATAAAAAAATATAATGTTAGATTTTTGTCTTTACAGTCGCGTTAAAAAAATCCCTGTTTCGCTTTCATAGAAGCTTTTATTGGATGGTTCCAGATGTAAAAAATAAAAACCTTCAGCCTCGGATTTTACTTGCGGTCGCAGAAGGAGTTTTGAGCCAGTCGGACTGCGCTCTAGTTCAGATGAAAAAGTGGTTTTTCTTCAGCTACATACTGCTCTGTAAGCTCGTGTGTTGGCGGTGCTTTTGTATTTAAATGAGAGGAAGAGCAACGCTTTAACAGGACGGACTCACGAACATCTCTGGATTAACAGAAAAAACACAGACAGCTATAGAAGACACTTGTTTACGGCTTTATTGTGGTTTAAAATCTTTTTTACAGAACCTTTTAAACGTTCATCACCTTTCCCATTCGTTTTTTACACAAAAAGAAATAAACTACACAAAGATGATTTGAGGGAATCTTTTTTTTTTTTCCTCAACGTGTCCTAATTTCTTCTTCTTCTTCCCGTAGAACCCCGACATGCTGACGAGGAAGATAAAGCTGTGTCACATCAACGCCCACATCACATGTCGCCTGTGTGAGGGCTACCTGATCGACGCCACCACTGTCACCGAGTGCTTACACACCTGTAGGTCCCTCCTCTTCCTCCATCGCTTTTTGTTTAGTTTTTTTCCTCATCAGCTTCCTCTTTTTGTTTTTCTGACCCACACGTGGCTGAGTTTTATCTGAATCGATGCCTGTTTGATCAGCTCTGTCTGTCTCCAGCTGCTCTTTGACTTCCGTCAGTCTGAACCTCCTCGATCCAGCCCTGCTGCAGAATTTGATTTCCCTTCTGTTTGTTTTCTTGCATGTGATAAATTGAAGGTGGTTGGTGCTGTGGAGGCAGGAACTGATGTCCAAACACACACACAAAAAGAAAAGAATGTATTCAGGCCAGACACATAAAAAAAAAAAAGACATATTTCCGAGCTCTGATCAGGTCTGATCTTCTGGAAGGGAAGCAAAAAATAAATAAAATTAAACTCAAGATTAAGGAAAAATAAAAATCCCTCACAGGTTTGTGTCTTTCATAAAAATCTTGTAGCAGCGTAAAGCTGCACAAAGATAACTTAACAAAACGCTTTTTGTTGTCCGTGTTAAACATTCTTCTAATAAATCTCCCGACTGCCCTCATAGACGGGGAGAAAGAAAAATGATTAAAGGGCTAATAGTTCAAAGAATAAAAAACTGAATCACTCTTATTTTTGTATATGAACGTAATTAACAATGAAAAGTGATTTATCATTAGATTACTGGTTAAATAAACTGTGAATTTTGAGAGGAAGTGATTGAAGGCCGTCCAGCAGCTGGACTCAAGTCGGTTTCTAATCAGCCTTAAATATGAACGGGTGAGTAAACTTCACAAAGCAAAGGAAATGAAATAAATAGGCACAACATCACAGAAAAAGAACACAAGGTTTAACGTCAGGAGAAACCCAGAGGAAGTAAGAGTTCTCTGGTGAGTTTGCTTTGGACATACATGCTGTTTCCAGCAAGCTTCAACAAAGGCATCTGACATGTGGATGTTTTAATTCGGCTTAATTTAATTTTTTATTACGATTCTGACTTCCAACCAAAGTCTGATTAATCATTTGGGCAACTGGGCAGTTACTCAGGGGCCCGAGGGGCCCGAGACCCCCAGAGGGCAGTGAGGGCAGAAGCAACATATCTGGATAAAATCTTAATCTCTCTTTCATAAAAAGTTCCTGCGACGCCTCAGAGGCAGTCTGTTAAACATGTTTGCTCATTATTTAGTAGTAAAATAGTTAATTTTGTCAGATTGTTAGTCTCCGCTCCTCCATTAAAAAAAAAAAAAAAAACAAAAAAACGATTTGGCTCTTGAGAGAAATGGATTAAAGAAACGGTCTCCATTTTTAACTTTGTTTGTCTCAGATCTTGACAGTGACTAAAGTTTGAAAGTTCAAAAAGTCTTTTTATTTTGCTTTTTCTTTTTCCTGTCTGCACTTCCTCAGTTGTGGCTCAGGGTAGTCACGATTAGAGCCCAGATCCTTTCTCATGAATGAGCTGAGGTTTTTCTGGGAAAAAGCTCCATAACATTTTAATTACTCAACCAATTTCAAGGGTCAATATGTGGTAAGATCTTAAAAAAAAAAAAAGAAGACACGTGTTATATGTTTTTATCGTGGTTGTGTTTAAAGTTTAGGAAAGTCCACTCTTAAAAACCATAATTGTTAAATAATCATGATTATTTTAATTGTTTCTCAGCTGGAGAAGAAAAAAAGTGATTCTTCAAATTGACTTTTGAATTGTTTGTACTTCTTGTAAAAGTGTCTGGTCCCGCAAACAAACTTCCTGCTTTTTCAAGCTGTTACGCTGCAGAGACGCTCCGCCGGTCGCCTGTCACTTTCATTGCTGCTTGCAAAACACGTTTGGTTCCTCAACCATCCAGCCACATGTTTCCTGTGTAAACAACGAGTTCTCGGTGTTTGTCGGAGCAACAGCTCAGCGAGCTTGCTTACCTCACCACCTGCACCCACCCACCCCCGCCACCAAGTGCCCTTTAAGGCTTGCATGGGTGAATGGTTAGAGTCTGGAGTTAACAAGGCGCCAACATCAAACTAAATGCTGCTGGTTTGACACAGCTGATACTTAAAGGGTGTTGCTGTGAGATCATAGTTACGCGGTGCTGCAGAATAAAGGTGGAGGTTGCGGCCACGGTAGCAGTTTTAATGGAAATCGATGTCTTTATTCCACGTTCAGACCAGTCAGTCCATTTTCCTGGTGCTGCTTTGAGCAAAAGGGAAGGAAAATGTTTTGTTGACTTAGTTTGTTCATCGCTGTGACGTTAGACGGTCTTAATACAGTTACAGGAGACGCTGGATCGGGGGTCTGCATGAAGGTCGGAGCAGGACAAGCCAATTTTTACAAGGAGACATCCGTCTAGTATTTGAAGGGAAGAATTAAAAAAAAAAAACAAAACAACAACCAGTCCTGAATAACAGACGTCTAACAACTGTTGATCTGGACCGATGGGATTGGACTACATTTATCCAAGCCAGTGTCCTGCGTCCTCTTACTGGGTCAGCACTTCGTTTGGAAGTCGAGGGGTGGGAGATAAATCATGGCCTGCTCAGTCCATCACAGGGCCGACACACAAAGACGGAACAACAATTTCTGCTCATGTTCCCGCCAATGGACGGGTTGAAGTTAAGTCTTTGAGAGTCTGTCTGAGATGACGGACAGGAATGATTCATAATGGATAAATTGGATGATGTGAAGGAACCTTGATGGTGCCATAGTTTAGCAGAAGTCAGTCGTTTGACTGAACGGCAGGCCTCACAGAGAGGGAAACCCAGACAGTGTAGTACCACGTCTGTCCACTGGTGGGAGCCGCTCACCTGCAAATCCAGCCTCTTCCATTCTCCCTCTCACTTTGAGCAAACCCCCCCCCCAAAAACAAAAACAGTAATCCACCAAAGATAACGATTCACATCATATCATTGCTGCAGCTCTGCAGTGAAAAATGTCAGATGGAAACCGATCTGATGGCGAAACGTGGGGAGAATTAAAGAGTGTTTACGTGTTACGTGTTAAGTGTGTTACGTGTTTATGAGCACAGAACGAGTTTTTTTCCATTCAAAATTGTGTATGAAATTCATATTATTATTATTATTTGTAAACTCTTAGACATCGGAGGTCAGTTTTTGTCTGTTTCATCATCAGTATGTTTTATTTTCTGCAGATACACACTCAGACAGATACACACGTCTGCAAACAGGATAAGTGTTGTATTTTTTGCAGTAAACACATCTCTTGTGTGTGTGTGTGTGTGTGTGTGTGTGTGTGTGTGTGTGTGTGCGTGTGCGTGTGTGTGTGTCCAGTCTGTAGAAGTTGCCTAGTGAAGTATCTGGAGGAAAACAACACGTGCCCCACGTGTAGGATTGTTATTCATCAGAGCCATCCACTGCAGTACATCGGGTGAGTGAAGGAACAGCCCACACACACACACACACACACACACACAGGTACAGTGAGCTGCTGTGTTTCAGTTACATCCTGCCCCATTTGTGTCTGAATGCTGCACTCACAAACATTTGCCACACACATTTGCATGTACAACCATGCACGTGTGCACACACGCAGACACGCACGACATGTGGATGCTGGTCCATCAAGGAGCTGGAAGCTGCTCGCTGCCTCTGTGGGCGTCAGCAGTACACAGCCAGTACGCTGCCAAAGGCCGAAGTGATTTTGGTCCTTCTCCGTTT
Source organism: Remorina albescens (assembly GCA_034769265.1). NCBI lineage: Eukaryota > Metazoa > Chordata > Actinopteri > Carangiformes > Echeneidae > Remorina > Remorina albescens. Next base: position 5,120,621 of record CM068475.1, on the reverse strand, counting down.
TATTTTCACTCTCCTGCAGGAGGAGAAGACCTGGACCTGGACCTGGACTGGTCTTCTCCTCCTGGACTGGTGTGGCCTCTCTGCTTTCTGTGTGCTCACATCCAGAACATAAGAAGGCTCAAAGAGACTTCCCTGAAAACACCCAGTTGTAAATTTTTCTTTATTACTGGTCTAGCAGAAATTATCCCCACGGTCGATGTAGTTTTGAACCCCTTCAAGCCCTCAGATCTCTCTCCGTGGTCGGTCTGGCTGTCGGCACAAAGCCTGCTGAGCCGCCACACCAGTCTGCCGGTGATCAGGAGGAAAGTCCATGAAGTCGTTCCCGGTGGAAAAGTCCAGGCCTGCACTCTGGTCCCCGTCTGAGGCTCCCTCCGCTGATAGTCGGGCGCCCCCCTCCTTTTTTCTGATAATAACCAGCTGTAGAACAGAATATTGATCCGATCTGGGCTTATTATGGATGGTTTCACTTTCGATATGTAAATCTGAGGAAAAGACATCACATAATTCACATAATTAATGAAAAGAAAACTCGTCTATAATGACTTTTGGTTACACAGCAGTTGGAGCAGCCGTAGCTTCCGTAATGTTTGTCAAAGTAAAATCTATTATTAAAAAAATCAAGGTAAGAACACACAACTCTGACTTGTGATTTCAATCTGCTACAACCAACAAGAGAGAACCTGGTCAGATGTGGTTTCATACGATGGACGTGTTCAGCTGTTGGCCCAAAGTTTCATGTGTTTCCACTTTTGTCGAGTATGTTCAATTTCTGATGTAAGCAGAACAAATCATACGTTTTTGGAGTGGAACACATTCCTTTTTCTTTTTTTTTCTTTTTTTTTGATGAATTGATAATTTATTTTTTTTCTGACCAGAATGATTTTTAATTTTTTATATTATATTTGAAATACTTTTAACTCTTATGTGTTGGTGGCCAATAAATTCACATTTACCCAAACGGAAAAGAGAAATTGCAATTACTCTGAGCTTCTGTTGGCAAGATTGTCTGTTAATATACCGAAGAAAAATTTGAACCTTCAGTATTTATCTTCACTCCGGTAACCAAAGAAGTGGTTTAAATCCCTTAAAATGAGTTAAATCCCACTCAAGAGCTCATCCATGTCTCTTTAAGCTGCTTTGTCTCTACTCCACACTATCTAAAACAAAAAACAAACGCTTAAGGTTCAAAATTAAATGAATGTCATTAGCCCTCCTCTCCTCTCATACTTTTTCTTGTGAGTATTTTTATTGCTTTTTTGTTTATTTATTCATGTAAATGACAATACAAGTGGCAGGATTTGCTCTGAGTTCAGTCCTCAGCAACAACTTTGATCTATCGTCCTGATGAGCAGAATTATCCGTCATCTGTTGGCCGTTTGTGTTTCCCATCAACTTCAATTTCCTGCACAAACTGAGGCAAAACAAAAAAAAAAAGGAAAAATAGCTGCGTGAACGAGCTAATGTGTCTAAAATGAAGAAGTTTGCAGACAGCGCAGTTTAAACAGGAACGACTAAACAGCCAGTGCACATTAGGCTTGTGAGTCGTGGTCCGTACAAACAAAACGGAAACAGCTAAACAACACTAACACTTCCAAAACACAACCTGAGGAGTGAATCAGCTGATGAAGCTCGTTGTTGAACAAACTTACAGACAAATTGAGTTTATTTTTCACTTAAAGAGTTCACTTTTTTTTTTTTTTTTGAAGGAAAGGTGCAAAAAATATATTTGAATGCGCACCTGTGTGCACATTTGTAACAGGTAGCCAGCTGTTGATAGTTATGGTGACAGTTTCTTTAAGCCAGGATAAATGATTGTATCCGGACAAAGCAGCAACCGAACTCCCTCAGTCTGGATCTGCTCGAAGTTTCTGACCCTTAAAAAACTTTTTACTTCACCAAGTCAAAAGAGATTTTCTCTTTTTCAGCACAACCTCAAGGGGGCACAGGGCAGACATGGAGCAGAAATGGGTGTTTAACTTTTATTATGGGGTAGGAGTTGTGTTCAGGGTCCTTCGGAAAACTAAGAAAGAGCCACTTGGCCTAGACAAACAAATAACCCCCCCTCCGAAAAAAGCACAAACCAATTGTTCCTAAACTAAATGCACCTTTCAAATGATTTCTAAAATAAGAGAACTTCCAAAGACCAACATTGAGTTGATTGTTTTCACACTCATTTAAATTCAATATAAATTAGTTTTTTTGTAACAGGTAGCCAGCTGTTGATAGTTATGGTGACAGTTTCTTTAAGCCAGGATAAATGATTGTATCCGGACAAAGCAGCAACCGAACTCCCTCAGTCTGGATCTGCTCGAAGTTTCTGACCCTTAAAAAACTTTTTACTTCACCAAGTCTTTGCTCTTGTTGGATCTGAAAATAATATTATTAATAAATATTTATTTTAGCTCAGCTTGCTCCATCATTGGAAAGAGCTTTTATTTTCACTGTCACAGCTCAAAGTTAGAGATTATTATATGATGAGCACTCTGATAATTGTTGTCAGAGCTCAGTTAACACACAACGTAACACCAGTTCTGTCCAACGGGGGTCAGTGTTTGGCTGATTTTCTGAGCTGTCATCATTGAGCGGTTTCCTCCGGCCCCAGTTTCAGTCACTTCCTCTCGGGCTACATCGGGGGACAAACAAACACGCCACTTTTTTTGGGGGGGGGGGGTTTCTTCCTCCACAGCGCTGTAACAAACCCAGCGTGTCGTGTCTGATACCCGGCTGGTTGTCGGAGCAGACCGGACTCCAACACTGTGCACCTGTGACACCTTCACTGTCTGACTATTTAACACTGACTGACAGACCATATGCTGTCAGTCCGGCCTCTGGGGGTCATTTGTCCGTTTTCCAGTTTAGACTTTTTCTCCGTAAATGACGTCTTAAAATAAAGTTTTCGCACTTTTGGATGTCTAAAGATGTTAAATTGTATCAGGGATTCGTCGAGAAAGACTGATGCTTTCTCATTTAAACGCACGAATATGAACAATTACTTAAAACATGCAAGACGAGAATTAGAGGGAAGTGAAAAAATTGGATTTGTCTGTCAGGAAAAAGTCTTTTTCTGCAGTCCTCTACCACCTTCTGTAGATTATAAAAAAGAAATTTAAATCCAAAGTGATACAGTTGTAAGTCTCAGACATGATAATATAACTCCAATATTTTCTGTCTTTGCAGCCATGACAGAACAATGCAAGACATTGTCTACAAGCTGGTACCGGGACTTCAAGAGGGTGAGTGTTTTTCTTTACAGCCTTAATAACCGTATAATGTCGCCGAACCTTCCTTATGTACGACATCACTGCCTGCATGTTTTGACAAATTGGGTCGGCATCGCTGCGAAACTCGTAATTTTTTTTTTTGATAAAATGTTCTTCTTGTCACGGACGGACCAAAGCGGCCCTAATGAAACAGGTTTCGGTGCACAGACACAATCACATGCCCCACTGAATTTTAAAAGCCTGGTGGTGGCAGTAACCTTGAGGAAAAAACACTGCCCCCTCTTATTATTTCTGTCCCTCACCCCCCTTCTTTGTGCAGCGGAGATAAAGAAACAGAGGGAGTTCTATCAGAAGTTGGGGATGGAGGTGCCTGGAGACATTAAAGGAGAGCTGTGCAACATGAAGACTCATCTAGATCAGCGTAATGGTACGATCCCTCCTCCTTTTACTGGAATGATGTGGGTGTTTGTGCAAACGCCCCCCCCCCCCCCCCCGATGAGTCTGTTGGCTCCATTTACCAGATTTTCTCTTTTTCAGCACAACCTCAAGGGGGTACAGGGCAGATATGGAGCAGAAATGGGTGTTTAACTTTTATTATGGGGTAGGAGTTGTGTTCAGGGTCCTTCGGAAAACTAAGAAAGAGCCACTTGGCCTAGACAAACAAATAACCCCCCCTCCGAAAAAAGCACAAACCAATTGTTCCTAAACTAAATGCACCTTTCAAATGATTTCTAAAATAAGAGAACTTCCAAAGACCAACATTGAGTTGATTGTTTTCACACCCATTTAAATTCAATATAAATTAGTTTTTACGTTTCACCAGTTGATGGTGACCAGACGGATGTGTCGACCGTTGGTTACATGGATTCCCACAGTGGCTGAGTTTCATCCTTTGACCCACTGACACGGAGCGATGATGACAATGAGGGTGGCGCTGGAGATGGTTTATTTAGATGTGTGGTACTGAACAGGAGACAATGACGGAGCCTTTCAACCTGCTATTGTTGTTTAGATTCAGCAGTTTCCACCAGAAGGCAAACAGCTGCTTATCTTAGCCTGATGCAGCAACAAAGCGTATCCCTTAACGCACAAGTATAAATCATCTTAATCCTCTGGAGTCTCTGATCTACTCAGATTTTAGGTTTATTTCAGGCCGAAAATCACAGACTGGACATTTATAAATGTCACTTATTGCCTTTATTTTGCTGACTGCAGTGAAAACAGGGTGAGGACTTGATGCATATTGAGTGTATCCACCTGCAGACAGGCAGATAAAGAGCTGGAAGTAGTCCAAATGAAGTTTACATATCAGCAAGTATCAGATTTTCTGTTATTGGTTGATCGCATGCATGTCGACTCATCGCTCAGCTTTTGCCCCGGCGCTCCTGCTGCCTCTCGCTTTAAGCATTTGCGCTCGACCAGCTGAGCCACGAGCAACTAAACAAGTCACTCTTTTGTCATCTAACTGCTCACATGGTTTTCCAGACTAAGTTCACGACTGTCTGTACTAAGATCTGTAATGAGTAACATTAGAAGCACGACCACGAGCGACGGTGGAAGCCATTAAGTCGTAGCAATGAAGGCAATTTACCCGGTCAGGATGAGTCCCCGGCCTGCGCGTTGTGCACTGCAGTTTCCCCAAACCAGCTGGCTGCTGAGGGCTGGTCTAAATGTGTGCCCAGAGGGCTGTCATGCTGGCAGGCCTAATCGCTCGCTTAATCCCTCTCTCTGATTTTGGTAATTAAGGCTCAAATGGAAGTGGAAGTGCTCTCAAGCTTCCTGCGCCTTGTCGCTCGAAGTCAGGTTTAGCTGCAGCACAAACACATTCCTGCTCAAATACGTGTCAATGACTGTTTGCCCAGATGTCGGCAGAAATAGAAACCTGGCAACTTGTGGATTGCGTTGCAAAAAACGCAACCAAATGTGAGGCCTCCGGTATCTTTGAGGGGTGACATGAATTTTTTGGGACTTTTAAAAATTGTAGAAAATTAAATGTGGCCCTCCACCTCCCCACTCAAAGCAGCAGAGGCTAAATGAGGTGTTGCCTCTTGTTAGGCTGAAAACTGTATTTTTTTTAGAGCAGCATTATTAAAAAAGAAAAGAAAAAACATGTATTATTGTGGTGATGAGAGCTGAAAGCTCGCTGTGAATCGATCGGTTTGGCTGCAGAAGGTGTTGCTGAATCGTGACCTCACAACCACTCAGACCTCGCTGGGTTTCTTTGGTTTTTATCCCCGCAGATAAATCAAAGCAGCAGCAGTTTAACAAAACCCTCCACGACTTCTGTCGTGGTTAAATGGATGTTTGTTGGGCAATTTTCACTGAATTTGTTCACCGTTCTGAAAGATTCTCCGATTTTCTGTCATGACTCTCACGAGAGCTGCAATGATTGGTCGATTATTGGATCAATAAGCCGTCACCGTCCTCTCAGATTTAACTATTCTCTCTGGTCTCTCTTCTGTAGATCTCTTGTCATATTATTTCATAGTGAGAATTTGAACACGCAGCATCACTACGGGAGCTTGTTTGGCTCGTTCTCGTACTTCTATCCTCACTCTCAAACTGAAGCCCAACAAATTTACTGGAGTTGGAAAAATCTGCTTCCTGAAAACTAAATATATTATAATATTCAATAAACAGGTGGGAACATGTCAGTGTGGTGCAAAAATCAGACTGAATCATTTTTATATTTAGTAAAAGGCAAAAATGATCATTTCCACCATAATCGCGACACACATGGGGTACATAATATGTGTCGTATCTTTAGTACGCCTTTAGTATTTGATGAGACATTGCAGAAAGGACTGGAAGCCGGCAGGAAATCGTACCGGTGGCTCGCTCTTTCCTCAGACATTTCCCCCATATAGCTGCTCGGCCATCAGGTCACCTAATTTCAAGATTGTTTGAAACACATTGATTATATGGATCAGTGCTCCAGCAGTAGTCTAAGGAGACATTTTCAAATGAACTGTTTCCGTTAGAATCCATTTGTGCATAAAGCAAACAGCAAATTTCCTGCCGTATAGGCCGCTGTGATCGTGGACTAATGAAGAGAGGAAAAAGCACACACGGTGCATTAAAGGTCCGTCACTGGGCACCGTGCCTTGAAGGGATAACATCACCCTCACTGTAAATCTGGGCTCTGCTCTCTTTGCTTTTAAGTGCAGACTCTGACTTTTCCTCGAAGAAGCCACCTGACACCTGCGGAAGAAAGAAAAAGTTGGTTTCCAGTGGCAGACTCATTTTCTCTAAATTGCCTGGTTTCCCGGGCACTTAATGCAAGAAAATGGAGGGACGCGGGGCCGCGATGAGTCTGCTGAGTGCACTTCCCCCTTTCATGACAACATAAACTCCCACACACTAACACACACACAAACACTACTGCTTTACTCCATCCTGTTCCTAAAGTAGCCTCATTGGAGAATGTTACTGTACACGGCTTTTGCGATTTGATTGTACGTGAGAGCTCCCATCAATCACAACGCCGTCAGCAGGAGGATTTGTTTTCTATCTGTATGTAAATCTTTCCAACGGCTCAGTTCTTATAAAATCTGCAGAACCAGAGCAGTCATCCCATTAGCTGACACTGACACTACAAACATGACGTGTCTGTATAGACGCTCTTGGGTAGTTTGAAGGTGAGACGACAATAAGATCAGACCCCCCCCCCCCCCCCCCCCCGATAAGCAATCAGCGGGTCGACTGTTGAGACACTAGAGCAAGTTCAGACCTTCACTGGTAATGCTCAGTGGAATTGGTGATAGTTATTCCCAAATAAAAAATCATCACAGAGGGCTGAACATCGTCCTGCCTACAGTCTGAGCAGTAAACTGCCCTTACACCGCGTCACGAGTCGCTGAATCCAGCAAGAGCAGCCTGTATTTATTTGTTTGTGAAGGTAACACAAAAGCAATACCTGTCCCTGCAGCAATTTTGTCACGGCGCCGCAATTTCGACTTTGATGACTAAGTTTCATTTCCAAAAAATTCAATACTACAATATCACAGCCAACGTGGAAATCCATAAAGAAATATTAAAACCTTGAATCTTCTGGACGACTCGCTCGCAGCTGCTCCATGTGTGGACTTTGAGAGCTTCTTAATTGTCTGTCCAGAGAGTTTATGTGGACTCAAGAAACCAAGTTCACTTGGGTGAAGGCAGGAAGTCTCTGTGGCGAAACTCAACTTAGACGTTTGTTTGTTTCACTTCAAGCTGAACTTTAGGTATTCATTAATAGATTAAGGGGTTAGTCCAGACCAGATGCAGATGTAGATTTTATTTAGGCCCTGATTATCTCATTTTTGTCCCGGTGTGCCCCCTCAGTAACACAGATGCTGAAGGTTTTGGGTGTATTGTTGTGTTTCACTGTTATTTTGATTGTCATATCAGGAATGTTGGGAAATTCTCCAGATATTTATTTATTTATATATATATATTTTAATCACATTGACTGACTGAGAAACTAATTTTCAGGTTGACTGATAATGAAAATCATATGTAGTTGCAGTCGTAGATTCACTGCTACAAGCAACAGCTAGTTTTCTTTTTTAAATCCCAAAATGACTTCAGATCAGATTTGACAGTCTTATTGTATTAATCAAGTTGGTGGCATCACCTTTGTTCACTGAATTATTAGCTTTTCTGCAGAGTTTAAAATTGACGGTTGATTCTTTGAGATGCGAGTCGTTGTGTCAGCTTCCAGCTAAGTGAAATTGGTTTTGATATTTGATTTAAGGCTGAGATTTGATTGTTTAGCCCGACATGCACATTTTTTGTGGGAAAATCAAATGGGTGGGTCATATTTGTTAGAGTTTTATCCATCTGTCACAGGCCATCCACACAATTCACTCTGTGTGAAACAAAGTTTGTGGATTTCTACCTGTATCCACACGGCCACACTCAGAGCGGAAGAGCGGACGAGAAGCTCGATGTCGTGGCGTCATCTTGGCTGTGTCGCTCCACCGTCCCGATTTCTGTCACGGCGCTCTGCCTCTCGAAGGTCTTATAAAGTATATAAAGGGAGTAAACAGCTTATCTGTCTGACTTTGAATGCATTCATGAGGCTGCAGTTTTGTTAAGAAGTAAGAGAAGCTGAAAACATGCACAGTTAAGTTGTTGCATGAAGACAAATCACGATTGTCTGTAACAGCCTGAAATCTGATGTTCGAGACTCTGAAGGAGGAGGAAGAAACAGTCTGATGATCCTCCGGCACTTTCAGGCAAACTGATGCTTTTCCAGTCTGCTTCTCTAGAGGAGATAATTAAAGGTAATTTAGGATTGTAAAGGACATTTAGTAAAGTCTTTCTTATAAATGATCTGCCTCCCTGGAGGCTAAATTTAAAAATCTTGCTTTCAGCCTTCGATGTAAACTTTAAACACAGTCGACTCAGAGTTTTTTCGTGTCATTTCGGTAAAACAGTATTTTACCTTCTTCCCACCGCTTAGTACCACCGAGCGTGAAAGATCTTTCTCTTCCTGCATTGTCTGGATGTTAACTTGCCACAAATTGCTGCTGCCGTCTCTTAAACCTGCCCCCCCCCCCCAATCTGCCTCCATTTTCACAACAAAAGGAAAAAACCAGATGAAGTCAATTAAAGGCAGAGCTGCTGGTCCCCGTGTAGGCTAATCATTGTGGAGAATGACTGAGGGTTTGTTCCTGATTGGAAGTTGCTGTGTATTACAGACATGCCAGGGCAGCAGATAAGTCGTTTAAAGGATGCTTTGACACCGCTGGACACGTAATTGCCTAATAAATGAACCTCTGCAGGAGGCCCCTTTATGTTCCAATGGACTGTTTTAACATTGCAGACGTAGCGATGCAGCCAGAGAAGACGTGTCCAAGAAATGCTACTGATTTAGCAAAGACACTCGACACCTCTGCTTTCTCTGGGTTTTCCAAACAGGCGATGCAAAGTCAGAGGAAACGGCCAATAAGGAGGCGGGAGAGGAGAAACCGGAAGAGGACAACGATTATCACCGTAGCGACGAGCAGGTAAGACTCCAGATTATCTATAACAAATAAATAATACTTAAGGATTTTTTTGACCAGTTTAGATTAAGTTGAAACTGGATTTTCACGCTGACAGCCAAAACTTGGGACTTCCTTTTTACTTGAGTGATAAAATGTTGGTGTTGTTTGAGACTAGAACGTTAAAACTTGGCACTTGCTTGTGACTTGAAAGGTTAAAGTTTAAACTTGAAACTTCCTTGAAATTTAAAGCTCAAGACTTTCTTTTGACTTGAAGGATAAAATGTTCAACTTGGTTTTGATTTGAAAATTATGACTTAAAAGCTCCTTGAGAAATCTACCTGCATGGTTAAATAACATGAAAACCAAGTGGAAATATGTTATAGGGGAGCTGGCCCTTTAAGAATAAACTAGTTTCGAGGAGTTTTCCAAGATGATGTAAATTATTTTGTCTTTTTTAAAAAATTAGAAGAAGCAAATTGGATAACATAATTAGGGGTTACAAATGGTCTGTCAGGAATTAAAGCACAAAGAATTAAAAGTACTGTTGGTGATAATTGTTGGGACAATCACCTTAAAAGCCTGCATTTTAATTATTGCCTTTATTAAAGGCAATAATTACAATTTACAATTACTGTGCTCGTTTGTCTTTGGGTTTGTGGCTGTTTGATTTGTATAGATCCATTTAGTGACAGATTCTGCTGCCATTCACCGAATGCATTTAAAATGGAAATGAGCTTCACTTGATTTCATTTGTATTCTGGCACTTTCTCCGTCCCTGCAATATGATATTAATGATGCAGAGCGAGCAGAGCGATTGTTGCTCTGAACAAGACGGTATCGGGAACACAAGCCGTCTTCCCTGAAGAAAATTTTCTTTGGACTGTTTTAGCTGTTGATTTGAAAGATAAAAGGAGACAACGGGCAGATTTTAAAAACAAGCCCATCGTCTCCGAAGCAGCAGCAGCAGCTCTGCGGTGTCTCGTGGGAAACAGCAGGCTGCCCTGACGAGGGTGAAGATCTTGCCCTTTGAAATTTCAGCAGCAGCGCAGGATGCGCTCGGAATAGCTAATGCGGCCGTTTGTGTGAGCTGAATGCAGCCACGTCAAATATCATGGAGAGGGTGAGGTGGGTGAGAGAGCCGAGGAAACCAGAGGTATCTGATTTCATATAGACCTTTTCTAGGGGAACTTTCTTAAAGATCAGCGACTCCTCCTGTTCACTTCCTACGTGCTGCAGCTTCTCTCTTAGAAATACAAAACCAAATCTGACAACCCAACAGAATAACTGTAAATTTATTCCCATGTGAAACACAGCTGGGGACAGATGCTAATAAATCCTCGAAAGCCTCCATCATTTCCCCCAGAACGTAACAACGAGCTGCGTGATGTTGAGCAGATGATGCCGTAATGAAGGACAAGCTGTTAGAAAAGCCGAGTGGTGAGGAGAGAAGGTTGCTGGGGGGGGGGGGGGGGGGGGAATTCAGCCTCTCGGGAATTTTGAAATGGTAAGATAAATATGAGCAGACGCAATCAGGAGGAAAGAACACTTCCCAGAAATCATCCTGCCCCCGCCCCTCCCCGGTCCTTCCCTGCTGTCACGGTGTGACTGAAGATCCAGAAATCACCCAAAACCAGGCAGACCGACCGCCATGCATGGCCGATTTCCAGAACGCTTCCCCGCCGCCTCCTGGACGACCTTTCAGATGATAACCTTGGGGTGTGAAGCAGCTCTGTCAGACAGAGCTAATGAAAGCAGTGACACCAACCCCCCCCCGGCCGCCGCCCCAAAGAAAGGGATCTGCAAAAAGAATCAGGCTCAATCTGTGTCTGTAAAAAAAAAAAAAAAAAAAAAAAACTAAATATATTTTGGGCTGAAAGAATCTTTGATCATTTAGAGAAAAGCTTCATCTCAAATATCTCAAATTGAGTTTTGAATGCACAAACTTTAATTTATCTCTAATCCAAACTCAGCATTTAAAGAATTTAAAGTCTTCGGCAAATAAGGTGGACAAAAGTTTTCTCTGTGTGGCTCCTTAAAGACGTTGTTAATGTCCTGTAATGTAATTAAGCGATGGCTGTGGAGTCCAGAGCGCCACTATGGCTTTTATTTCACATGATGAGTCTCCCCTCGTTGCCAAGTGCTACCAGAAAGCAGACGGTGTTACCAGTGTTGAGCTGAAAAGCGACCTGATTTCCTGAAGTGTAAGCAGAAAGCAGAGCGGTGTTGGCTCTTCCTGTCTCCGAAGAAAGAGAGAGACGGAGATAAAAGAGGCAGAAGGACGCCCACAAATGAAGGAACACAAAGCTTCTGTGGTATCTGCGGGCACACTCTGACTCCTGCAGCCGTCGGCTTCCAAAAAAACCCACCTACCGTGTCACCTCGGGGGACGAAGAACAAGAGCACGTTCGGTTGTAGGAAAAGGAGCCAAAAAGCCAAAGACAGACAGACAGACGATACAGGTGGAGGCAGACGTCAGGCTGAATTAAGCATCGTTGCCTAATGCTGCCCTCCTGTAATCCTGAAGTCTGTTTCGGTGATGAATGAGGGAAATAACAACTCCGTGGTCACTGTGAGATTATTTGAATGCAGCGTGTCCTCGTTAGCTCTTATATTCAGCTGCTGGGCAGAAAGTGGTGTCAAAAGCAGCAGGGGTGTATTTAGGAGAGTTGGTGTTCGTCTCCTCTGAACAAAAAATACAAAATACAGGAATCCAGAGATGCTTAAAACACCTCGAGTTGATGTTTTAGTTGTTATTATTAAACTTTTAATTTTGATCCAGAAGCAGCTACATAAAGGACCTTAACTCGTAACCAGACTGGAAGCAGTCGACATCTGACGGTGTTATTGTGTGTGTGTGTGTGTGTCCGCCTCCCACCCGACAGGTCAGCATCTGCTTGGAGTGCAACAGCAGCAAGCTTCGAGGTCTGAAGCGCAAGTGGATCCGCTGCTCAGCACAAGCCACAGTCCTCCACCTCAAGAAGTTCATCGCCAAAAAGCTTAACCTGACATCATTTAACGAGGTACGGACGATAACGCGCTCCAGCAGCCCGGAAACGCGGCACCGAGAGTAAACCACACAAGGTGTTAATATTTTAAAACGGGAGTATAAAGAAGCAAGGTCCCAGATGTATTTCCCTCCTCAGTCCATAATCTGTGATATAAACAGTTAGCATACAATACTTTACATCGGTTTTCACAATGAGAAGAAGAAACGTGAGAATCTGCGGCTCATAAATGATGATTCAGGGTTTAGTGAAAGAATAATTCCCCTGCTTAACAACTACAATGTAGATACAATCATCCATGCTTATTAAAGACAAAAACAGCCATGTTTTTGTTTTCCCAAAATGGATTTGTAGCAAGTTTGGAACAAATCTCTTAATTCTTGGCATTTGTTTCAACTTGTTTGAAGCACCAGCTGGCCGTTGTGGGCCATGTGAATCAGAAAGTTTAATTAATCACAAGATATTACATAAAGGTCAGTCCGTATACGTTCCTACGCTGACTCACACAGGGGCCTTTGTGGTTTTTATATTTGGCAGGAATCGACTCCTTTGATATCTAGATGTGGTAATTTTTTTTATTTATTGTCTTTACCGCCCTGTTTGGTTGAGGGTGGGCAATAATTTGACAGATGGATTTTTTTTTCAGGATGCCATGAATAATCATCACAGTCGCCTTCTTGTCTTCTATTTCTTCTATTTTTTTTTTTTTTTTTTTTTTTCTTACTGGCTGTCACAAAGATGAGTGGGAAGCCTCCATCATATCATCGGCCTCCGTAGCACCACTTTGGCGAGGCGGCCGCTCTCCCCGCCAGCCATTGTTGTGCTATCTGTCGCCTATCAAAAGTTGTTGTGCGAACCTATTCTGCATCGAGCTTTACAACGAGCAGCTTGGTCAGAGAGCAGCGCCCCATTTACTCATTCCCCGTGTTTGTGAATCCACCGCTGTGGTCATGTCACCCATCTGAACGTCTCTGTGTGCGTTAAAGAAACGCCTCAACTGAGCAAAGCGCCCTCTTTGAATGAGCTCCACTTCGTTTTACGTTGGCTATAGATATTAAAATGAAGTATAGTTGTTGTGACACTGAGGCTCTCAACCTTTTGGCCCAAGAGCCTTTGGAACAAAGCAAACATCTTTTCATAACCCCTTTAAATCTTACATGGTGTGAAAGTCATCCATTGTCCCCTTATTGGGACACGTAATCCCTCCAGAGAGTTCTGTAGGCCCTCTCAATCAGATCCATTCGTTATCTGTGATGTCCATGTCTTTGGACTGTGGACCCCCCCCCAACAAAGTACGTTTTGGATGGGCCTGGAAAAGATGCTCAGACTGGATGAATTTTATCAACTCAGAAAGAACCTCCATCTTTTATATCTTCCCTTCCTTATTTTTGGAGATGCATGATTTTCATGATGTATATTACAAAAAGGCAGTTTGTTTTAAACCATCAGTTTTGGCTGATGCTCCCACATAAATAAATCCTCCTCTAGTAAGCTGACAATTTTTAAATTGGACACTTAAACTGTGTAGAAAAGTGTGAAAAATGCCCAGCGCCCTATTAAAGACCTCTTTTCTCTCAAAGAGGACAAAAACACATAAAAGTTGAATCGTGGAATTTAAACATTTATCTTAAAATAGAACAATTGGATCATTTTATCATCTGAATCCTGAACCTGGATTCTTCCCCCCTTTGGTGTCCTCCCCCAGCAGGCGGCGCTGTGGCCCCCCCATCTCTCAGTATTGATTGGCAGATGGTGATGCGAGGCGCAGCTCATCAGAATGTCAATGTTGACTTCACAGAGGTGGATTTGCGGAGCCAGCCTCGTGCTCGCTATTAAACTTTCCTGTGTTCTCGCCGCCACCGCCGCTGTACAGCCAGCTCACGTCAAAATAAACTTCCTCCGCAGGAAGCAGCGCTGTTATAACTCACACTGGGACAATGAGAGCAACGGGGGGTATTTGGAAGTTTTGTTCCCTCATCACACCACCCGGATGCAGTCGGGTGACCCGGCCGGCCTTAAACCGCTGTCGGTCGTGTTGTTAGCTTCTTCTGGGGGGAAAAAGGGAGAGTTATTTTCCTGCTTCGACAAAGTTGTGCTGAGAAATTGTTCAGTAATTTGCTCTTTTGATGTCTTTCTTCATAGCTGGACATTTTATGCAATGAGGAAATCCTGGGGAAGGACCACACTTTGAAATTTGTTGTCGTGACAAGATGGAGATTTAAGGTAACTCCAGAAAGCTGCTGCGCTTCGGTCTCACCGATGAGCTGAACGGGTTTATCAAACGGTCTGTTAGTGGTGGGGGGGGGGTCGGTTAAAAAAAGCTGCTCACATGCTGAGGTTCATGTTTTTGTTTTTTCCCTCCAGAAATCTCCGCTCCTGCTCCATTACAGACCCAAGATGGATCTGCTGTAGCTAAAATACACAAAACAAAAACGGACACAATGGTTGTTTCTTTTCTTTCCTTTTTCATTTTTTTGGCCCGGTTGCTGCAGTCTGTGCCCAAACTTTTATCTTTCCTTTTTTTTTTTTTTTAATTTATGCAAAGACGATCAACGAACAACACCAAGCAAATGCCCGACGCGGAAGAGTCGGCATAAGCCAGCAAATCGAGATCCAAACAGAGGCTGAAGGGACGAGTTCAACACAAAACTGGCAACCTCCAGCACAGACACTGCAACACCGGTGTGTTTTTGGGAACTAAAACAACCAATTTTTTTTTGTCTGCAACATCCTAGATATGTGAACAAAACAAAACACAAAAACAACAACAAAAAAAAAAAAAAACACAAAAGAAAAAAAGAAGAAGAAAAAAATTGAGATAAAGCATATATTTATACTTTTGTACAGAAGAGACACATGGAACCAAGACACTACTGGTGCTCTGTTTACACGCAAACAAGATGTCGGGAAATCACGTGACCGTCTTTTTGAGCTCCGTGCAGCTTTCATTCTCCTGAAACAATGACTGAGAGGAGACGAGGGAGTTTTTTTTTTATACATGTATATATATATATATATATATATATATATACACATGTATAAAAAAAAACAAAAAACAGTGTTTTCCTTTTTGTCTTTTCTTTTTCTCGTCACAATACACTCGACACATCTTGGGAGCACAGAGAGTTTATGGAAAAGGTAAAGGTTATATAACAGGCATCGACTTTAAGCTGTTTATCAAGAAAATTTGTCTCTGAATACTTTTTTTTTTTTTTTTTTTTCCCCCCATTTCCATTTTGTTGGCTTTGTCTAATTTGCTATTGGGTTCTTGATGATTGTCAATTGTGAATAGGCAAAAAAAAATAATTTGTGTAGTAATTTATGTTCTATATACCAATATTGTACATAAAATGTCATTACAGAGAAAGAGAGAGAGAAAAAGAGAGATTGAAGAGAGTAAGAGACTTTAGACTGTTAAAAAAACAAAAACAAAAACAAAACAAAAACAAACAAACAAACAAAAAAAAACAGAGTGGATCCCAGAAGTGCTATCTATATGTTGGGCAAAAAGTGTCCGGAGGTGATAAATTAGGAGTTTTAAGGCAGACTCATTATCAGTATGAAAATATATAAATGCATCTTTATGTTGTCTGAGAAAAGACACGAGACAAATATATCAGATCCTTTGCCAGTTTGTGTGTATGTGGGGTCTAAGTATGTTACATTGCTCTCATAGCATTAAAGGACTTCAGGGCAGAAAGCTTCATAACTACCCCCCCATCCCACCCCATGCTCCTCATCTCACCTGCCTCCTATAAAGTACTGTCACCTTTTTTTATTTTTATCTTTTATCTTACCAATGACGCTACACACAACGTTTATGTCTGTAAACGCCCGCGAGACAAAAAAAATGCAATAAACGCAGAGAGGTGAGATCGTTTTTATAGATTTGAACCTGTCGGGTTTGGACGCCACGCAGCGCTTCTTATCCGTCCTTGAGTTTCCTTCAGCAGCAGCCGAATGCTGATGCACCCAAACGTTCACCGCTTTTTAGTTTCACCTGCGCAAAACTGTCCCGAAGCTGCAAAAGAAATCCTTTCTGTTAATGTAAAAAACACACAGAGCAGTCTCACAGGTCTGAACAGCCGTATGAGGAGTCATCCAGTTTGGTGAAGTGCAGATCTCTGATGTCACCGTTTCAGTTACTTCTCACTGCCAGTTGAAAGTTGGAAATGTTCTTAAGTTGTGCTCTAAAAAAAAAAAAGAAAAATCTATTTAAGAACATTTCTGAAATGATGTTAAAAAATAGTTTTTCTCTCATAAAAATCAGTTTGAAAACTTTTTTTTTTTTTTTGCAGAATAGCCAGTGTTCACTACTGATGACTTCAAGACATAAATTTATGAGGCTTTTTAAGGAATAACTCGCAAATTCAGGGTTTGCACGGGGGGGGTGGGGGAGCAGAGGTTTTCTGAACATTTTGATAATGAAATTCTGAATAAAGTGACTAGTGTTCGGTCATTTGGTGCTTACAAATGTGTGTTTCTAAATCCTGAGGAGGACTTGTTCCTCAGGAGCATCCTGTCAGACATGAGACAAGGAAAAAAAAAAAAAAAAAAAAAAAAGTCTTAACTCACTTAAACTGCAAAACTGTCCTCAACCACAACTGGATCCTTAAACACCACGTCAGACCTCAAGTAGTAATACCTCACTGATCTGTGTGGTCAGTAATCACCTGATAATTATTTACCCACAACAAGCTGTTCTGTCTGTCCACATGCAGAGTTCCTGCGCATCCATAAAAACACGGTGATGATAGAAATGTCTAAACTTTTCTAAATAGGGGGGGGGAACTCATCAAACACATATTTGTTGGAAAATCTCATCAGTTCTGTTTCCGGTCTTGTGAAGTGAATCCGTCTGTTTTGTCGTACTGTTGTACAACATCTCTGTGTTTAGGAGCCCTGCAGCAGAAGGACCTAGGACTTGTTCGTATAGCCAACAGGTCTGAACCAAACCAGCTTGACTAACCCCCCCCCCCCCCCTTGGAAAGAGTTCGTTGTTTTTGGTTTCTAATTTAAAATATTGGTTCAAAGTCGGGTCCAGATTGGAGCGAAGCTGGTGCAAAATGTGACTGTGTGCGTTTAATTTGCAGCACAAACATTCTGCATTTCCATTTTCAGGTATTTGGCGTCTCGCATTTTTCTGTTTTAAACGTTCTGTGAATAATCTTCAAACTGATCCATCCTTCATTACGGAGCCAAAAACGATGAGCTGAACGTGTTTGAGGAGTGCGGTGTGTTGGTGCTTGATCAGACAAACTGTATTATTCTCTGACTTGGTATTTCAAAAGCTCATACATGTCATTTTAATGCATTTCCTGGACGTCCACCTTAAAACGGATTTGGTTTGCAAAGATCTCCGGACTCACTCATCTGGCGTTTTTACTTTATCTGTCGTGTCTCGGTGACGTCACGTTTAGTTTGTTCGTCAGCTTTTTGCTAAAACATCCAACATGGTGCTACAAAACAGAAATATCAACACAAACGTACATTCTGTGTTCTGCTGAACAAAGTCCGGCCGCTCCGAACTGTTTCATGACGGCCGGCGTGTTTTGTTTTTTATTTTATTTTCTTGGTTTGGCGTGGTTCCGTTCACACTGCGCCGCTGTGCAGATTCTTCTCTTGTTCAGTCAGAACCAAATTTAAACACGACGGACAAACAACCTCAGGTGCACGAAAACGATCCAGTAAGATGTTCACCTGTTTCACAGCAAAAAAAAAAAGATCGATGATGACACTGATGAGTTACGTCGTTACGCAAATGACATCAGCTGTCCTGTTTTTCCTGTTTCATCACAACAGACGCACAAACTAAGAGAGACGTGATGCAAAACAGTTTGAATTTTAACTCCAAACACCTGCAGTGTGAACAAAACCTGAACTATGTTGTTGTTATTGTTGTTTTGTTTGTTTGTTTGTTTGTTGTTTTTTGTTTTTGCGGGAAGGGCTTTGCTACAGTGATGTCATCAGCGGTCTCTATCTCTGGTGCTTTTCATGGTGCTAACAACAACAACAACAACAACAACAACAACAACTCTTTGTTTCAAACTCAAAACTTCAGTGAGAGACAGAAAAACACTGTGGCTCAAAGTTCCCCCGATGCCTTTTTTTTTTTTTTTTTAGCTTTGTGTTCTGGAGTCTTTCGGTGTCGCTGCGCAGACAAGAAGGTGCTCGTACTTTGTCATTGGCTCTGATTTGCCTGCTTACCTGAGCTCGCTCTAGAGGCTGTGACGGGTCTAACGCTGTGAAAACTAAACTGGTGAGAAAAGTCATTTCCCGCCGCTGACTGATTACAGGCTCCTCCTGTGAGAGCTGCGTCAGTCTCCGACGCCTGATTGGTCGATATCCATAAAATCACATATTGCTGGTTTGTTTATGTCCAAAGTTCTCATGATCCTTCACGGATTTTAACTTGTGAATATTCCCGGCTGTGTCCTTCACCTCCGCTGCACCAGGATGGATCGATGTTCACGCCTTTTTTTTTTTCTTTAAATTGGCCCCCACATTGAGACATCAGTGCCGCCACGGTTTACCGCCGAGCTAAGAAGCTTACAGGAGGCTTGACTGCTCGGCTGCAGATAGCGCCTCGGTATCATCGCCGAGCGAGGCGGGAATCTTCCCCCGCTTTGACCTTGAACCGCCTGTCAGGCCCGCTCGTTATCTCCCGGCGGGATCCGTGCGAGGCTCCCAGGTGAGCCGTGTTAAATTTCAATCCGAGGCGTCGTCGCGGCGTAGCGGCTTCCACGCGGGCCATCGGCACCGGCAGGTTGCTGTTCTGAACTCGCTCGGCCAACTCTGTGTAGGCAGCGTCATCTGGAGCTTGTTGGCAGCAGCATCGCTCCTGGCGACTTTTCGTGGCCCCCGTGTTTACTCTGCTGTAATAAGTGTCTGCTCTCGGAGTGTGATGGCTTCCTTTGTTGCCCGGATCGCTCTCGTCTTCATTTCTGAGTTAATCTGCGACGGGCTTTAGTGTGTGATGGAGCGGGAAACCTGGAGGGTAACTCTGACGGCTACACGGACGAAAACCAAGCTGAGAAATGAGTCCGAGTGGACTCGTGTGTGAAATCTACACATTTCCAGCCGGGTTTTGGTCTCTGTAGCTCATTTCCTCTTCCATGACAACTAAACTGTGTGATTTTTTTTTTTAAAAAAAACAACACAAAATTCTCCTAATTCTGGAATAACCGGGAGTTTTTGGCGCTGCCAAGGTGGCAACGACAGAGCAGCTTCGAAAGAGCTCCATCTTTATTTACAGTCTCTGACTAAAACACGCTCCAAATACATGTAGCTCGTCCGGCCGGTGCTGCTGCTCAGCTTCTAAAGAGCAGATGACATGACGATCACATACAAGCATTAACTCTTTCCGTCGGTCGTCACAGCGGATTGCCCCCATGAGCCATAGCAGACGTCATCAACAAATCTGTCTGCTTTTGTATTATTGTTATTTATTAATGCTGATTAAGTGACTTCTGCAGTAGTTTCTTGGTTAATTAACTTTTCTGTTTTTAACTCTCAAATTGTATTTTCTGTTTTGTTTGGGGTTTTTTTTTTGTTTGTTTGTTTGTTTTTTGTGAAACTTATACTGGACTCATACATAAAATGGCTTAAATTATAAATTTGCAATTGAATTCCCTTTTATTTTATTTTATTTTATTTTTTTTGTATTCTTAGTGTGTTAATGTCAAAATGCTCTATGTATAACAAGAACTCATTGGTGTGTTTATTTTCTAGGTCAAGCGCAAAAAAAAAAAAAAAAAAAGACAAAAAAAACTTAATTGTGTGAATCTGGCAATGTGGTTATTGTATTTGCAAGGAAAATGTGCAATATACGGTTCTCAGATGGTTCCAGGTTTCAGCGTAAAAACTCCAGTGTTTCATTTTCTACTGTTTCCTTTTTCCAGTCAGTTCCTCAGGTCACTAAATGCCTTCTGGTCCTGAGGGTGACCAGGAAATCTCAGAACATACACTAATGCACCCGAAATACAAAACGACTGGATTTTACTTAAGTCTTGTCTCTCTCTCTTTTCTTTCCTCCCTCCCTCCCGTGTTATTTTTTTTATTTTTATTTTTTTATCTTTTTGTTTTTCTAGACAATTTTCAAGACTTTTTGTTCTGTTTTTTTGGGTTGTTTTTTTTTTCAGGTTAACACAGGCACTTATTCAGGTGTCCTTTTCCTTGCCTCATTTTGTATTATTGTTATTTATTGCACATCTAACAAACTGGTTTCCATTGCCACATTTAATTCAAGGAGTTTTTGGGTCTAGAATGGGGCTGGACTTTCTTACATTACAAAAACTACAGAAGCTTTTGTCAAAATCTTAAGTGTGTATTTCATCAATAAATGCCTTTAAAAGTGTCCCTGGTTCAACACCGACTCCATCATTTCCCCACAAACGTGTTTGTGTTTAGTATTATTATCATTATATCTCGTAGATCATTAAAGTTCCCCGTTCTTCATTTTTTCCTTTTATTGATTTCAATTGTTTTCAACAAGCAACCTTTATATATGAAGGAAATATTTCAGTTTTATTCTGGTCAAATGTTTTCCTGTGATGGGATGGATTGTTTGTACGTTTTATTTTCATTTGGTTTCATTGGTCGCCGGGGGGGGGGTGTGTCTCCAGAGGCAGAAACATCTGCCCACAGATGACAATGGGTGGTTTGACTCTTCCTGTGCATCAAAGACAAAAAAAAAAAAAAAAAAAAATCATGACGTCAGGTAGAAAAATGACATTCTCCGTCACGTTCATCAGTGTCATTTATTTTTGGAGACGAGGTGAATAAACAGCAGCTGCTGCGTGTTTCATAAAGTCTGAGTCAGTTTAGTGCTTCTGAATTTGAGGTGATTCCTGCCGATCCGTCACTGCAGGCAGGCTAAAATGGATTATTTTCAAACACCATTTCACACATAACTGGTTTTAAAATGTGAACATTGAGGCTGCGTTCACAGCGATTAGGAGAATGATAGATTTCATAATAATAATGAACGAGTTATCGACCTGGAAAAACCTGAATATGTGAAGTTTCTGATGTTCAGGCTTTGTGGAGGAGTCCTGATCAGCAGCAGTATGAACGTTAATGAATCTGAAGTGGGAATGGGACGATAATTATTCATTTGAAATGACAAAAATCCAGCTTGAGTTGGGCTGCTGCTTTCAGTCGGAGGAGAAAGGACTCTCCGAAGACAACGGGATGTGATGCATTCTCTGTTTTCTCGGGACCATTACACGGCAGCTATTTCGGTCGGGGCGTGTGGGCGGAGTGTTCAGATGTGTGAAATGAGAAGAGAGAGAGAGGAAAAAAAAAAAAAACACATTATTGATTCATTAACAGAGACTGTGGCGTCCTTTTATGCTCCATCGCTGGGGTTTCACCACACTGAGCTCTTATTACCCCGGCAGGGGGCAGGAGCAGGCAGAGTCGAGGTAGTTAACCGGCGAAAGGCCCAACGTTTTGCTCAGCGCCACAGGAAGAGAGAATCGAAATTCAAATTCAGCTGAACAAAGTGCTCGGTAACTCCAAGATAACACAATCAGGGCAACAACAGCACGACAAAAACAAGCTGGGCGAGGACAAATTACCTCGACTCCACAATCTGAAGAAAGATGTCTAAAGGCACGAGGGGCCTGGATGTCGTGTTGAAGGTTAAAGGCTCCGGCGCGGGGAGAACCTGAACCAGGAAACCCTCGAATCCAGGATGGACTGGGGGGGTGGTGGGGGCCTTCAAGTTACTTTCCACAGTCAAAACATTCACCGAACTCCGAACAAATAAAGTTTGTGTTTTGTTGTGTTCGCCCTTCAGCGTTGTTGGCCGTCACAGCAGTCGCTCTTTTGTTCCTCCTGCAGAATCAGCTGTCCTGAACTTATTCACTCTTTCGGGTGCTTCAGGAAAAAGGAGGAAAAATGGTGCTTTCCTTCCCTTCCCATCGCCGGCCCGATGACGGATGGACTTCTGCTTCGATAACAAACGATTCGATCTCTTTCGTGGGTTTCAAACCGCTGAGCTCTGATCAGAGATCTGCTGGTCTGGATTTGGAGAGAAGCCCTAATTTAAAACAATCTTCCTCCATATAATATGAACATATTGACAGCTTTGCGCTCTCTGAGCCAGAGCCCTGGATGAACGGGACCCCCCCTCATCCACGGCGGCAGGAGCTAGACGGAGGGATTGGTGAGTGTCAGGACTTTTTTTTTTTTTTTTTTCTTGTCTTCTCGGAGCTCCAATTCAGTTGATGTGTCCAGACAGCCTGACCTGTCCTGGGTGGGCTGACAAGGGGGGACGGCCCCCGTCCTGCATGAGCTCCTCAGTCCTGGTTTGGTTTTGACAGCAGCCCCCCCCCCCCCGTGAGTCTTTAATCTTGGCAGCTTCCATGAAAATAGTCTGAAAATAATTCCATTCATTCAGAACATTTACTGTGAGAGACGTTAAAGGAAACGACTATTTTATCTTCCTGTCCTCCATAAATGTTATTTTATGTCCTTATTTCTTTTTCATTTACTGTTTCTTCTCGCCCATCGCGGGTTTGGCTGCTGTCTCAGGTTATTTCTGCTCGGAGCGCCGCAGGACAGCCAGAGTGGTGGAGAATGGAAAGGTCAATAGTTCATTAACCAACACACAAAGATGGCGTCTCACACACACACAAACACACACAGCATCACCACCGGAGGGAAGACGCTTTTGGACTTTGGAGCTTTTCACCCTCCACTGGATTCTTCTCTGTTGTTAACGTCTTAAAAATAAATACCATCACAAAAATTTCTGATATTATTGATCTCATATTCGGGGCTTTTATTTTGTTATGATGTAATAATAAAATAGACTAAAATAAATAAATTAATAAAAAAAACAATTTAAACATCTTCACGACAAACAAATCTTCCGCTTCGTAAACTCGTGAAATTAGCTGCTGTGATTTATTTCATCTTCTGCACATTTTTATATTTCTGAATTTTTATAAATCTCTTTGTTCTCGCCTCAAACTTCCAGATCGTTTTCCAACAAATGTAAAAGTAAATATAAATAAGAAATTACCTGCACGATAAAGTCCAACTGTCGTGACTGTTCCGTCAGGAAATCAGGAATCATTCTTACTTACTATGAGAAGAAGAAGAAAGTGTGTGTGACGGTGATTTGACGGCTGACTTTAAGGCCACAGATGGTGTCGACACTCGTGGACTGGGAATAACGACACTCAGGAGGAGTCTCCCAAAGCCCGGGTCTTAACTGTCCCCATGGTAACGGCTGTCAGACACCCTGCCCCTGTTACGCACACACAGGAAGTACAAGTTCATTGTTGTACCAATTAGCAGCCTCGGAGTCGTAAGCTGTGGTGTGAATGTATGTAAACACGACATCAGTCTCTGGGGAGGCTGTTTTCTGCACACATATTTACTGATTCTGCTCTTCACACACAAACCTGCTGCAGCTTCACTGAAACGACCTTCAAAGAATAAACAAAAACAAACAAGTTTCAGCTAAACGGATTTACTGTGAACAGACTTTGGTGCTCGGACCCCAACAGGAGGTGGATCACTACGGAAAGTTTCATTTCTTCAGCGTCTTCGTAGGAGAAGTCAGATTGTGTTGAAGTGTATGGGAAAACGTCCCTACTTCTTAGTTGATTTATCAGATCAGTAAATGTTTTCCTGACGAGTTTCTGAGCTCAGCCCTTAGATTAAAATGTTTAATACAACGTTACTGCAGATTTATTTAATGGAAAGAAAATCAACATTTAATGATGATTGTTTTTTAACTGATAATCGACTTCATCATTGAGTTATATCGTTGGCTGTTTGAATGATTTCGTTTCATGATGATCACTTTAATACCATAACTCAAACTGAAACTAAACGCTTCGGGTGACGATCGAAGCATGAGATGAATTAGCATCTTTATTCTTTTTTTGCAGTTTCGTGGGAGGAGACCAACTTCCTGTCTCCCACCAGAAACACAGCCACTTCCTTTGAACGCCGTAATCCCTCCTGAAGCTGGAATAAAAAAAAACCAACCTGCTTTTCTACTTCCTGTATTGATCGTGTGATCTTAACTCCCTTTCGATCTGATCATCCGCAGCTTCGCTTTAATTAGGCCCGCAGGCTCCAGTCGATCTGAAACAGGTAATTAATTGAAGAGTGTTTGATGATGATTTTTTTTTTAGCTCCAGTGAAAGTTTAGAAAGTTTCGGATTTACAATTTTGTTTTTAGACAAACTGATCTAGATTTTTTTTACTTCCCCTGAAAACCTACCATAGAAACTGGGAAACTGAAATTAATATTAAACAACTAGAGATGACTTTGTGAGGTTTCAGGCCACCTGGAACCACCGTGACACTCTCTGGGAATAAGTTTTAAACTTAATCAAATTTTAAACTTAAAAATTCAGCTCTTTATTCCCAGATCTATATATAAATATATAATAAACCCAATACATGAAGCACTCATGGTGTTGAATTTAAATGGTCTCCTCTTATGAATTCGATAAATGAACTCCTCTGGCTGGTTTCTGGCTTTCCTGGTTTATTATTTTATATTTCAGCTGCTTTTTATACTTTATATTTCATCTCTTCTAGATATTTTCCCCTCAGGAAAACTTTTTCAAACAGAAAATAAAATAAAATCAGAGTAAATGCAGAAATAACCGATGAACCTTTGTGATTTGATGCTTAGCTGCCACCTCGGGTTTATTCATATCTCTGCTTTGGCAAGCGGAGAAGTTTCCTTCTGAAGGAGGTTGAAGTATTTTTTATTTTTTATTCCATGCAATTTATTGAGTGAGATGCACAAACAATCTGAGCTGAAGTGGGAAACAAAACAAAGAAACTTCGCTCTCGCTGTGATTTCGAGCGGCGATGCTTAAAATATTTCTCATTTTGGTGCCTTCAGGAGGGGGATTCACTGACTTTATCTAAAAGGCTTCTACTCCCAACTGGGCACCGAAATCACCCAGAAAAACATAAAGCTCCACACGGGTGGAGAAGAAAGTGACGAGGGATTTCCAAAACACTAAATCGAAGTCAGAAGAATGGAATGTGGTGGTCACAAAGATTCCAGTGGCTCCATAATAAGGATGTTTCACGGATTAAATTAAAATTTTAGAGGAACCTGACCTTTAAGCAATCATCCCAATTAGCTGAAACGTCACCAAAGTCCTCAGGAAATGAACCCCATTACACAGATGATGGCTCCAAATGGATTTATTTTCTTCTCGTGTGGTGTCTGTTCTAATGGAAAGCCTCAGCAGAAACGTAGGAAGCTGCAGCGGAGTATTGAGTGCCAAGACTCGGGCGGGAATTGGGCTCTAATTGGAGAGCACTCTCAGCAGAGAGAGCCGCAGCGCTGTTGTCATCAGGCGACTTTCATTCATTTGCACCTGTGAGCATTCAAAGCCCCACAAATGGGAGATAAAGTTAATTGGCTTTGTTCATTTAGGTGTTCCAGCTGCAGCTGCCGGTCCTGCAGGCGTCAGGTCAGTCCTGAAAGTGTCCAGAAATCACTGAAACCATAATAAATCCTAATAAGACATTCATCTGAAATCACGTGTTCAGTAAACACAACTAACGTCACTCGTTAGTTTGTGAACTGAAGCCTCCAGTTTGTGATTTGACTGTCGCCATCTTGGTTTTTTTTTTTTGGATCTGACTAACGAGCAAGTCGCCATGTGTGCTACATTCTGTCAGTGTGTAATTCATCCTCTGATTTATGATCTATTTTCCTCTAAATGGGACAATAATTAATAAAAATTACATCATGTTGTATTAAAGAAGAACAGAAACCAGACACCATAAAGTCATGAGGAAAATGTTTACTGAGCTGACAGAGAAAGTGAGAAGTCGGGCCGTTTTCCCATAGACTTCAACACAAAGTCCCCCCCCCCCATGGTCATTCGATAAAATGCAGGTCTCCAGCCAATGACAAAGCTTCCTCCATTTTAAACTCGTCTGTCAAACATCAGAAGCAGAAAAAAAGTTTCCAGAGATGTGAATTTAAGTGACAGATTTAATCGACGAATTTCCGTCTGAAACTTTGCGTTCATAAATGCTGATCTGATATCTCCTGCACAGATTAAACAACATCCTGCCACTTCAAGAGTGTTTAGACAGTTTACGCTGCATTCGTGCGACGTCAGCAGAAGGAGAAGTGGAATTAAAAGATGAATGAGAGCCAAAAGGTCGCCCATGTTGGGATAAATCTTCAGATTTGTGGAGCACTTCTGTGAACGCCGTCTTTTATTGTGCGAATATCCACCGTGGCACTCATCAACGGCGCCTTTAATGTCTGAACTTTTGGAGAATTTAGCAAATTTCTTTTTACTTTTCATGACAACCTGAGATGTTGACCACGAAACTTCCTGCTAACAAACAGAGGAGATGGAACAGAAGGCTCCCGTGTGCTGAATGAAGCCTTCAGCTGCTTTCGGCTCTGCATGTCGTTCCAGAGTTATCATTGCAAAGACAGAATAAAGCCTGTTTACTTTGAGTCTTCAGGCACCCGATCGTGTAGTTGCATAGCAACCACTTGGAAAGGAATGGAAAATGAGTTGACCTGTGCACCAGCAGGCAACAACTCCCACAAATCCGCTGGTTTTCGTACGTGGAGTAAGGAAAACACAGAGAGCCGTTTGGTAGGAAGCTACGTGTTATGTAATTAGCCTGGAGGGGATGAAACGACACAATGATCTCGGTTCTTTTGTTTTCCGGAGAGGAGAAATGATCAAAAATGCGTTTATGTGTATCATGGATTCACAACAGAAAGTAGCTGATAAAAAATTGGACTAAAACAGCTCGTGTTTGTTAGCAGATGAAGATGAAAGTAAAAGTTCTAGAAAAAAAACAGCCTTTCTTCCTTTTGTCCTGGTTGGTACGTTGGCTCTGCTGTGGACCTGCTCTTGGTATCAGCGGTTTGAGGTTCAATTTAAAGGTCTACAGAAAGCTGAAAAGTCAACGTTGACTCCCTCCGCCTCGTCTCTGGTTCTCCAAAGAACTCTTTGAATATTTAGTTTGCAAGAGTAAAGAACTTTCCTCTGAAGAACTCTGGTTCTCCAAAGGAGGGCGAAGGGCTCATGTGGTCTGGCCCGACAGAGTCCTGATCTCATCATCACGGATTCAGTCTGAGGAGAGAGCAGAGCAGAGTAAACCAGCTGTGGAACGGTTGGTCACACTCTGGTTAAGTTTGCTGAACTTTGCATGGACTCAAACAAACTAAAAATATAAATTCACATCTGCAAAAGTGTCCCGAGCTTCAATTTTAGGTCCATAAAGTTTTTCACAGCAGCTTTGAATAGACAGTTTGCAGCAGTAAAATATAAACAGCAGCTCAAACAGATAATAAACGCTTCTGGAGGAATGTGTAGCAGTGACACATCAACCCTTCAGTGGAACTAATTTAATCCAGAAACAATCGTAGGATGAGAAAAGTAGCCGCAGAAAATACTCTAATAGGGCAAGTAGACGTTCACAGATATGAGAAGTGTTATCAGTCAGACAACGGAGCCAACGAAACCAACTGCTGCAGTTATTTTCCAACATGAGAGCAAAGAGGTTTCATTTCTAGTCAAATGCTGAGACGACATTAACCTGAGCAGCTCCTGAGTAAGTTTTTAGTTTCTGAAGAAATCCAGACTGCCGGTGAATTCTGCCTCGTTCCCTTCAACCATGACTTAAAAATCCACAACATCAAGTATTTCATTAGTTACAGTACCGAGGCTTGGCACACACGGTGACAACAGAGACACGAAAAATGGGGAAGCCGTGACACAAATTCAGCAGTGAGGATGTAATGAAACCTGCACTGACCCCAATAAAAGCAGGATGACAAAAGCTCTGTTAGTAATATAAACCATCGACGTGTTAATTTGAACCTGTCCCCCACCTACAGGAGCTGGGGCTCAGTTTGTCTCCGCACATCATCCTCAAACCTCTCTCATCCCGACTCAATGAGTTTGACCTGTCGAAGCGCTGAAGTAGGCAAAAAATAAATAAATACGATTTTCCCCCTGACTGATTCGGTGTAACGACTTACTGTAATTATCTCATCCATGTCTCAGAATGGATCACTGCCCAGATTCATCGAATGCAACACTTAAAGCCGACTGACACTGAGACCTGCAGTGACCAAAACAGACAATTAAACTGTGTTTTCTTTTGTTAAACCTGAATGTCCTTTAAAACAAATCCCCTAAACTCAAATTAGAATTTTTTGTTAAGAAAGAGTCCAAATGAAGCTGCACAGAACGATCCTCGGCTAAAGGACAGTCCACAGAATATAAACTGACTCAGTTATTGTTGTTAACCAGCGGCGTGTCTATTAAATCACTTTGGTCTGAGCTTCACAGGATTTTCCCCACATACAAATAATAATAATAAAAACACAATGAGCAGCTGAGTGTCACAGAAGTCAACATTTAACTTTTTAATTCATTGTTTGGAGGTGAATGTCATTCAGCTGTTCCGCCACGATTTCTCCTGTTTCCTTTTTCCTTTGTCTTCTTAAAGCGTTCAGCTATTGAATTGTGTTTTTTTTTTTTTTTTTTTAGTACAAAAAAAACCAACCAAACAATAGTCATTCACTCAATGTTTTCATGACGGTAAATGAAAAATATGGTGGAGAAGAATGGAGGAGAGAAATGTGATTGTGCAGCTTTCAGAAGATAATGACGTCCCTTTATGACGCCGCATTAGCAGTCAGAATAGAGCCTATATGGTGACACACTTTAGAATCCATCCTGTTTACCCGTAGAGGATAGCGCAGTATTTCACCGTGATGAGCCAATGACAGACGCCTTGGGGGAGCGATGATTTCATGGGAGGTTCTTCAGAAGTTGATGGCACATGTGGCGTCGCTTCAGTAAGTCATTATCATTGCTTCACTTACCCTCAAGTGCCGAACGTGTCCTGAAAACCGTCTCTTCCAAATGTCAATTTGTGATCAAAGCGGGTACCAAGAGCTCAAATAAACCAGGTCAGTGCTGATTCGTTTTTGTTTTTTTATTAAATGTGCCCCCCCCCCCCTTTGCCTCCTATGGCTGCACCATCCAAACAGTTACATCATCCACTCACACGTTTTCTTTGATTCTCTCTGTTGCTGAAAATGTAAAACCCTGCGTGATGATTTGCATAAGATGTAGGATCGCAGGCCGTACGCCTTTGATGCTGTGGCTGTCCCCCTCCCACAGTAAATCTCCTGCTCCATGATAATTATATGTGCTCACATGTGATGGGATTGCAACACATGCTTCAAAAAAAAAAGCGCTCTGGCTGAGACCGGATCGGATTTAAGTGATCACACAAAGCGATTTAAGTCCACATGATGCAGCGACAGATACAGTTTCAGGTTTTACTGTTTAGATAGTTAAGTGCTTTGTGGAAAAGCAGGTGGAAATCATTTCTTGCTGCATGAACAGGAAGTTCAAAAGAGGCTTTAAGTCCAGATACACGTCCATGGGGGGCTGCAGGAAGGACCAAAAAAAGTCAATTTCATTAATAAAGGCAAAAGACTGCACCTTTCTTAACACAAAACCGACTAACAACACACATTTAACATCTACAGACCTAATAACTAAACATGAGACCATACCCAAAAGGGATTCACTTGAACTCTATCAGGACTAAAAACATCAGGTCAGAAAGGTAAAAGAAAAATCAACGATCAAGTTGAAGCCCCCCCCCCCCTTCAAATGCTGATGGTTCCCTCCACTTCCTGTCGGCCATCTTTAAAAATCCACCATTTACCATTATTCAGGCTTTTTGCCAGAGGAGCTCCAAACAGAAAACAAAGTAGATGTAACTAAGAATCAAATTACAAAGAGGCAGGTTTTATGGATTTATATTCAGGGCCTGAAGCCCCCGTATGCAGCCTTAGATCCTGAAATCCATTACAGGATATTTATTAATCACTTTCTTTAACTTGGGAAGACGTGCACAGGAAACATCTCATCATCTCATTGTACAATCTAATGCTGATCCAGGTAAGAATCTGGTGCTAACACCTACCTGATCATTTTGGTGAAGTGACCTTTGGCACAGCTGCAACAGGTGAAAATGGAGTTTTACAGTCGACCCGTGTCTCTCCAAATCACGTTTCTCCTTCAGGACAACAAATTCGGTATTTGTTACAAAAGGAAAACGCACACAGGAGCAGGTCTGATGACGATGCTGTGTGAGGGCTAAACTGGGATGTTTTACTGGTAAAAGATCGAGCCTTCAGCCTTTTCCAGGTCTCTCCAGCTTTTGCCACATATCGGGATGATTTGACATAAAGTGAGCAGGATGTAGGCGGATTAGGCCTTTGAGGATCCGTATGCAGATGAATACAGAGCGGGTTTGTTCTGCAGAGAAAAACTTAAGATTCCAGATTTGGTGAAATTAAATAATTCTCCAAAATCCTTCACTTTTGGCTGTAAAACCTGAGTCCAGTTTTTAAAGATGTTTCATGGCCACATGCTTCCAGAAAGAAATGTGTTTTTTATACAGAGAAGAAGAATAAAACACATATCTGATGGAAAGTGGCCATTGTTTGGTATGACAGAGCGTGGTCTCGGCGGATGTGACTTTGACTGAGAGGGAGAGAATAAGCCTTCGTCACCTGTCAGGCGGACACTTCGGGCAGAAGCTCGGGACTATATTTAGCTAAAAAGTGACAGCCCAGAAAGAATGAGTTGTGAAAATGGACTGTCACAGTCAGAGCTGTACACCTTGACCAGTTTTTCACAGGTTTTACATTTAAAATGGTAATTTCGCACTGAGCGGTATGAGAAGAGAAGGTCACACATGAACTGTTATTGGCGCAAAAAGGGCGGCGGGCGGGGCGATGTGGACCATCATCAGCTAGACCAGGTCTCTGGAGTCCACTAATAAGTTCATAGATGAAAATGGCACTGTATATAAATAGTAAAATACTAAACGGCGTATTAAAAAAAGATCGGCAGCCGATGGAAAGAGGACTCGCTCGCTGCCATCAGCTTTTATGATGCAGCCAGACCAGGTGAGCTGAATGTACCTGACCATCAGACTCCACCCAGAAGGTCACATACTGAGGACATCCAGGTGTTGATTTCTAACGCTGCAGGTTAGAAGCAGGACCTTTAAGATGTTTGAAGGTGTGTTTCGACACATCCAGGCTGGACTGATGTCGTCACTCTAAAAGAATACGTTAAAATAAAACAGGACGAGACAAACAAAATAATATGCATGAAATCTGGAATCTGGAAAAAGTGTCACTTTATATTTCCGCTTTTGCAGAAACCTTTGGATGGAGTTCGCCTTCAAATCAAGTGCAGCAGAGGGTGGTCCATCTCCTCACCTGTTCCAGAAACAGAGGAAGAGCCCAGGTGCCCCCCCCCCCCCGTGCTCAGAGGTGACAGGTGAGTGGGATGAAGAGAGGGCGCTCTCTGCATTTATTGGTGGTGGCATCCAGTTGATCTGGAATAAAGCTGCTTAATTGCACTTTCCTTTCATGTTGGGTCTGTTTGGTTTGTGAGACCGAGGAGGATTACTTCGCCTCCGGCAGACGCCCACACTTGGAAGGCTCGCTCGCTGTGTGAAAGAAGGAAAAAAAAACCTCCAATACATCAAACTGTCCTGTTATTTGGACTCAGAAAAAAAATGCAATAGCATTTAAAGTGGGAGGATTTAGGACTTTATCAGTGCAAAGACACTCCGTTTCTCAGTAAAACTTTCCATCTTCACGCTAGGACACAAAGTTATTCATCAGGTTTTATGTCGCTGGCTTTCAGTTCAGATTTAATATCTGCGTGAGTGACTTGGACACATTCTGAATGATAGCAGCTATCCAGCAGAGGTCCAGCATCTCAGCGCCGGAAATATAAAAACAGGGAACATAACGACAGCAAGACTGTACTGTTATTAGAAACTCACAGATGCACAAGACAGGATCGAAATCAAAAGTCTCTCTAAGTTTTGGTGGAAAGAAGTCTTTGTATAAAAGTCTCTGCATGTCCAAAAGCAGCTTTTCTTTGGTCGAAAACCAAACAGAGAGGAAGCCAGAAGAAAAGAGGAATAGACGGATTTTTGGTGCTTATTAATGTGGCTAAAAAGTACCGCAAAAAAAGAAGAAAGAAAACTTCAAAAAGGCTTCAAGAGAAAAAGTATGTTGTTAGGTAATAAAGTTCATGTCCAAAGGAATTGAAATATAATTCGGCTCCAGTGAAGAAAAAATTTGACACGATTAGTTCTGTGTGAGTGAGAGCAAGCTTTAGCTCTCAGATGCCTCGTGATAAAGACCTGTTGTCTCGAACAGCCGCGGAGACGCATTACTGTCCAGAATGACGAATGTTACAATGCGGTAAAATGATTGTGCGGAGACTGACTTCACAGTGCATTATCAGGAAACGCATAATTGCAACTGGCAAAGTAACACAAAGAAATGAAAGAAACCTACAATGAAAACAATCAAAGGGAAGATAAACAAATATGAACTCCTGAGGGACAAAGAGTCTTCACTGTGGGAACAGATTTCATATCCAGCCAATAAAATACACACAGAATGTGGATGGAGCAGAGAGAAGGGAGCTGGCAGCACTGCAGCTACACACAGACCTACAAATACAAATAACCCCCCCCGCCTGCACCACCTTTACTCAACAAGATCCTTTTAAAAGAACCGACGCTGTAAATGACTGATGTGAATCACAACCACTTAAACAAAACGCTCAGAGGAAAGATGGAGGAAGGTGAAGCAGCAGCAGGTATCGTGTGGTGTCGGTGTTTAAATATATCCTGCAGGAACCTCAGCCACAACATGAGCTCCTTCACAATAAAACCTGTCGTTTGTGCTTTCCGTCTAAATGAGTTTGACCTGCTGCACTGCTGCAGCGAAAAAAAGCCAATCCACATACTGAAGCAGGAGATATATAGACTGAAAATAGAAAAAGTTGTCTCAGGAAGCTCAGGCAGAGGAAGTTCTGATGGTTTATCTTTCAAAATAAAGTATCTCATAGAGTGTTCATTAAGGCCAGGGTTAAATTGTAGGAACTGAAATCTCGTATCTTCAGGTAAAATATTTTAATTTTAATGAATGCTTCTGTGAATTTTTCAGAACTTGCCTGTTAAAATTTAAGCAAGATTGTGGGCGTGGCCTCTTTGAGTGACATGTAGGTGAGCAGATCCTCCTTCTTTCCCGTTATTCACTGAGCTGGGAGTTAGGCGGAGTCCGCCGCTGCACAGATGGCGAAGGCCAAGCAGCCAAACCTGAGCCTAAAAACTGCTTTTCAGAAACCGACAGGTGCCGTCGTGGAGGCCGCGTCCGTCCAGATGAATCGTCATTTAGAACTTAAACATCCTCTCCTGACTTTAGGAGAATCTTCAGCTTTTCTTCTCAGTTTGACTGAATCCATCCGAGCTGCTGGCCGGCCTGCGAACAGAAAAGCTCATCGTGGTAATAAATTGTTTCATTCCTGATATTATAACCGTTTAAACACCTGTAGCTCAGTTTTATTCAAGTTTAACATCAAAACATCAAATGTTGCACAAGTTGAATGAACTTGTAAAACTTTAGAAAGCAGCTCCAGTTTTTCCGTCTCTCCACATCTGAGCAGCAACTTTTTTTTACGTGGCAGATCAGGGAAAGTGTCTTTTCAAGGAGCACAAGCCTGCTGGAGGAGGCCAGATGGTGCGATGAGCCGGGCCTCCTCAGAGCTCAGCAGGAATGTAGCCTGTCCTCGCTCAGATCCCCGTGTTGTCTATTGCCTGTTTGGATCTCAGTCAACCTTCGGAAGGCCGGCCGGATCAAAGGGAATATTCACGAGGCTCTTCTCTGCCGATCTTCGGTCCTGCTCTGAAGGGGGGTTCTGTTCTCCATCCAATGGGATGCAGGAGAGCTGGGGGCTCCAGCCTTCATTCAGACGATGTGATGTATGGAAGCCTTGATCTTGGCATTGTTTCTTACTGAGCTCTGGCACGGCTGATTAGCAGCTTTCTGGATCGTCGCTTTGCGTCGAGGCCCCTGGTGAGGGCTGATAGTGACGAGTTTTTCACACAGCCCCCTCACATTATAAACAGGTTACTGAGCCTCGCTGATGCTTCTTGATATACGGGCCCCTGTGGCTCCTCTCAGGTTGTTGAAATTCAGTATGCAAGTGTGTTTGTGAGGAGGGCTGTCAAAGCAACACTGCAGACTTATTAAAGGCTCCGCCTGACAACTGTTTATAACACAAGAAGTCCATCTTTACATTCGGCCTCTGTGGAGGTAATAACATTCACGTTTTGTTGAAAAAGTTTCAGAGGTCTCTTATTTTGAGGGAATTTTAATATCTAACACACCATGACTCATATTTATGTACAAAATATAAAAAATAACTCTCCATATTTTACCAAAGCTTTAATTAAAAGGAACATACGTTGAGAGTCCAACACTAGTTGCTCAACTCCACCTCCTACTCACTCATGCTTGTTGGTTCTTATGATTCATTTAAATGTATAAAGTACTTGCTTCTATAATTAAATCATAATTTGTGGATTGAGACTTTGTGCTGGTCAAGACGAAGTTAATTTTGGTTCTTTTTAATGGAACAAAAGATAAAAAAAATGTATATCTTAACTTTTACTTGTCTCTCCGATTTGTGGAACAATTCCAACCCAACTTCACTTAACATTTACCTTTTATTTGAATTCTCTCTCACCTGAACCTGTCAGTGGATTGAATCACTCACACAATGCGTCACTTTCAGCAGCCTCACGGGAACATCGGCGAGGTGGCGCCACGGGCATCACGCCATCAACATCAAGGACATGAAAATAGACACTGATGAAAATGTTCTACAATTTAAATAATCAGGCTTAAAAATGCAAAGATATGCAGAGGCACGCTCCTCACCTGCAGGCTGAGTGTTGAGTAATCACTGAAACGGAGTCTAATCTTATGACAGAGGAGAGAAATCCCCCCTCAGACAGAGGCCACTACAGGGACGTTTAACACAGCAACAATTAGAGGACGTTACTCTTTACTGGCCCAACACTTCGATTCAATTACGATTATCGCGCCAACGATTCGATTTGATTTTAACATCACGATGTGTCACATCGATTTTCTTTTATCACTTCACCGTGTTTTGGTTCCATCAGAAGCTCAACCTTTTATTTAACAAAACCTGGTTATGAACACAGCAGACAACAGTATTTACGACAACAAATACCAAACAGTGCAACAAAATAGTCGACAAATTGGACAGTATGGCAGACATCGCACCAACTAGCACTGAAATACTTATTTATATGGTGTTATTTGTTAATAATATCAAAATGTAAACGACTTTTGACCATCAGGCCTACATTAAATTGTAAACATAAACAAACAGTATAAAAACAGCTCCGTTTCATGATATCAACATGTAACCAGAAATTATGACAAATACATTCAACTATAACAGAAGCTGTGCCAGCTGCATGCTATTTTTTTTTATATCATTAAAAAATCATTTTGCTTGATGTCCAGACTACGAAAAACAAAATTTTATATGTATATATATATATATATAAAAAACAAAGAAAATAAGAAGTTAGCTTGGTTGATGTTTGTTAGCATGTCGGTGAATAGTCGCCCGTTTAAAAACACACAAAGTTAGCAAACAAGCTAACTAGCCTGGATAGCCCAACGCTAAGCTAATCAAGCACATGCACCCGTTGACGTTAAAAAAAACCTATTATTTCACCAGAACAAACATATTTATTAAAATCTACAAGTCGATAATACACACAATTGTTGGTCACCTTGTTTTCTAAACAACAACAACAACAAAAAACCTGCGGCAGGTGAAGCTAAATTTAGCCGGCTGTTGGCTAACACAGCTAGCTCTGTTTCCGGTTCACTTCCGGGTTGGTTTTCATTTTCTTACCAGCGTCGTTTTTCACTAAAAAACTCCCAGATAAAATGATATTATATGATTAATTTTAAACACTCCCAGTAAAAACAGTGATGTTGCTGTTTAATAAAAAAAATTCAATCCCCCTTTTTTTTAAACAGTGTAATATTACTCATTACATTTTAATCACATTTAATGATTAAATGCATATAATTCAGAGCAGAGCCATAATGCAGCCAGAGTTGGAGATATAAAAAGGATGTTGTGGGATCCATGTTGTAATATTCAGTGCCGTAAACACAAACGCACCTCCTCCAACATCACCTGCAGGCGACAGATATTATTTATTGGCTCTATTGTGAGAAAGATTTAGTGTTTTTCACACCGGAGAGCAAAGACAGATCGGAGTCAGCACCCTCTCTTATTCATTTTTCTCACGTTAACAAAACACAGTTAAAGAACATTGACTTAGAGAGGGTGTACATTTTATTACTAATACTGATAAAAGGTGAATAAACATATCTTTTGTGCTGATTGTAAACGTTTATCGAACCTGTAGAGTAAACAGCAGACTTATGCTGACAGTTTATGTCCAACACCTACAGAGGTCGATGCGTTGATGTCCTCGTTTGGTTCGGCTTTATTTGTTTTGATATTGATTTCTATAGCAACCACATTATTATGCCAATTTTTTTCTTTTTTGTTTTTATTGTTATTATTAGTACTACTACGAGCAATAAGAAAAAACTACTTGGATATATAACTTGTTTGTCGTGACGAGCACTCTGGTCATTGTTGCGTTTAATAAAAAAATTATAACATAATATGTCATCAGATTGGAGTCACTAACAGGGTTAGGTGGTTTCAATTCTAACTTCAGCACAACAAAAAACAATCTAACATTTATTAATTTATCAACTTAAGACTGTTTACTGCACAGCAGCAGATGAATCCGCCTCCTCTACTGAAACAGTAGAAGTCTACACTGTCTAATTAAGCTGTAGCTAAACCTACAAATATCTCCTAAAGGGTGTCATAAACAAACGTTTGTGTCACAGCCTGTCGGACGCAGACATTCATACTTATAAAGACGTAAAACAAACAGCCTCCATGCGTGAAGTGTAACAGCACATGAAGGCGTCAGCTGACGTCAGCCTGGTGTTTATTAGCTGTGCTTGGCTGCATGTATGTTGAGACATACGCAGTATTTTCTTTTATTAATTTAGTCAAATCATTTTTCAGACATTTCCTAACTTATGAGTCAATTTAAACCTTCCTCTCTCGAGGTTATCAAGTCCTCTCTTTCATCCAAAATTAGGAAAAAAAAAAACCAAAAACTCTCTGCCTTTTATATCTGCTCCGTGCTTCAATCAGGAATGGAAGCGTCCGCCACGCAGGCCTGGATAATGACTTTTTGTGAAATGAATAAATGACAGCGGGCTCTTTCTTCTCCTCACCTCTGGAGGATGTGAGTCCTGTCACAGCTCTTGTCCTGGAGCAGAGCCTGGGCTGTAATGAGCACTGCCGCATAGTGACAATGTAGAAGACAGGCCCAGAAGAGTAATCTGGGCCTGTGCTCCCTCTGGCCTCTTTCATCCCCAATGATGATTAATTAGGCCCCCCAGGTAAAGGGCTTACCAGGTATCTTAGGAGAAAGCAGCCAGCGGTGGAAAACCTCAGTATCAATCTTGCCGTGGCTCCTTTTTGACCCGCACCGGTTGTTGTTTTGAGTTACACACCAGTTAATTTGTCTTTAAACAAGAGAGTCATGTATTTTTCACACGTGTCTGTGCTTCCCACTAATTATCTCTGCTCTTGCAAACCCTAATTAGTTTGCAGAAGGTCACCTCACCTCTGTGGTGAGAAACAATGCAGGGATAGACTTCATTGGGTCAGCTTTAGTACTCCCACGCTCACATATACAATGTGAATGAGGGACATAAAGTGTAATCATATATTTAAATAGAAATTGGAGCAATTTACACAGATGAGTCTAGTATTGTCGAGGTCAAAGCCTGTCAGTACATATTTATACATATTATATATACTTAGACATAATATAAATGTCAATAAAAAAGATAGATATGTATGTTAAAAGCAAGTTTATAGATTTCATGTTTTAAGAAATTAGCACATATTAACGAAATAGTTACTACTAATTTACTAATAACCGTATAAAGTTAATATATTCTCTCTTTATATATATATACACATCTACAAATTTTATTTCCTATTTGAGACATATGACAACATCTCTCTTGATAAAGGGATATATATGTCATATATAATATATATTCCACATTTCTTTGAAAATTGTAGTAAATTGAATTTTGGTAATATGCTCGGCACAAATTCATCATTGTTTACATAATGTTCATTGTTGTTGTTTTCTATCACATAAATACACAGATGTTTTGCTTTCTTGTCTCTCATCTTTGTATCCACAAGGCCAAAGGTCGACAAGAAGTCAAACTGTATTGAAGTTTATGTGAAGATGTCCCTACTCGTCCATTTATTTACCACCTCTGATTAGATTGTGGTCTAAGTCTGCCGTTTCAAGTCTCCTTCAGTACAACATGATGTTCATGTTTTTCACTGATGGTTGCATTCAGAGGAAAATAGATGATAAAGCAGAGTTTGAATTATGAGCTCCCTCAGACGGATAACCTTTGAAACGTTACAGCTTCTTTCTCTGCCCATTATATTCCATGTTGCCGACAATATTTCCTCCAACTTTGCTGGCTAGTGCAGGCATAAAACCACGAGGCTCTAATTCTATGCATGTGTCTCTATTTAGCTGAACTGCTGATCTAATTATTCAGCGGACAGAAATAGCTTGTTTAAAAAATGACTGTGGCAGCCCAGCTGGGCACAGTGTGACATCGTCCTGAAGAAAATCATTAATACCCGACCGGCGCGACATCCCGACTTGCTATTTCCCATCTTCCCCTCTGGTGTTTTCCTGTCAAAAAGCAAAAGGTGGCTCTGTGGAGTGGATAAGACAGACGCGTCCCTCTGGGCCATTGTTACGTTCTTGGAGAAGCTCCTAATTACAGAAGCATTTCTTCATTTTGGGCAGAAACTCCGGGAACACTTTGGTCACGCCAACTCTTCAACCTGTGACATCCTAATTGTATTTTAATGAAGTTACGGGATGATTGGACACCGGAGAGTGGGGGTGAATATTTGAATATCTGAATATTTGGGAGCTTTAATGAAATAGTTGTTTTTCATTTTCACCCCTCTATTACAGCCTTACAGCTGATATACGGTCTTTCCTCGGTATTCATTGGACCACAGGGAACAGAACAAGGGTTTGTGTTTGTAAAGATAAGAAATACACATGGTTTTCTTTAATGAGTAATTCTCCGAGTCATCCCTCTGATGACTGGTGGTATATATCAGATCCATTAAGTCATGGCGTGCGTGGGTTGGTGTAGAAAACATAATGTGCCTTTGGTCTGTGAGCACATCAGCATAAGAGGGTGAGAAGACATGATAGATAGTAGTTGTATGAGCATGAACGAAGGAATAATCACCAACCTTTATCCAAACGTATCATGAACACCAGGCAACATTGGAAATCTCGTCTTTGGACTTTTGAAATTATGTTTATGTGCTAATTTGCAACAGTAAATGTAAGAGAAACAGTGCAGAAATATTTCATTATTACAGATAATGACAAATCATAAACATTCTTCTGTACTGTTGGTGCCCAAATCATCTGTGAATCCTGCTCTCTGGTGTCAAGGCCCTTTTGATAGCGTTAAATAATCTTTCTTTATATTTTTTAAGTTTATATAAAACTGAGGGTAACAAGAAACAACAGGGGAATCTGAAATACTCACTTTCCCTCTGTATATTTTTCTACGGTGGCTGATGAGGACAAACGCGCTGCTATGGCCCGAAACTCGAAAATCCAAAATGAAACTTGCATCGTGTGTTGAGAAGCCAAAATAAATACAATACCAGCGTCCACATTAACAACACTAACATTGTGCGCTTTAATTGTGGCGTTTTCTTTTGCACCATGTTTTCATTGTTATATTTGTTTTTGCCTTCAGAATCTGCGCCGTCTCGTGTTTTGTTGCGTTGTTCTTGTCATCTACTTTGCTTTTAATCTAACTTTGAATAATTGTGTTTGCTGCTGCTGTCTTAGCGGCATCGTAACATTGAAGCTTCTTCCATTTCGTTGCACTTTCTTATGTCTGACCTGAAGCGGAATCATTCATTTCTGGCCACCACTTCTAAACCAGCAGAGCTCTGGAGTCCACTGAAATCTACACACAACCATCTTTAACGTGTCAACAGCCTTTTTATCTCATTGTGCCTCATTTATAAATGCAAAAAAAATATACTGTTTACTGAAGCATGACAGGAGGTTTCCTCTTGACCACATACCATCAAATGTTACGCAGATACGTTAGTTTAATCTTCAGCGTATTTATTTGTTCTTCGACTGTGAAGAATCCAAACTGTTACATATTCATGCCAGAGTCGGTATAATTTATCTTGTAAAGTAGCTTTTCAGAGTGACACCCAGAGTAATCACATTTTAGATTAACGCGATGGTCTGCATGTTGTTTCAGACGACTTCCTGCTGCTTCACAACAAACAAAAACAGCATAATACTTGGATTTTTCTTCCTCGTTATTATTCCATTATGGAGGAATAAAAATTACAAATGCAGACACTGTCTGCTGGTTGCAAAATGTCATTATCTCACAGTGGACAATGCAGGAAATAATGGGCAGGGAATAATGAACACCTATTTTATATGAAGGAGCTGAGGCAGAGAGCAACACTGCAGATTTACTCTGCAGCTTTCTCATAAATGCGTGGGAAAACATGGCACCTGTAAAAAAAAGAAAAAGAAAAAAAAAAGAGCATATAATAGAGGAAAATATATAAAATGCAGGATTGTCAGAAAGAATCAGAGCTCGGAGGGAACACGTATGAAAGACAGAACAAGTAACTGTGGCGTCCAACAAACGCTGATCAGCAGGGTGCGTCTCATTTGTCGACATTCTGGATCCCACATGGAAATCCTCGGGGGAGCAAACGCAGTAAACTAATGGTGTTTTTCTAAGACGGTGCATTGACTTTACAGGCAATTATGACAAAACGTGATCTATTGGCCCCAAATTTACAATACGTGAGGAACTGGTAGGAATCTTCTTAATGTTTTCTCTTTGACAGGTAACATAAGTTTTGTACTAGTAGCATTTCCCTCCAATGGAAATTCACTTTAAAGCCATTAAGACACACTCAGACTATAAGACACTGGGGATTTAGTTTCCATGTCCTCATTATAAATTACCTTCTGTTACAAGAATCTCATTTATTTTTTAATCCAGGACGTTCAGGTCAGTTATAGTTCTTGTCCAAAAAACAATAAACCGGTCCGGAACAATAATTTACATAATACAAGTCAAAGTCTTCCAAGACGGCCATTAAGTTTAAAAAAAAAACAACAACGAGGCAACAAATTTGTGGCGTAATTTTGATGCCAAACACTAATTTCATATTAATGTAACGCGGCTGAGTCCCAGAAGATAAATCCTAATTACTTTTGGTGACTCTGAAATGTATTTGAAGGAAAAAGCTGCAGGATTGATCGGTATGAACTTTATTTTTGACGACGTTCCAGAGCTAGTTAACGCTAACATGATAAACAATGTTTAACGTCTCTGCGAGCTGTAAACTCTTCGTTCTGTTCCAGTTTGTCATGCTTCCTGTCTGATGAGTCATTCTTTGTTTTTAAATTTTTTTTTTCACATTGTCATGAGCAGCGTTAGGTTTCAATTACATATGCTGGATTAACGAGCCATGAGGAAACGCTTAATAGTGCTTAACAGCTCAGTCTTCGACTTTCTGTCAGTTTCTGAGAAGCTTTTGATTAGAGAGGGTTGTTTTTTACTGTTAATTCTCCTGTTTTTCAAACCTCCTTCAAAAACTTTACATCAATGACATTTGCTATACGTACAAATTAAATCCTGATGAGTCCTGCACAGTTACAGAGAGCCAAGGTGGCAATTAGAGCATTGGATGACGAGGGGCACGAGGAAGGTGCACAAGGTGTATGCGCAATTAGGATTTGCCACTTGGTGCAGCGCATGCTCATCTGTGAGGTCAACAAGCAATCACATCACACCCGTTCTCATATTCACACATGCTGAGGTGGAACACGTTACGCTGCAGAGCGAGAAGCACTGAGATGATAATGTGACAAGAAAAATACCGGCTTCTGGAGTTTGTGTGAGTCAGATGTGACCTTTAGCTCCGTCAGGAATGAGCCGAAATCTGTAATCAACAAGTCGTCTCTTCAGCTGCACAGGTGGCGATAATAAACAGCATCACGTATGATCATCACTTCGGCTTCTTCTACCCGGAGTTCTCTGTCGCTGAACTAATCGGGGCTTCTGCACAGTCGTGTAAATGTTAAGTCATCCAGCGCCAATACAGGAAGTATCACATCGTTTACATCGCGATTGCCTTCTCCTGGACATGTTTAACATGAATGTTTTTTCTTTTATCCATGTCTCAGACCTCAATGGCTGCGCTGATGTGTTGAGGAAAAAAATAAAACCAGAGTTTTACACGATCATCCGCTATCAAATTTTGTCTTGTCAAAGTTTTTCTGACTGAGGACAGTTCAGCCGCAAAAATAAAAACAACAGGGCTACAACTGCAGCACTGCTGTGTCGACTATTTTAAACTAATAGAGGGATGAGAGAGAGTAAGAAACTTTATTTTTTGTGAATAGAAGGAATATGCTTTGGTGGACAGTTTCAAGGTTTGAGTGGCTGAAAGTGACTCAGCTCAGGTTCGTCATATTTTTTTCCTTTTGTGATCAACTTCGTCACACAAATTTGAATCCAAACCTAAATATCATGTAACACTTAAATGTATTAAATGTAAATAATTTTACTGTTAAAAATTAACATAGGTCAGTGATTATGACATGAAATACAGAAACAACAAAGAAAAAAAGAAAATGTGACTGAAATGAACTTTCATATAAATTACATAAAAGAACTTGGAGGGCTAAAAATAAAAGAGTCTGAACGTGAACTTCATTTATAATATTATCGCAAAAAATACACAATGAAATGAAAACTTTTTTACTTAAGGGACAAATATATATGTATAGTTTCTCTTGTGCAGCTGCTGTCGCCCACACTGAAATGTGATGTCTGGGAGGGGAGGTGAAAAACACAACAGCAGTGAGACAGCAACAACTGCAGCACTCAACATTGTGCAAATATAGTTTTGTGGTGATGCACAAAATGATTGTTCGTCACCTCAACTGGTATTTAACTTATCAAGCAGCTGTGTGTGAGACGGCGCTCTTTGATGATAAAAGCGGCAATCACGTTCAGACCCATTCTGGAGAAGGTTTTGGCAGGTCGTCTGGACTGAGGGGAGGGAACACGGGCACCTGGTCTGATCCATCTGTCTCTGGACCGGGTCGTCCAAAAAATGGCGGATGAGCTGACAGGAAATAGGGAGGCGGGGCAGGAGGGGGGACTTTAACGGCTGCCAACTTGGCGAAACAACAGCAGCGCTGCCGTGAAACACATCTGTGTGTCCATGAGGTCACTCACACAGCAAGAAGAAAACGATAAACAGTATTCACGCTTTACTTCTCCAACTGCATCAGGAATTAGGAAAGCATTTTGAGTATTAAATATGGATGAGATGATTAATGCATATGCTTGCTGCTTGCGAAGGAGCGCTCCATTAATTAACCCAGCCCTGTTACCGAGTGTATTGGCTGCCGGGTGGTGGGTGTTGAGTTGCAGATGGCAGGGGAGCCTTCGGGAAACTGTTGCAAGCTATTTGGAGCTGCTGCGTCGGCGAGGTTACGCTTCCACCGAGTTCCCGGGTCTTCGTGAGAGCTGCGAGTTTTCTCAGGAAACCAATAAACAGGTGCTAAATTTACAATAAGAGCAAGCGAGGCCTGAAAACTTTCTGCAGAACCTGCGGCTTGCCTTTTTTTTGTGTGTGTGTGTGCATGTAGTAATGACTAATTTTGCTGCTGTAGAAGACATGTTCTTTTCCCAAATGAAGTGGAGACCGTCCAAAGATCCAGATGGCTTTCAACCTCACTCCTCCCCGGGGAATCTGTGTGTTGTACAGAAACACTGATGTGACATTTGAGGGCCAGTTCTGGAGTTGCAAATGTTGCCATTGATTGAAAATGCTTAAAAACAAAAACAGGAGCCACGGCAAAAAGAAGCAACCTAAAGACACACACGCTTGGATAAAACAAACTTTGGTTCACGACAAGTAGCTTTTATAGGCTACACGCTTTGAAAGCTAGATTTATTTCCAGCATCTGCAGAAACTCCTCACCTTCTGTTTTCTATCTTCTTGCAGAAGAAGAAGCTGTATATTTCTTTTTTGGTCTTTTTTTTTGTTTTTGTAAAGATGAGAACTGTACTGTGCCCATGGGCAGGATTTTCTCTGCATCGTCTGTGGAGCTGAGAAAGACAAAGTTCCCTCCAGTTTCACGCCTTAATGAACTTCAGCAGTTCTGGCACTCCAGCACAGACCTGCAGTCATGTGGGTTTCCACTTCTACGAGTCCCACCGAGGGTCTACTTACTTCTATATTTTGCAGTAGAAGTAGAAACAGACATGCAGCAAATAGTCCAGCCGGTGAAGAGTGGAACTGCGGACTGACTCCTGTTGTGTGGTAGCCATCAAGTTGATCTTATTTCCTGGACAATTACAGAATAAATGTTATCGTCATGACTGCAGGAACCTTATATTGGGTTTGTGCTCTGATGTGCCTCAGCTAAAGGTCACAGTTGTTGACTGTGAAGAAGAAACAAACCGTGTTTGACTCTTTTTATGAGACAAAAATGGGGACCTCGTGATTAATCCTGAAATCATTTCCAAAACCTTGCTGAGATCCGTCCAGTGAGGTCAGGCTAAACACCAAAATAACAAAAAACAAAATGACACTTACAAGCT
The DNA here is from genome assembly GCA_034769265.1 of Remorina albescens. Lineage (NCBI taxonomy): Eukaryota > Metazoa > Chordata > Actinopteri > Carangiformes > Echeneidae > Remorina > Remorina albescens. The sequence continues at coordinate 5,075,629 of CM068475.1, read as the reverse complement.
GGGTGGCCTGAAAAATCTCCCAGATTGCAATTAGAGATGACGCGGCTGAAGGTAATTGGCTGTGACACATGTTAACACACATTTGGATGTACAGTTTACAGCTGGATGGGAGGGCAGGAATATGTGGAGTGGAAGACAAGAAGTCATTACTGCTGCTGCTGCCAAACGAAGAAATACGAAGCAGAGCTTTATTTGCGTGCCTTCATCTCTGTCGGGGCTCGGAAATTGCATTTGTCTCAGTTTTGAAGGGAGTGCTCACTTTAAATTACAGCTATTCTTTGTTTCAATAAGATGAGCAGAGGTGTGGTGAATGACGCACGGCTTTCATGGGATAAACTACAGAAGCGTTTAGAGAGTTGACGCCGAAAGGAAATTATCTGAGAGCAGAAAAAGCTGCTCAAAAGCAACAGATGGTTTTAAAGGACAGCTTAGCTTTGACCGGGTAACAGGAAGAGCTGAGCAGGCAAAACAAAGAGCTGTAATTTATTCACAAGGAACAGATCTTAAGATGACTCCTTCATCCTGTTCCTCTTTGACTACAGGTCGAATAGAGGAGGGGGGAAAAAAAAAAACCAACTGATCAGCAGAAAATGTCAGAGAGCGAAGAGCTTTAAGATTCATGCTGCAGCAGTGATTCATCTCCATTCATGCTGAGCGGGGAAATGATGTTTGTGACCCAGAGAAGCCGGTCGGCTCTCTGCTGACTCTGCCACACAGGGAGCATTCATCTTTCCACGGGAATGTCCCCGGTGATTTCATCTCCTGCATGTCGGAGATGTGAAGCTGAAGAGCTACATTGAACCACATTGGTGGTTTTGGAGTCTGCAGGAGTAAAAACCACTTTGATTTGCCGGAGTGAGAATTCAATTCATCCCCAAAGAGTTAGAAATGTGATGAAATAAACAGTTTTTAACAGTTTAAGTGGAATTATGGTTTAAAGGCAAACACGTTCTGATTATTATTAAGTCAATAATTAAGAGTTACTCCTTTAAGGAATTCATAAACGTTTGTCACACAGTTGGAATATGTAGAGCCGAGTTAGCATCAACAGCTGTTTACTCATCAGTCAAGACAAAAGTGTCATCGTTCCTTTAAATAAACGATCTGTAGAGCAAACACTATTAAAGAACTGAACAAGAAGTGATGTAGAAAAAATATTTCTGCTCATGGAGCAATTAATTCTGAAAAAAGGAACAACATACCACTGCAATATAACCAGAAACTGAATAATTTATAGGTTTGTGAGCAAGTTGTGAAACTGTAAAGTGACGTTACATCTGTTTTTGTTGAAAGTGAAAGTTTGGGAGGATTATAAAAGGAACTCAAGGCGCGTTTCTAAAGCTGTGTGTGAGAATGACTCAACTTCATCTGGTGAAACGTTATTTCATCTATAGTTGATCCTTTCTGGGACACATCACAAATTGAATATTATGGCTTTTGGGCTCTACCCCTTTAGTGATAATGTGCCGCCATAATCAAGTTCGCACCACTAATCTCCATTTATGATTCAGGGACGGAGGCCAAATTAGTTTTTTTTCCCAGCACAGGAAGAACGGAGCCAAATTTATGTGCTGCACATCACAGCGTGTCTTAGATAAAACTACACAACAGTGGCTGGTCCCCGCACAAACTCTGGAAAACTAGAGCTCTGTGGAATAACGGCATAAAATATATAAAATATAAATCCGCACTTGAGGTTCAGGTGCAGCAGCTTTCTGCTCCGGTGTGGAGCCAAAATGTCCCGACTCCATCCAGGACGAATGAGACCAGCAGCCTCAAAGGCCTGATGGTCATTTTTATTTTTTAAGCTCTTTATTTAGACAAACTTTAGTCCAAGTCTCCTGATTTAGCAGGAGTATCAGAGCATTTCATGAATGGACCAGAACACGCTGTAATATTAGCACATTGGAGGTATTGATTTTATATTAGATTTGTTTTTCAGTGTGTGCAGGATGGGTTTCTTAAACAGTGGTAACAAAAGCTTTGTTGTGTTACTGCTCCTCCAGTATTTAACAAGGGGGGGAATATTTCCTCTGCTCGAACACATGGCCGCTCTGCTGCTGTGGAAACTCCTGCTGGTCCAGCAGAGTCCACAAACCCTGTGAAAGTCCCTTTGAATCCAGATCCGTACGGCGTTTACAGCAGCGAGTCGGAGGCAGAACGATGCAAACACGCAGACACACAAACGCTCACCGGCTGTGCAGCCTCACACTCTGAGCTGCTCCACCAAACCGCCGGGGAATAAGTGGATGAAACGCACATTAAACACATTAGTTTTCTTTCATGCTGGCTGCTTTGAATAACGGCTGGAGAAAACAATCGACGTTTGTAATCATTTTTTAACACAACCAAGAGGTTTGCTGAGCAGCAGCTTCATGAATGAAAGCAGTCTGGTCCGGTCCGGTCCAGCAGCAGGTCTCTGATTTAAATCATTACAATCATCATTAAATCTTTTACTTTTGATTTCTTCTTTATATGTAAAAAAAACTTTAGTCTTCTTCAAAGTGGTGGTTTATATTTCAGATCTAGTATCTCTCTCTTGCATTTTAAAGATTTTTTAAATTAACACCAGCTGAAATGATGCATTCAGTTATCGCTTCACTGCTTTATTGTAATTCGACTCGTAGTTTATTTTTATTATCTTTATTATTTTTCTGTTGGGTTCAGTCTGGCTGCTCTTTTGTCTCTCTACCTTCGTTGTCCTGTTTACATTATCAGACAGTCACCTGATCGTGGTTTGGTTTAAAGACGTTAAGGTCAGAGGCACTTCATCACTATGGTTATGATGATGAACAAGGCTCCGCCCCCTTTCCCACAACCCCCGGTGTTGAAACGGTATAAATAATGGTTGGATGGATTTCAAGTGGGGGAAAAAGTCCAAGTCCTTTATGCTTTGTTTACCCGTCCATCCAACCTATTTCCTATGTATGACATCATCTTCTTCATCATCTTCCTCCTTCTGTCCGGTCACACTTACTGTTATTACTGATAAAGACGTAATGTTGTGAAGCTGCCTGTGACTTGGCTTTGACTCCTCGGGGCGATGAAAACAAGTCGGGTATGGAAGATAAACCAACAGTAGAAGTGAAACCAGCTGCTGGAACATTTTTCTCATTAACAGTTTGAGATAAATCTTTTGGTCTGCGGGAGCTTCCTGTTTCCAACTCATTGAAGTTTGGAAAAGTCTGTCCACTCCTTCAAACAGCGACCACAGCGCACATCACGTTCTGTTCTGAAGCTTATTTTATTTCGTAAAGTCGCTTTAGTAAAAACTCCTGGGCTTCAAACATCAAGCTGCAACGTTTATTCTTCACACCAAAATAGCAAAACACGATTCAGTAAATCCAACCTTGCTTCATCCCACAATTCACGTTTGTCTTTATTTTTGATTAAAATCTATTTCATCCTCTTTCACCTCCACTTAGTTTTCATCCTCTTTTCTCTTAAACTTAAATGTGTGATGAAGCCTTAAAAAAAAACAAAAAACTTGTGCAGCTCCAATCAGGCCTCTGCAGGTTGTCTCGTGTGTGTTTTAATTCTAAAGTCTTAAAATATTAAAATCCCTTTTCCTCCATGCCGTTTGATGACTCATTCGCTTTATTTTGTTCCGTCTCTGGTTGAAGGCGTTCAGTAAAATATTAACTCTGAAGCTGAAACCTGGACAGAAAACCTGAGAGAAAGAGAAAAGTCAGACCTTTTTTCCGCCCTGCTCGACTGACAGCTGACCTTTTATAAGACAGAAACACCGCGGGAATAAATACATACTGTAGATACAAGTGAAAAATAAGGAGCCATAAAGAAACTTTGCCTCTTGTTACAGCAGCAAAGCCTTGTGGGAAATATAATATAAGATTAGATGGATGGACGGAGCGGGAAGTTTCCGGCTCCTCCCGAACAGCTGGCTGTATGAGAAACAAACGCATCTTCCAATTATCAGCGAACACAGTGGGGGCGCCTTCTTCATGCTGGCTGACATTTTGATTCGAGGGGGGAATAATGAAAGCAATCAGAGTCTCTCCCGCTGGGCTCACCACCTATTTGTGACATGTTTACCCACGGCTCAGAGGACCTCTTTCTTTCTGTTTGGCTTCTCGTTTGCTCTCAGGCTCCGTCAGCGTCATCGGGCCGAAAACGCTTGTGAAAGACGTGCAAAAGGTCACATTAGCCACGAATCGTGCGTGTCTGTTGTCACTGCTGTTAACGACGTCTCAGCGAGACATCGGATCGAGTCAAGACCTCCTTCGTTCACTGTCAGCCAGTCATTAACCTGGAGCTAGTTATTAATCTAATGCACAAACTGTTACTCACTTTTATTTTCAAATTCAGGTTTAAACTATCAGATCTTATTCTTTCCTGGATGAGTAAACCATTCGAGTTCTGCACAAAGTTTCATGAGTCGCCCTTTTTGGTCTGTTTGATCAAAACAGCTTCCTTAGTTCTGTTTTTTATTCTACGCCCAGACAGCAGGATACTTGCTGACTCTACTCTGGTCCAGGTCCTTCCAGGTCGGCGTGATGGTCAGATTTAATTTCTAGATTTGGACCAAAGAAAATCTAGAATCAGAATCAGAAAACTTTATTGTCATGGTGTCAACGTGACATTGCACAACAAAATTAAGGTGTTGACTTTCAGTGCAGGTACAGGAAGTAATATAAATAATAGATAAGGATCTAAAAAAGAATAAAAAGTAAAAAAAGAATGTAAGAAAATATAAATATAAATACACAATGTTATAAGGAATGAGAAGAAGAAGAGCCTATCTACCAACTGTCACTCCCCAAACAGCTGGACTCTAACCAGACTTGCACTATCCAGAGTGGATACTACATCAGCAGTTTCATTTTACTTCCCACAGCCTACAGCTATCTGTATTGTATTTTAATATTGTGGATCCCAAACACAGAAAATATGACTGTTTAAACTCAGAAACGCACGACGGCAGTGCTTAACATTTGTGTTTGTATCAAAGATCAAACCGGAATGAATTCTCTGGCTGACAAATGATCACTTTCACGGATTGAAATTACATGGAGAGCGTGAAAACACTCAGGAGCTGCAGTTGTAAGAGATCGTTGACCTGCACTGCTGCTTTTGATGTCACTGACTATTTTCAGACAGCAACCAGTGTTACTGAGGTTTCCTGAGTCCAGCCTCCTCAGCAGCTGACACGTTTTGGGGCCTTTGTTCCTTTTACTCACTGTCGTCTTCTTTTCATATTTCCAGTGCTGTTTCCTTCTAACTCTTGTTATTCTGCAATGTCAACACCAAAAGAATTTGTGATGCAACAGACAGATTTGGAAGAAATGGTCTCATTTGGTACAATAAACATCACTCCCATTTTCAAATTTCTTCAGTGAATACAAAAGGCAAAAACTGTCAAATTAGTAACTGCAATACGCAGTTTTATTTTTTGCACACAACTGCAGTCGGCCGCAACATGAATCATCTGAATAATATTTCATATTTTTGTATGAGATGGAAGCAAAAACATGACAGTCGATGGATGCCACTCCAGGTCATAAACTCCCCCATCCGTCTTTACTAAACACACAGTCAAGCAGGATTATTGCTGGTATTATTCCAACATCATTCAGTATTTGTACTGAAGCAGTTGTCTTTCCTGTGATGGAGGATTATGTGTGTGTGTGTGTGTTTGTGTTTCTGCTCACAAGAAGAAATGTTCCGATGACTAATTCCAAATCTTTGATAAATGCTAAACTCACATCTGTCCTGGCAGCTGCAGATCGTACACGCCATCCTCGATGGCAGCAGAGCAGCTGATCAATCACCGCCATGATCTTCATAGAGAGGCACGTACAGGCAGAAGCAAAATAAATGGATAAACATATAGATGAACACTAATAGGAATTTCCTCATGCGTGCAACACAGAGATAGCTGGTCCAAAGAAACAAATCACTCTGAGCCCGATAACATGGCAGATAAGACAGTCGGACCTGTGATTATTTTCACTGGAGACGCCGCGGCTCGGCTCTAAGTTGAAGGATGCGTCACCTGATAAGGAATATTGTTTGAGAGGAGAGATTCTCTGGATGCCAGATGGAGGTTCTCTCCATCTGGCATCAATGCAAAGAAACAAAAATGGAAAATCTGGGACATGATGGAGATGACAGCGTGTTCCCTTTGCCTCTGTTTATCACAACAGGTTTGATTATGAGGATCCAAATAATAATAATATTTTTTTTTTTATGGAGCACATTTCTAAAAAAAACAGCAAACAGCCAAGCAAAGTGCTGACCACATGATCAAGAGATAATAAAGCAGCACATCGGTGACAGCTGAGCAGACTAAAGAAAGCTGACTCAAACGAATGAAGATAAAGACGTTTTGAGCTTTGATTTGGGTTGATGGATAGGAGCTGTCTGAGACACACGGGAAGGCTATTTCACGGTTTGGGGCTCAGAGACACAGCACAGAGTCCAGTCTGATGGTCTGAGGCGACTGGATCAATGCAGTACAGCAGGTTAAGGGCTCTGTGTTATAGATGAGTGTAAACGCTGTAAACGATGTGAGGTTCATTCCAGATCAAACAGAGTTTGTACATTTTCAAACACTTAAAAATTATTGTGTGTCCAGGTTGTCGCGGCTGTAATTAAACCGTCTTCTCGTGTTTTCACTGAGAGACTTGAAGTGCAGCCCAGCCAACGCCTGAAGCCGGCTGAGGGGGCTCCAACGGGCTGTTGAGGGGCCAAACGAGAAGGAACCCGTCGAGTGGAACCGAAACGTGATGCATTGCCTCGTCGGGAATCGTGTGAATTCAAGCCAACACAATTATGACTTAGAAAGCCGATGTCATCGCTTTGCATCAGAGCAGCAGATGATTAATGTGCAGCCATGTTTGGGTTTGTTTTTGTTTACCCTGGAAATGCACATTCAGTGGGAGTGCCTCCAGTCACAGCACACTCATTAGCATGAGGATATTATTGGCATAATTTACTCCAAGCCCAATTTTATAACGAAGGCTTGGCATTTAGTGTGTGTGTGTTTGTGTGAATGTGTGTGTGTGTGTGTGTGTGTGTGTGTTCACGTTAAAGGGCCAGTGTTTGGGATTTAGATGGAATTTAAAATTTAGAATTATCTTTTGTCATTAGTGTATAATCACCTGAAACTAAGAATCACTGTGGTTAGATTCACCCCTTCATATCTAAATAGGCAGCTGGTCCTCTTCCACAGAGTCCACCATGTCACTACGGTAGCCCAGAATGGACAAACCAAACACTGGCTCCTGAGAAGTATTTTACATCACCTCCGATCTGCAACTTTAGCGTTAGATGCTACTAAAATGCTCCACGCTGGCGAAGTCGGATTATCCATCAAGTCCGGGAAGTCCCCGAGACCCCTAAAGGCCTGAAGGTTCAGGTTTCAGTCTGACTTCACACGGTCCTCTCCGATGGCGTCACAGCGGCGAGTGATGAGTTGAGTGTTCAACAACAGCAATTCCAACGATGACAATGACACAAGATAGGAATCACACATAATCAGAGTGATAAAAAAAAAAAAAAGAGAGAGCATTTGACTGCAAGTTCAGTCGGACTTCTCTTCACCAGCTTCAGAACAGCCAACATGCCGACCTCAGAGCTTCAACGCTGCACGAAACCAGAAGAAGCAGAAGAGTTTGAACACGTTCTCTTCTCCTTTAGGAGTGAAAATGTTTAATGTTGCCAGATCGTGTCAGTATTTAGTCTCTCTGCTTCTCTGTAGAACTGATGTATCTCTGAAGAAAACCTCCTTTCTCAGTTTTTAGCCTCGTCCCTCAGTGGAGGCTCTAAAAATGCAGCATGTCTTTTTTTGTTCTGTCTCTGGATGTCCTTTGGTGCCTGAACACCAGTTCTCTTTCGGTATCGGAGGGTGTTTAAAAACATTTAAATGCAGACACATAAAAAAAAAAAAACAAAAAAACAAAGCAATAACACTGGAATCACCTCCAGCGTTATTCATCTTCATTAGTTTTGTCAACTCAATGAATTAGTTTGTGAATTAGTGTTCGCTGTTGTGACAAATCTCTAGCTGCTGATGTTTTACTGCCTTCAACAAATCACTGTTGTTGAAAATGTCAGACTGAAAGCAGGAGCGTCACTTTTGCCTCACTTGACCCTTTAGTCTTGGTGAGCGTCGGTTTTTACTGGAAAAAAAAGAAGTGTGATCTGTGGACTCTCCATGACGTTGATTCGTTCTCGACTTCTGTCTGATTGTGATCGACGGTTTGACTTCGCTGTTTGAGTCCAGGGAGGAAAAGTCTTGTATGAATACTGAAAATCCATTTTTCTTTCTACACCTCTTTTTCAGTCACTTAGAATGACAGAAGTAATGTGAGATTGTTACAGCATCAAGAAACTTAATATGAGTGTCGGATCAGGAAATATTTTATGGATACTCTGGATTTTAAAATGAATTAATTTCAGGGTTCATGTAAACACACAGTCACTCACTGTTCCACTGCAGAGAGAAAGACAGAGCTACGGAAGCCCTGAAGGCCAGTTAGCACTTTTATTTTTGGAAAATCCCGAAAAGAAAAAAAACCCAACAACAACAACAACAACAACAACAAAAAAAACAAACAAAAAAAACACAGAGGACTATAACGAAAATTAAAAAAATGCCTTTCAGGGCTTTTGTAGAAACCTAAAGGGGACACGGGTGAAAATCTGAAAGAAATATAATTAAGGAACTGGTTTTGCTGCTGTAACACAACAGCTGTTCACGTGTCGCTGCACAGCAGCGCAAACTGCTGTTGTGTGTTCGGAGTTTAATTATGTGAATGTACGGCTGAAAACAACACGCTCAGCAAACCTCCGCCCGGCTACTTGAAGAATATGAACAGTTTGTAATAATATTTAATGCAGAGTAGCCAACATGAAAGAAACAAATGTGTTTAATGTGCTTCTTCTTCTTCCATCTATTCCCCGTTGGGTCGGAGATCAGTACAACGAAACACAACTCTGTGAATAAGAGCTCGTTTTAAAAAAGAGTCTTTAAACAGCATCAGCAGAACATCTCCACCAACTGTTCATTACATGTTTAGGTCAAACAGGTCAGATTAGGAAATTATGGGTTGGGATTGTGGCGGGATTGGACATTATTAATATTTACATTAAAAAAAATGAACAGCTGCGTCCAGATGTTTAATCACAGATAAACGAGACGCTTCTCCTGCAGAACCAAATAAATCTATGACACTCAGCTAAACGACTTAATGCCACTGACCAGTGAAGTTTGACGCTGACGCTGTTTCTCTTACATCACGTCTGCACAAGCCGTCTGATTTTTCTGTATTCACATTTCATCCACTAACATAGTTAGGCTTACTGGAAAATATAAAATTTCTCTTTTCATCATGAATTCATATAATTTGAACTCGCACACGTATGAACACATTCTGAGAGGTCTCGGACACGCGGTTAGTGACCACCGCTGCCTGAAAAGTGCTTCCAGGAAGGTGAAAGGAAATTGAGGCCATTTGTTAGTAGTCCCATCACAATCTGGCGCTCGATAATTAGCAGCCATAATTCAGACACAATGATCTGGGCCCCAGCTGCCCATCCCGGCTCCTCCAGGCACCGGACGGGGGGGGGGGGGGGGGGGGTGAGCTCTGCACGGTCAACAGCAGCCATAGGTGAAGTCCAAAGAACTCCCCCTCGCTGGGATGTGAGGCTCTTTTTTTCAGACTCCCACATTTGGATCTAGACATGTTGTTGCTCATCAGATGAGATGGTGACTAATTAACACGCCTGAACGTTCATCATAATGTAACGAAGTGCAGTTTGTGGGTTAATTGACTGGAGGGACCATCAACCACTGAGGTGACACAACCCAGATAGATCACTGCTGTGAAATGGAGTTTAGCATGACACACAATAATAATAATAATGAAATTAATACAAATAAGAATCCCTCCTTTCCTGTTTCCTTTTGCTGTTTGTCTCAAGTTCATGCGCTCCAAATGAAAAGCAAAAAATTAGGATAATCCAGATCTTCATTATAAGCAATTTTCTTGTGCCTTTTTTTGATATTTATGAAGTTTCTGCACAATTTTTCTTCTTTCACAATCCATCTTTTTTTTTCTTTTAATGTCTTTATGTCTTATTGCTTCTTTGTCATGTGAATGATGCGTGTAAGTTAGCAGCAGATTTAATTTCTCTCATGATAAATGAAGTCCAAACAGCCCGGGGTTCGAACCCAAAACCTTCTTCTTGCTGTGAAGTTCTATGAAATACAATATCATGATGAAAAAAAGGATTAAAGTATGAAAGGCATTATATTATGCTATTTTTTTTTTCTTATTGTTGTTGTTGTTATATGGATAAAAGTTTTACCTGTGGAGGTAAAAGTTGAGTACATTAATGAAGCATGTTGTCAGGAGGAGGCGTTCAGGCATTATAGATTTAAAAACTATGAGGATTAATTTTAATTTTAATCTGAAGCCAATGCAGGAAACTTTAAATCTGTCTGGTTTAGTCGATCCAACGTCACGTCGGTCCTTAAACCGTTTCACTGGCTTCCTGTGTGTCCAAGGATAAGATTTCCCGTCTATTAAGGGTTAGGGTCACTATTCGCTGCGCTTCATCAGTAAATCACAAGCACAACAGTTTTAGTATAAATAAATGTTGTTAATAATCCGGCTGCTTCGGAATGAGCTGGAGTTCATTTAATGAGAAAATACTGTACTGCAGGAAGTAGCCTGTAGCTGTGTACTGCTGTCAGGAGCTGTGAGGGGGGGGGGGCGAGCGACAGAAGAAGGCAGACTGTCCCGGTCATGGGTTCATTACTACAGAGAGATAATGAGCCGAATCATTAAAAGAGCAGCGCAGGGCCTGAACCCTGCTGAGCCGGTCAGAAGTGCAGCTTATTCAACACTGTTGGAACAAACTTTGTGAAGCCGAGTGACAGAAACAGGAAGCTGTCGTCGTTTCACGCATTAAAATGGTTAGAAAACTTTTGGCTTCCATGATTAGTGCAGTTCTGATCAGTCTGCACGCAAAAACAAGCATGTTTTACATAAAATGATTGCAGCACCTGAAACTGACCAGACAGGTCGAACCATCACAAGTCAGGATTTCCTCTGACAAATAAAAACACTGCAACATCCGGGAGGAACCTGAGTGACCAAAGACAGAAAGTAACAAATGCATACTTCATCAGTACTTTTGTGTAGCCGCCCATATTTTCAACCAGCGGTTTAAGTTTTGATCAGCGGTGTTGTCCTGGACTGACAACACAAACAGATCATGAATAATAGATGACAGCAGCTCTCAGCTTCATTGTGAATCTCGGAGAGAAAAAGTTGGAGAGTGGAGGATGTTTGACAACCAGCACTCAGTTTGTGGACTCCTCTGTCTGCTGAAGTACAATGTTTTTTATTTCAATTTTGATTCACTTTCAGACAGGATGCTGGAGACTGCCCTGTAAAAAAAAAAAAGAAAATATCATTTAAAAAAAAGAAAAAGCTGACTGAGCATCAGGTTTTGTTGTTGTAGGTATTTGCCGCATTTAAAAAACGACTGCGTCACAGTAGTTGTCGCTTTTCGAAGACTCCTCGTTTGTGAGGAAAAACTTCACGGACCACAAAAACCACCAACAGAGAGTCTGAGGCTGCAGGTCCTGGGATCCGGGGCAAAGTTTTCAGTCCACGTCAGGAGGAGACAGGCTGGGCTGGATGGACGGGTCAACAAACAGGAGAGCTGTCATTTCTGTTTGTCTCCTTAAAGTAAAACAACATTACAGTTGATGTCCAGGTTTATCTGCTTTAACGCTTAGCCGAAGTGCTCCGAAGCTGTTCTGTCAGCAGCAGAGATTTGGTCGCAGCACCCACGTTGGCCATGAATCTTTAAACAGGGGTTTCGCTTTGAAGTTCATCTGATGCATCAACCTATTGCTGCTCCATTATCACCACCACAGGAAGAGGAGGAGCGAAATGAGAGTGTAAACTTTGAAACTACATAAAATTACGAATGTATTTCTCCGATCCTTCTGAGCGTTGGTGCTCTCTCCCCATTTGTGATCACTGGAGGCCAACTTTTGGTCTGAATCTCTTATTATGTTCATTATTTTATCTCCATTTATGTACAGTTCTGATTTGGTTATCAGTTAAAATGCGATTCCTAAAGGTCCGTCGTGGTTTTGGTGAATTGAGATAGAAAATATCCCTGAAGGATAAAAGTGGACAAACTGTTACGTAAAATTTGTTACGATATCAATCGTTAAATTTAATAATCACCAGCTAATAAACACCTTTGTTTACCGAGTCCCAGAATTCAGAATATTTAGTTTCACGCTTCCCTCATTAAACATTTAACGCCGATGAGCGTTGCACTTCTTCCCTGTTTTCAAATTAGATTTAAATTATTCAGTGTGGCTGCAAAATAACTTCAAAGTGGTTTTTTTCTTGTCTGTGTGTGCGACTGCCAAAACACGATTAATGTCACTGTGGAGGACCGTTTAATTCAGCGCACAAACACACACACACACACACGAAACATTAACAAAATATTATTTGTTGACTTTACCTGAGAAATGTGATGTTACTTTGGTGTTCCGGTTTTCTAAACCTCCACGCAGCAAAGGCGATGAGATGTTGTGAAACCTTCGATGCTGGCTGAAGGTCAGAAAGGTCTTCTGCCGGAGATGCGTCTGCTCACGTCGGCTGCGTGTCTGCTGTTTCCGGCTCTGCGTCTTTACAGAGTTTGCTGCATACATGAATTTCCCATTTCTGTTCTTTTTTAAATGAACAGAAGTGGCAAGCTTTTTTTTTTTTCAATGTCCGTCACGTGTCAGATTCAGTGTGTTCAGTGAAAAGTGTGATATTGTCGTCAGCGTCACTGCAGTGAGGAGCCGGAGTGAAGATATAATTGGTTTTAAAATACTCAACGTAACAAACGGACAGCAGCTCATCTGAACCTTTTGTTTTGCAGCAGGGTACGACGGCAGTTTGCTCTGTTGCCTCATGACAAGAACGTTCTGGATTTGATTCCTGCACTCCCTGCAGTCCAAAGTCATGACATGCACTCATTATTTCTGATGGCCAGGGTGTTAAACAGCTTGGTCCTCATTTGACGGATTAACCCCCCCCCAGTTAGATATGAGCCGCCTGGTCCAAAAGTGACACTTGAGCTGTCCCAGATAAACCAGGAGTGGTGGCTGTCTGCTCCATTTCCAGTTTCCTCTTTTAAGATTAAAAAAAAAAGGACAAAGCGGCAAAATCCAGACTGGAGGAGGACGAGGCCCTTCAGCCAGAAGAGGCTCTGCACTGATTAGACGAGGGCTGATGAGAAAAGGGTTTGGACAAAAAAAGAAAAAGCATATTGTTTGAAACTGTTGGCTGAGACAACAATGGAAGGCAACAAAGCCGAAAAACAACCTGCAGTGATTAAATGAGCCTGTGTGGAAAGAAGGTGAGGAATCACCTTCATCATTTTTCATTTGTCATATGTGAATGCTTCAGACGTCACAGTGCACCGGCAGCCATTTCCCTCCTTTTTCCCCTCACGGGCAAAGCTCTCATTTAGCATGAATAAATCAAAGAAGCCGGAGACGCCTCTGGGTCTTAATCCAGAAATCCATCCATGATGAGACACAGGTGCATGGCGGCTACTGTACTCGTCCTCCTCCTCCTCCTCCTCCTCTTCCTCTTCCTCTTCCTCCTTGCTCATTGGCTCTTCACCTCAGCGCCGGTTCATGAGCCTGATGAGATGGAAAATAAAATGGGGGTTTAACGTGGCATGTCGCCCCGTTGTGATGGTTCAATCAGGGAAACGTTTGGAATGAGAATCTGATGTTGAATGTCATTGAAAAACGCAGAGATGCCAGGCTTTTTTTTTTTTTTTTTTTTTTTTGTGTGTGTGTGTTTCTTTGTTTGGTTTTCTGGCCATCGTCTTGTTTCCGGCAGCAGAACAAAAGACAATATGTCCATAAACGTGGCGCCGATGTCCGTCTCACATGTGACTTGGCAGCGTCGAGCCTCGTGCAGGAGGGACGACGTGTGTCACAGAACAAAGGTGTCTGTAGGTCTGTTCCACTCGCACAACACATGCTGAGTGACACGTGATGTCGCCCGTTTTTTTTTAATCACATCCTGTCCGTGTTTGTCCCCACGCCACCTAAATCTGGGGCGTCATCGGACAGGACCATAAAAGTGGACTCAAAGTGGCCTTAAACCTGCATTCTATAGCCTGACCATCAGAAAGCCACTCCATTGGTGGTAAAATTAAGTCAATTTGTATTGAAGTGTATGGGAAAATGGCCCTACTTCTCTCTTGACGTATTAGCTCAGTAAATGTTTTCCTAATAAGTTTATACATTGACGTTCATTCATTGATTTATGGTCCCATTTATAAAGAAAATAAACTTTCTGATTCAGTCAGAAGGATGAAACTGTTTTTGATTAAGAACCAGCAGCAAATTCAGGTGAACGGATCGTTAGAGAATTTGTCCTAAATGAACTCTTAGTTTTAGCACAAAGCTTCCGGTCATCCTTGGATTGAACATATCTAAGTTCCCAAGAGGAGCCTTGGAAAAAATAATCATTCCTAAGACGTTATAGCCTTATACAGCTTTTTTTCTATCGTCCACAGCTGATATAGAAGGAGGAACCTCGGAGGAAGCTGCACTTGTCACAAATTTTCCCTGACATCGTTCAATATTCTTACTCGACATTAATGAGCCCTTCAGAGGGAAGAACCAGACAAAGTCTTCTGACGCTGCAGCCAAGGTGAACTGAGCAGATTAATAAAATAATCACTGGCTCTGGTTTGGTTTGAGTCTCCGTCCAGGCTGAAGCCCAAGAACGGAATTGACGGAATTCTTCATTATATTTCTCTCACTTTTAAAAATACGCATAAAACAGCACACTGCTGTCGATTTGAGCTGTAAATGTGCCGAAAGCTGCAAATCTCAGCTTTATTTTCAAATGCAGTTTTCTACCTTAAAAATCCAAAACCTGAAAAAACAACATAAAGTGAAACTAAGTCAGAAAGAATGGGATTACCTTCCACTCTGAAGTGAATCACTTTTCTCCACAGACATAAAACCAATCTAAATTATTATTAAAACAAAGGGAATGGTCATGTGTGTTATTTTTCTGGGGTTACTGTGTTATGGATTTGACCTCATCAGTCCTCAGTGTTGGACCCTGGAGGACCTCCGTCCTGTTGACATAATACGTTTGCTTGTCTCACGGACTCTTACATTTCTGGTTGGAATCATCCAACTATAATTGACCTGAATCCAAACCTTCACCCTGCAGCAGAATCAGATGTTCTTCCTACGTATGTCATCACTTTGACGGTCGAAACTCATAATTATGCTCAGAAATAGATGTTGAGAAATGCTTTTGGGCGGCAGCATAGTGTTTAGCGCTGTCGCCCCACAACAAGAAGGTTGTGGGTTCGGTTCCCGGCCTGGGGCCTTTCTGTGTGGAGTCTCCAAAGACATCATGTTTGGGTTCATTGGTGACTGTAAATGGTCCGTAGGTCTGAGTGGTTGTTGGTCTCTGTCTGTCTCTGTGATGGACTGGAGACCTGTCCAGGGTGACCCCGCCCCCTCACCCAGAGTGAGCTGGGATTGGCACCAGAACCCCCTGTGACCTGGAAACAGATAAGCGGTAGAAGATGAATGAACGAAATTCTTTCGGATATTTGGGTTTCAACTTCTGGCACCTTGTCAGGACTCGTGGGAGCTGGAGATGTTGAATGTTTGATCCTTGTTAAATTTCACTGTTAAGATTATGGAAATTAAAAAAGTTAAGGAAAAACCAGCTTGGAAACTCAAACCAGGAGAGATTCTTGATCAAGTGCAGAACGCAGAGGCAGCAAACAAATCGTAGGCCGAGCGCACAAACAATGCTTGTTTTCACGTCAACAGAAGACAGCAGACACGACGGCTGCTGGACAGCTGCAGATGGATGTGATGTGGAGACAAGTGGATTTCTTCAGTGAGCTTTTTTGGTGTAACGGAAATGAACACACACCTTTATCCAACAGACACACAAACCCGCAGGAGGTCGGCGACACAGGCGGCAGGTAAAGCATGGCAGGCAGCAGATAACAAGCAATTGAAGTAAAAAACACAAGAGCAGAGAACACGGGACCAGCTGGAAGGACCTAAACTGTCTCAGCAGGACCGCGGCTGGTTTATGTGGACCGGGTCCTAACGAGGAAATTACGGACAAGGCTGGAGGGAAACTGGGAGAGAGAGCGTGTGCAGCTATTGCCATGACAAATAATAAAGGTATTTTATTCATCCACCCTAACTAGGTGGATTTGGTTGTTTGTGCTGCAGAGTGTGTTACGTTGATCGGTGTTTTTCAGTCTGCGTTGATCTGCAAATGAACTGAAGCGATGACAGTGATACATACAGTCAACCCTCAGCTACAGGCAGCGCCCGAGGGTTCGGCATGTTGTTCAGCGCTCATGTGTACATGTGTGTCGGTGTCAGAACACACAACTGGTTCCTTTAATTTAGTCTCCAGGTTGTTGGACTGACTGCAAGAAATTGATTTCTCCATCGTTAATAAGATGAAGCTTATTGTAGTTGCATCTACTGTATGTGCTGTGGGCGAAAGTGCAGCCGCTAAACAACCTCCAGAAATGTTCTCAGAGTGTCACTGGTTTATATGAAGGTGGTTTTCAGGTTGGATGCTACTCATTTTTTTTAATTAATTGGTCAAAGGTAAGATAATCTAAGTGTGTTGTTTAAGAGAATATATTCATTTAAATGGCAGCGCCCCAAAAAACGTTTTCAAAGAAAGGTTTCTGTGTTCATTCTAACAGCAGCTCGTAGCCTGTCAGCGCTGGACAGGCTAAAGTGTGACGTTGTTGGTTCAGTTCATTCTATAGTGGTCATTTGTTCAAATCCTTGAAGTTCCGGTGCATCAGTGGTTCAGGCCTTTTAGTGTATTCAGGTTAATCGGATCTGCTCTCAGGAGTGTGTTGGCGCCTCCTTTGCTCTCCTGTCAGCTTTGTTCATATAAAAGTAGAAAAAAATAAATAAATCACAACTTTATCGTTTTAATTGCCAAAAAAAAAAAAAAAAAAAAGGTTTGGTGGAGACGTCAGTCTGAGGCTGACGGGAAAATAAATAAAATCAAATCGCCTGCACAGAAGTCACGTTTTTCCAACCAATATTTCGGACTTTGGTTGTCATGGTTACAGTGATTAATTTCCAGGAGTGTTGCGCCTACCTTTGTTGCCATGGATACTAAAATCATGGTGAAGAAACAGCTTAGTTGTAGGAAAAGATGACGATTTGGGTTAAAACGGTTACTTCCAAAACTTCAGACAGTCTTTGTTGCCATGGTTACAATCACAACGCGGCTCAGTTTGTTAGATAATAGAAACAACATAAACCACTACTTTCCCGTGGGAATCGAACACGACTCTCTTGTGTACGATTCATCCTTTCATCCCGTTTTGTTTTGTAGCTTTATAAATTATGCCGCTGCCATTTTACCTTTGTTTCCCGCCATCACTAGGGGTCGCCTGGTGACAAAATCTCGACCAATGGGCTGAAAGGAGGCTCATGTTTCCTATAAGCGGCCAAGATGGACGTGGCATAATTTTTTCCCTCTTAACCACGACAACATTTAACCAAGTCAGATATATATATATATATATATATATATATAAAGTCCGAGCAGAAAAGTGTGTTGTCATTAATCTGTGAGTATCACAATCACAAGGGCAGGCAGGACCCACAAAGCAGAATCACACAGGGAAAGGTGCAATCGGGAGTCGTTTATTCCAGTCCAAGTCAAAACCAGGTAGTCAGTAAGAATCAGGCGAAGGTACAGAGACGTAAGGCAGGCTCAAAAATCCAGAAATCCAAAACGGGTCAAAACACGAGAACACTGGGAGATACAAAAGTGAAACGCTGGATGACTTTCTGGTAGAACAGAGAAGACGATCTGGCAAAGACACAATGAAACACAGGGACTATATATACACACTAGGAAGGAGGGGTAATGGGGAACAGGTGAAACCAATGAGGGTAGGGCAGGTGATCACCGATGACAACGATGAATCTAACTTAACTAACGTTCATGGATGTAACAGTGAGATCTCGTTGGACGGTTCGTAACCATCAAAAACGGATCCCTCAAATAAACTGAATTAGCTAAAACTAAAGTGCTTACTGGAGCGTTCGTGAACACTGATGAAGGATAATCGTGACAATTTTCTGGCGTCTCATTTGACATGAATATTTGATAATCGGCTCCTTCGTTGCCAACTGAGGAAGATCAAATTTCACGCCACTCTCTGTTTCAATATTGACTCCCCAGTCTTCAAAAAGTAAGCAGAGCAATTAATCGCTTTCTTGCAGAGCCGTGACGATTGAAGGCTTCACAGCTGATGATACTTTTACAAACTTTTTAAACTCTGCTGTTTTACGTTTTTTCTTCCAAACCTCCAGTCGGGGAGTTCTTCTCCTCAGTGGTTACCTCTTCTTACCTACACAACCCGAACAAAACTGACACAACAAGCTTCCTCCCCTCAGCCGAGATCACACATGGCTAGAAAGTCAAAAGTTCAAATGCTCTAGTAAGAAAAAGTGCGGCGTCTCTTTCATCTTCGCCCTCGTCTCGGTCCGTCCTTGAAGCGGGGACGATGGCCTTCTTCTCTGGAAAAGCCCAGCGGGCAGCCGGACTCGCCACTTTGAAGTTATTCTCCCTCCAGCTCAGAGAGAAGAGCCGGAGAGTTGACGGCTGAGACAAAGATGAGACTCCATTAAGGAATAAAAAGGTTACTAAACAAGAAGATAACCAACTTGTGATGGCGAGCATCCATCAGTCATATTTCCACTCCTCGTAAACATAAATCACCTTCTCACACATCGTGACTGCAGGAACAGATTAAAAATAAATACACAAACATGCACAGAAACACCCACAATTGTCTTCTTTATCACGCTGTTGTTGATTCTTCAGTGAATTCAAAACCATCCATCATGTCCTCACTCAGCTGACGTCTTCTGAGAAACCAATTGTGATCTCTCGTCCTCACCTTAAAACAGAATTCTTGTGTGTGTGTGTGTGTGTTTGTGTGTGTGTATGTGTGTGTGTGTTGGTGCGTAAAAGTCTAACCGCCCCCCATCTTTTGTCCGTGTTAACAAGCCGTCTTGTTCTCAGTCTCTGTCATCACTCATCTACAGAAACTCATCACGATGAAGGAATCGTATCATCACTCATCGCTGGTGTCTCCTTTTGATTGGTGAGAGTTCCTTTTTTAGTTTCTTGAGACTTAATCCATTAATCTCCTTTTAATATCATATTTGTAAATGTGCTTATTAATTTATCGGGGAGAGGCCTGTTGTTTTTACAGATCAGTGGCAGCACTTCATCATACCTCATCCAGATTCTCTACCATAGCAGGTTCAGGATCATGTAAACATGACCAAATCCAAATCTTTTATTCATGATTTTTCTTTTGTTATTGTTTCTGAATCACCGTCCAGCAAAATAAATGAATAGATAAATAAAATAGTCGTATTTGCACACTGTGGGAGGAGAAGAGTCTCAGCTCGGTGGAGGCAGGAAGTCAGGACACTGTTTGGTGAGAACATAATGTCTTCTGGAAACTTTGGGTGTCTCAGCGCAGAGTTTGGCTGAGCGGGACATGAAATAAAAACACATAAAGGAAATGGAAAGGACACACACACATATATATATATTTCCTCTCATGTTTTCATTCTTATAAATCTGTAAAGTCTGCTTATTGGAGCGGAGCTAAAAGTGGATCTAAACTGATTTATAATACATTATTGGAATGAACGCCTAAATCCCGGTATATAAATGTCATTAACTCATTATTGCAGGTATTGATGATGTCAGTGAGTGCAGGCATGAAGCCAGAGTTTGAAAAAACAACACACCCCCGCTCTCTCATCATGGAGTCAGGAACCTGGGATCACATTGTGAAGGATTTTCTTTGCTTTTAGTCTTTTCTTATAACGCCGTTAAACTCTATTCTGAGTTATGAGCGTCTCAATGGAGCCGGTATTATCCCCTGTTGTCATGGAAACCAAGGCCGCACGGATAAGGATGCAGCAAAAAGCACGACTGCAAAGCTGCAGCTCCAGACCAGGATGAATGAAGTGAGGCAACGCAGACATCGTGTGACTGACCGCGGTCGGCTTCAGGTGACCACATCCAGGTGAGGACTGGTCTTCTTCGGTTGAGAAGAAAATCCTTCTTTTCTGTTTGAGACGCTGAATCTTCACATCTCCACTTCAGCTCAACAGCATTTCTAGCAAAAACAGAAGGCAGGTGATGATTTAAAGGATTTACAAATTTGATTCAGCTTATTTGTCTTTGCAGCAGTTCAACAGAATCAGAATAACTTTATTAATCCCTGGAGGGAAATTCTGCTGTTTGGTGCTTTAACTTCTAAGAGTGAAGGAGCTGCGAGTTCTGATGGCGGAGGGAATGAATGATTTTCTGTATCTTGCCGTGTCCTGCATCGTAGATAGAGTAACCGTCCGCTGCTGTGGATGTTATGAACGGATGGTTTCTGCCTTTGTTTGTGTGCATCGCTCCACCACAGCCCCCGTTCAGTGTAATGTATGTGTGTCTAACCTAAACAGGCCCCAGGCCCGGGAACCAAACAACAACAACAGCAACAGCACTAACCACTATGCCACCATGCTTCCCTAAGTGTGAAGTCTTATGTTGATCTTAAGGATAAGCATCTGGGCCGATCCAGGCTGAATTAATACTGATTTGAATCCAGTCCTTTCATGCCTGTAGTCTCCTGTGGCTGGTCCACCTCGGGCTGCTGCAGTGCTGCAGCTGCTCTGCTCTGTCGTGTCATTTGGGTACAGTGGTGAGTGACTGAAGCTGGAAAAACTGACAGATTCACTGAACTCAGCTGCAGCTTCACTTCAAAAAACATCTCCAGTACTGAAGCTATGTCACTCCAGCTCTCACTAATTAATGTTAATTCTTTGTTAATGCCGATAACATGACGACAGCCCCAAATTAAAGCTGTTGGTTTGTGCGCTGTCAGTGTCTGAACGACCACGCACACTTCAACGGCAGTCTGTTTGTTTCAGCAAATTCAGAGCGAGCGTCACGTCATTGTCAGGGATGATTCTCTTATCACATCAATGTCTAGATATTTTTTGAATCCTGACCTCGTATATTCGGATCAGAGATCTCATCTTATACTTAATTAGTCTTGGTGCATTCACACAATGTCTGGAGGTTCAGAGAAATCAAGTTTGAGGCGAAAGACAAGAAGAACTGAGTTTTTATTAGAACAATTTTAAGTTGTCCAACCAACCACATCTGCCGTCCACATGCATGATGATCTTTTATTTAAAAAAACAACCTTCAATTTTCTTTTTCTTGGCAAAGAAAATTTTAACTAACTAAACTGTGGAAGATGCAAGCCGGGCAAATATCTTGGGATATTTTGGAACGGGCAAACGGACACTCATATTGGCACAAACAATAAACTTCCCATTCCATTATCATACATTTCATTAATCACATTTGCCTGAACAATTTTAATGGTTAGTTATTTTCAAAATTGACATATCTAATGCAGTACTACACGCCAGAAAAAGAAAAAAAACTTTTTCTGAGAATGAGCAGGATATAGTTGTAGCTGTAACATATTCAAGTGTTTAAAAGGCTTAAATGCCAACAGGTCCTCTTTATTTTAAGTAAATCTGGAGCTCAGTGATATAAAAACATCTAAACAATCAGATTATGTACATTAAATCCCGACGGAGCAAAGAGACCTTGAGGTATGATTTAAGTTAATATAAAAACATAATGGGCTTTGTGATGAATGAGAGCTCTTTGTGTAAATGCACAGTATAGCACTGTCTGCTCCTCTGAAGCTGCCTCCCTGCTCTGCTTCTCTTTGTAGGGGGAGACTATTTCTCATTCAGGGTTTCTTCAATGTATAATGAATGTATTTCCCCCCCGAACAATCACTTTTATCTTTATACACACGCTCAGCACAGACAGCATACCCCGCTCACTGTTCTTCTACTACTCTTTCTTACTCCTACATTTTTCTTTCTCCTCCTACTCTGCCTCTTTTTTTTTTTGTTCTCTCTCTGCAGAGGGGAAAGCTGTAAAAGCAGCAATGGCCTAAAACATTTTTTAAAACATGCGTTAAGTCGGGGGGGGGGAAATAAATTGAGTACAGACATAATTATCAATAAAACCTGTAGTTGGCTATCACCGCTCAACCATGTTTTTGAAATGATTTCACCACCTGAGACTCAAACTGTTGTATCCACACGGTGCTCTTAGAGTCACAACGATAAAGAAAAAACATTTGAAACCGATTCTTTTAATCTTAGATCGCCGTGTAATGGGTGTTAGTGTTTGAATAAAAAGCTAAACAATATAAATAAGAATAGAGATGTAGCAGCTCTATCGAGGCCTGACAGGACACATCAAACTCAAACTCACACTCAAACACCTCACGGCGTTTGGGGAAACAGTGCTAAATGGCCGCAGCGCTGTGTGGGCTGCGGAGGTCTGGTGCTCGGGCTGAGGGTAATGGGATCTGTAGCATAGAGAATGTGGGGGTGGCGTCGCCGCTAATCCCACCAGGAATTGGAGCCATTACGGAGATGTAGTCAGCGGCGTGCCCTTGGCCGACTCCGCAACGCGGCGAGTGACCTCTAAGCACAAGCAAGGCAATTAACAGCAAATGAAATCCGTGGAAGAGAGCTGATTGGATTATTTTGGTTGGATTCTGCGGGCGCAGTGAAATGAGCAGGGAGACACGGCTGACGGAGCCGTACAGCACACAGAAGGGAAGACTATTTCTGCCCCAATTACTGTGCCTTAGCTGCCTGTGTGTTACACTGGACAGGAGGGCGCGGCCCTGATTCAGCTCTCCGGTTGAGCAAAACCACGTTGGTTATTGTCCGCGTTCACCAAGCAAGCTTCAGACGACAGCAACATCAAACCACCAGCTGATTTCAAAGCTCCGTGTGGTCATCAGAGAGAATTCCCTCCTCGACGTTCTGGCTCTGAGAGCACCAGACGAAGCTGCGCCCTCTTTACCCTCAACCAGAAAAAAAAAGCTTTTTACAAAACGAGCCCAAAATGTAACAGCGCTGCATGCAAACACACCCCAGATACGGGCAGCTCCTGTGACGCTGGCAGAAAGATCGCAGCTATCTGCAGCCTTTGGCTCGCAGTTTTTCCTCTCTTAGTTTTAAAGAGTTCACCCGCTGAATATGTATGGCGTCTTTAGTTGGAGCTACGTCTTCGGGGCATTTACACAAAGCCGCAGCACTTCAAAGCATGCATATATAGTATGTTCTTTACTTCTACAAACCCATTTGGCACACGTTCTCTACGTATTCATATAGAATCTGATTGCATGTTTTGCATTTCATTGGACTCGGCGTGATATTTCAATAAAACGGAGAGGTCAAATGTTCAGGCAGTGAATAATTTATCATTCGAGTGGTGATGTGAATGTGTGTTTTTTGTCCTTTCTACTACCAGATCACATGGTGGATCAAGCACAAACACACATCTGTTCAAATTTGTGCAGCCAGAGCGCCGTGCAGGGTTTAGTCCAGGCGATGATGTGAATGTGAATGTCACATATTTTAGATGCCGACCACCATATTTAAAATGGGCGCAGGCGTCTCTGTGAAGCTCTCCCTAACTTGCATAATGCATGTTCAGAAGGCCAGTTCTGTTGATGGAGAATGGCGTGCTAATGAAGGGGAACCGTGAGTCATTCACATTTCTGTCATGATTACAAGGTCCTTGCAGCAAACAAGTATTATTAATTATGAGAGCAGCTGTCTGGTGACTGGGGCCTGTAATGTTATGGTCAAGCACCTTTTTTTCCTCAGTAAAATAAAAATAAAACGCACAAACTCCGGCTAACTTTGGGCTTTTGTTGTCGTCTCCCTCTGCAATTGGCTGTGATATAAAGTTCTTGTTCAGTTCTTGGGACAAGATGGCTGCTTCTGGCTCTCCAATATGGTATTTTTCATTTTATATTCATATGTTACTAAACATACTATTTGTGCAATACTATAACCTGGCACTTGCACTTAAAGCACTTTATTCTGACTTTTATCTGCCTTTGTTTTTGTTTTTTTATGTCATATAGATTAATGATGTCATGGGTGGTTGTGTGTTTGTGATGCAGAAGGCATAGTGTGTTTATATATCACTGTGATTTGATGCTCAAGCAGAAAGGAAAACTCCATCTGAAGGGAATGTGCAATTGCTTCCTCTTATTGAAATCGCAAATCTTTTTGTGTCGTGCAGGTTACAGTGGACCTTTGAGTCATTCAGGATGAGAGGGATGTTCCTGTAAAGATACCCGAAGAGGTTTCCTCAGAGGTAATACTCATGTCATTGGTGAAAATAAAAAATCTAACAATGAAATTCTATTTGCTTGAGAAATATCAGGTTTTGCTTTAAAACCTACAAACACACAGATATATAATTTCACTCTTGAGAAGCCTGATGTGAAGCATCAGGCTAAGATGTGCTAACTATGCCACAAGCCTGAACAGTAAAAGGAACAGGCAAATAAAGATCTGTGTGTTAAAATGTTGGCAGCGTCGCCTCGGGCTTTCCAATGGAAACGCAACCAGGAATGCTCGCAGTCAAGAAGCCGTCGAGGGATTTTGCCCAAGAGGGGGCAGTTTGAGTCATCCTCGCTGGATATTTTATGTCTTTGGGCCATCGGCTGGAGCTCGACATGTCAAGAAATACAGAAACAAATCTGGCTCAAGTTTCAAACATTTGTGTAGGAAAAAAGGTACAGTTGTGTGACTCACTCGCGGATCCAGTTGTCGCCGCCTCAAAAGGCCGAAGTTGTTAAGTCGAAGGAGGGGAGTTTAAGCACATACATCAGGGCTGTAATTATGTTTCTACAACCCATCAGCTCTCTGCATATTGCCCAGGGAAGTAGATGTGAGACCCAGATGAAGGACGGTCCCTCCCCAGTCACTTGTTCACTGCATAAATTTCCATATGGAACCTCCGGTAATCACTGCAACACCCAAATCTTCAGCCTCAGTTTGTTTTCCTCTTTGAAATTCATCACAGCAAAAGCAGGCAGAGAGAAAAGCGTTTTTTCATCATTCATTTTGTACTTTGTCTTAGACCTTTTATATCGTCAAATCCACATCAATAATATGAGAAATCGTGTCATGTTTCTAATATAAACATGACTGTTGCTGCCCAGTGAAAACCATCTTTTAATTTTTTCATTTATGTATAAAAAAAAAAAAAACCTTTTTAAGTGAAATAGACAATTCAGAAACAGAAACAGCACCCACGTTGGACGATAATTTCCATTTTAAAAGAACATTTTGGGGGCCATGATGTGTGACTTTAATGGTTACAAAACAAAGTTTTGTGCTGATGTGGTTCATTTTCCATCAAATTTATGGACCAAAGTTTTAAAATCAGGTAGTTTAGTTTCAAAATACTTAAATATATTGTAGTGCACAACAAATTAAGGATTGGCACTAATTTATAATGTAATATTTTTGTTTTTAATAGTATTTTTTAATAATTCTGGCGGGAAAGCATGGTTCAAATTAAGGGGGAGCTAAAGCCTGAAAGCCTGAGACATTCAGGGGGAGCTCTAAAAAATTGTCCACTTTAAGCTCTATTTTATTTTCCCTATATTGAGGTTCTTGAAATGAAAAATAATAAACATGTCATGGCTGTGTGTGTTTATTTGCTCATTAATGTTCAATATTTCTAAACATTTGTCTCAAATAATTAACACAATTCCATATATTCCTGCTTTGGCTGTGGCGGCGCTGGAGTAGAATTGCTAGATTTACGTAGCCGCACCTGAACTCCTCATTACCAATGTATCTGTTCAACCATCTACATTATCTGTATCCGTATTCGTACTCGTAAGGGGCGGGACTTAAACCGGAAATGGGCGTGGTTTATACGAAAGTTGTATTTTTAAGCCTGAAATTGATATGGGTTGGTCTGAAGTTTCTATATTTATTGTAAGCCTCAATATATTTTTTATTTACAGTTTATTTTGTGTTACACCACCAAAGTAAGAAGAGCAAGCCGACCGGAAATAAACCTGACCCGGGCTGCGTTCAGTGTGGATCTAGCCTAACTTATGTTTTTATCGGTATCAGGTTAAATGATGATCTTACCGGGGGACTCCATCAGGTAGATGTAAATATCGATGTTTGTCACCTCCGGTTGTTAGGTGGGATCATTTCTCCATGAAAATAAAGGGACAATGAGATGTGAGTTTTTCATTGTACCGTTTGTTCTCTTGTTAAAATGATCATCTGACATGTTTAAATAATGTTTTAATCTAACTACTGGACAGTGTGTTTTAAAACGTGCCGCCGATTGTTTTCCCCTCCGGTGGGCGTGGCTTTCGGAGTATGACGCGTTGCGCTCTGTCCTATCACAGGACGCCCTGAGGAGGATTTTCCTTCAGCCCGAGCAGGATATTGACTCGTATTTCAGAAGAGGGTTCCATTCCCGATGTGGGCACCCAAACATGTCCAGGTTAATTGGTGACTTGATGTAAATGTATGTAGTGACTTGAGCGGTGGGGTAGTGGTTAGCGTTGTCGCCCTGTAATAAGGAGGTCATGGTTCGATTCCCGGTGTGAGCACCCGAACAGGTTCTAGGTTAATTGGCTAATTGGTGACGAGTGATGGACTGGGCTACAGCAAGGAAAAGCAACCCCCCCCAGCTCTTAGACCGGACCAGACCAGACTAGACCAGAGATGGGACCCTCCAGAGACCAGACCAGACTAGACCAGAGACTGGACCCCCCCAAAGACTAGACCAGACCCCTCCAGAGACTGGACCAGACCAGAGACCGGACCCCCAGAGATTAGAGACTAGACTGGACCCCCCCTTTGTGTTAAAAGTGTAATATTAAAGCTCCATACACTTGATAAAATGTATGGACACACATAATTCATCTTCTACCGCTTATCGCAGAGGGTGCTGGAGCTAATCCCAGCTCACATTTGGCGAGGGCAGGTTCACCCTGGACAGGTCACCAGTCCACCTATGCCAGATCAGTCACTAGAATATTTAGATGTCTTAGTGTGTAAGTATTTTATTGCGATATGAAATTGATGCACCGGGAATCGGTACACTCAGCTGCTATTACCCCACATTCCCATCATTGACTGTAAGTTCTGTTTTGTTCCCCCTTGACAGCTGGATGAGGATTGAGAAGCAGCAACCCATAAATCAATGCACCGGAGAGTCCGCCTCAAGACAATACTTAAATGGCACACTGCAGTCACAATCCTAAATTGGCTGGATGAGGACAAAAGCACAAGGAAGATTCAATATCGTTCATGTGGCCTGGAGGCAACAATGGCAGCAGCATGGAGCAAAAATCCCTTCAGGTGAATAAATGTCAATGTCAGAAATGTCCACCTCCACACTGTGTGGCTTTTACTACAAATCCAAATCCAAAAGGTTTTGGTAAACTATCTTAGATAAGTCTTTTATCTATCTTATATATTTGTTGGTTGTGACTTCTTCTAGTTCGTGGTTGTGATTTCTTGATAGATCTCTCAGTCACACTCAGCTATGATGAGGGGCGATTATTGGATCAAATTCTGCTCCAGTGAGACTCCATCATTTTCCACAGTCTGGATTTTCTGAATATAAAAGAAAAAAAAAAGATCACAGTGAGCCCCAATGAAACCTGAAGGATCCAAAATATATATTGGTGAGCATATAAAAAAAAAAGAAAAAAGAAGATGAATACAAAAACAGAAAACATGCCATGTGCAAAAAGAAAGAGAGAACCAAAATGTGCATTGGACGTAAAAATGGGTTTCCAGACATTTAAGTTAAAGTAATACTGATCAAAAAACAAACAAGGGCAAAGGTATAAAAAGGGAAATAGCTTTCAGAGATTTTGATAGCAAACTCCAAAAGTCACAAATCATAATATGGCAAACTAAAAAAAATAATAATAAAAAAAAAAATGCAAAAGGAAACAAAAAAGAAGTGAAATAAGCAATGAAGAAAGTCAAACTTAGACACAACATGGATATTTTAATGTGTTGTGAAACCGGTCGGCGCCGTGCAGTCACCGTGACGTCTCCTGGCCAAGTCCACGCCAAACATGTTGGGCTCCATCTGATTCAGACTCATTTATTTTGGTTTCATCTGACCGAAGGATGTGCTGCCAGCTTCAATCAGCCTCGCCTTTCCGTGTTCTCTGGAAAAGTTCAATCCTGCAGTCTTGTGCCGTTCTGTGAGAAACGTGTTCCTTCTTGGACGCCGTGAGTCGAGGTTGACTTCATTGCAGAGTCCTTCACGCTGTGATCAGCCGCTGAATTGCTGCTTGCCACAGATAATCCTTATCTGAAGATGGAAACACTTTCCTGTGATGTTACATCTAAGGTTGAATTTGAAAACGGGGCCTCCTGGTATCAGTAGGATGGCTCTACCTTTCCCTCCCAACCACTGCCGTCTCCACTTACACTTATTTTTTACTTCTTTAAGCGGTTTCTCACCGCATGAAGACTGAAGAAGCTGTGCTGGTCAAGGACTATTTTATAAACTAAATTATTGCTGTCGCGCTGGTCACAGGTAGATTGATATTTCTTGCACTGAGACTGTAATTTCAGATCTAAACCGGTTTTCAATTATTCAAATATTCTCAATTTCACCAAAAAATAAAACATTTGCACCATCTTTATTTTTTACTACTTGCACCGAGTGACATTAAACTTCATGGTTTTTACAGCAGGTAGGAAGTATTCTAGCTCTCTTCTCTATAACATCTGTGAAAATTTTGGCATCTTGACTATAATTTAAAGTAAAGTTCTGCAACTTTAACCGAGGCTTGCCCTCATAGAGTGGGTCTTGACCCACAGGTTGGTATGACAGGACTGGGGAGGTAAAAATAGTCTGGAGCAGCCACACGTTTTGAATTTCAGCTATAATGCACTACTGAGTCATATTTCAATATATTTTAGTGTGAAACTTTCCAGGTGGATTTATAAAATCACAATTAAAGAGTCCATTTAAAAAGGCTTCTAACACAGATTTTCATAATAAATTCATGTTTTTAGATTTAAAAAAGTTAATTTTATTGCTCCTGTTATCATTTATTAAGAAGAAAAGTTTAGTGTGATTATCAGTTTAGAAAATGTATTGATGCTAAAATGTATTGATAGGACGAATTATTAGAGAAGTTAGACCTGGTTTCCTTTATATAGTTTATCTTTATTGCAGACTCTTGCTCCATAAAATACAATACAGAAGACAATAAAAAAGAAACTCACCCTTTCTCTGGCACACTATCCAAGAAGAGATTTTTAAAAAGTGAGTAAAGTCGTTTTTTTCCTGTCAGTTCAAATCAGTGGTCACAAACCATTTAAAGTCTACCAGGCTGTAATATCTGAATGGTTTTCCAGTAAAAAAGCATTCAGCTAAATCTACTGAGATGATTTAGTCATTTATTCTGCAGCAGGAGCCGAATAAAGACAACTGATCCAACAACAGAATGAGCCTCATAATCAGTGAGCTGGCTCTTTATGGGTCCATACAGTGACTTTGTGAAATCTTAGCAGTGGTTATAAAACAGTCAGTGGGAGCCCAAAAGAGCTAATTCTGATTTATCTGTTGAAGAAAACAAAAAAGGGGGAAAACCATTAATCTCTTTTTTGGAACAAACAGGATTTAAAAAGAGATTAAAAATTCACTTAGTACACAGAATCTCTGAGCTGTAGTGATCGATGCTTGGTGTCAGTTGGGTCCCAGTGGAGGACCTCTAAGATCAGAGTGTATAATAACTTCTGAGGCATTAAATTAAAAACAGGACGGACCACCGGATAGAGCAGATAAATCCACAGGATCCTTCAGCATGAATACTGAGATCAGGGAAACAGTGAGGCTTTCATATCAAAGATTTTAATGTGATTTATGGAGACTTGATGGAAAGAAACTGGCTTGATAAGAACCACAAACTTAAGAGTTTTGTACAACGTGCATGCAAGGTGACAATGTTTGAACAAGGTGCTTCAAGTTCTAAAAATCATGGAGACCACAGTTATTTGTCTCCATATGTCTTATTACTGGTATAATCAATTAGCTTCGCTGTCCAGTAGAAAAATCTACATTAATTTAGTGGACTTCATGTTACTGTTGCAAGGAACCGTCCACCAGTATGTCCAAAATCCTCCTCTTGAAACCTTTGAAACGTGTCACAAAAGTGTCAGAAGTGTCATGATTTTGCAAAAAACCGTCAGTCAGCAGGTCTGCTCCGGATAAATGAGCCCTCACGGTGCTTCAGCAATCCGCACATCAAATATCACGCCACTAATTGGACACTTGGAAGGCAATGAGATGACAATGATAGTTGGATGTTGTCTCTCAGAAAGTAAAAGTGCATAATTGGAATGCAAAACAGACGCCCCGGGGGAGCCGTCTCCACCTGAGCACCTTCCTGGTTTTATTTATTAACCTTTATCTCGTCAACAGATGATGAACGTGAACTTCATCTGTTGACCTTTGGGTGTTAGCTGCTAACTATGCAGGAGGAAGTCGGGGGGGGGGGGTCAGGTGTGGATAATGGCACGTCAAATATCCCTTTTCCAAGCTTTGTAATACCATACATGAATTGATGAGCCTCCTGTGCGAATAAAAGCTGCCGGGGAGATTGATGTGCCTCTCTCCTTCACGTCTCGCTACCTCCCATGGCTGAATGAAAATCCTGCCCATCTAAAGCAGAGCCGGACAACAGAGCAGCTGCACCTGATTTCTAAATGAGCGCTCGCCCTCCGTTGAGTCTGAGCCTTTGATACATGAGCGCCGGCTCTCTCTCAGTCAAGCTGATAAAACAAGACATAGTTCAGCAAATTGAAGTTTGGTTGTCGTACTGATAACCAGGCATGACAGCTTTCAGGCCAGACATATACGGCTACACATGTTGCTGAGTTTCATGTTCAAAATACCTCTGGAGACATTAAAGCAGCTGCCGTGGGATTTCAAACACAATCAGAGCTGTGCTGTCAGAGCACCCTTGAACAAAACGTTGAATTGTTAATTGAACGTTGCTGGAATTGTACTGAACGAACATTTCCAAACGAGTGTGTTGAATAAAAGATCTCAGCCTTCTTCTGCACACACAGGGGAACAGTATAGCTGTGGTGGTTTGAGCACTCTTCATCCATCCACCTGACAGATGTGCCTGAGTCTGGTCACAATAACAACACAACTTTGCTTTACACAGCTCCACTAGCACACAAGAAGTTTTTTGTGGTCTTTGGTCTGGAGAGAGGAACCTTTGGTGAGGACAACATACGGAGACCTTTTTCCCCAAAACAGCATCAGCTGAATGGTGATTAATGGTGATTAATCCACAGCTACCCTGTGATTAATCACATACAAAATTTGGGTCGATTGACAGCCCTAATTTACATACAAATAGAGCCTGGAGTAATTATGGCAGGAGCAAAGGAGGAAGCCATGTGACTGTTAAAGGGTAAAAAGTGGGATGGATGGATGGATGAGAAAACAAATGGATCACTCTTCTCCCATGGCCAACCAGCAGTCAATGATCAGCACGACTGTGTTAGATGAATGTCCCCGTAATTTTAACCTAAACTAGCAGCATTCCTTTAAAGCAGAAAGTTGTTTTTAATGCCAAAACATATTTTAATATGAACCAAATCCCACGTGTCCATTCTTGTGGAAAGTTTGATGAGCATCTGGGTGCCTAACGGAAAAGATGGACAAAAAAATGGAGAATTAAAAAGGAAAATTTAGATTTTAAAACCCTTAAAAAAAACCGCTAAACCTTAAATATTGTTAAGAACACATTTCTTTCTGTGATTCTTTCTCTAATATGAAACCTTTCATAAATAATAACTCGTTAATTACATTCATTTTGTCCCCAGAAAGTATCCATTAAACAATAATCTCTTTTGATCCGTTCTCTGCTGTTCAGTTGGCAGAGGGTCACTTTTCATAAAAGAAGGAGGACATAATATATCACAGCCTCCTGCGGGACATGTCCACAGTGACACAACAAATATTTTAAGAGTTCTGCTACATTAATTTCCCATTTTCCTCTCAATCATACCCTGTTTGGACTCCACGTGCTCGGCAGCCGTCGATTAAATTATGCAGAGGAACAAATTGGTACTCTGAGCTAAAGGTGGTCCTTTTCATTCATTTCCCTCCTCTTCATTATCATGTTACGATTCAAATGAATAATTAAAAATACAATATCGTCACTGTCACCCGAAAATGTCTCTGAGCACAACGACAGGCCTTCGCTTTTGGCCGTCTCGTTACTAATCCTTTCAAACCTTCCTGCAGGCGTTGTTGATCGGGATCTTATGGCTTTCTGTCTTCTACGTTGTTGAGTAAACAACGACACAAAGCTAAGTTTCCACTCGTGGGTTGTGTACTGTTTAAAATACCAGGTATTTCAAAGTTATTTCATGGTTTTATGTTGTTTATCGGAGTGTGTGTCAGGTGATAGTTGGCTGCTGTGCTGTTTGTCCCTGAGGACTTGCCGTAGTTTCCATTGCGCTGCTGGAACTCCGTTGATTTTCACTCTTCATTCATTTTTCTCTGCAAAACCCGAGAGAGCGCATGTCTGTAAGTAAAGTTTACCCTTTGTGTTTATTTTATTTGTTGTGGTGTTCTGAAACTGTTCATAATTTGTGTAAAAAAAAAAAAAAAAAAAAAAACACAACAGAAACGTAAAAACGCGAGCGATGCTAACGCGCTAGCCCGTCTAGGGCGTTTCGATGTTAAGTTAGCATCAAGCTAATCGCTGATTATTCAAACTTACCTGCTGAGTCCTGGACGTTTTTTTAAGGAACCTGTTTAGTAAAAGTGGGACTTCGATTGATATCACGATTCTGCATAATTGTGATTCGATAGATTGCAATTTTCTTTTCATTTCCTTAAAAAACAAACTGGTTGGCTCGGACACTGTGAGAGACAATAAATGCTGTTCAGTGCACATCAGTCTGCAGCTGACCTTTATTTAAAAAAAAAAAAAAAAAAGAGAGAAAAACATTTTTAAGTTAAAAGACACAAAATTAACTGGATTCCCTGAAATGTCCACGCAGAACAGTTGTGGGCCTTTACTGAAGTTAGTTTTAGTAAAATGATTTGTTAACTTTGTCCGAGCTGCTTTGGAGTTTGTTCAATGAGCCATTCGCTGCTCCAGTTTTTATTTCCAGGTGATGGCGCACAAGATGATCACTCATGTTGGTCGTGTTACTGTGGTACCACACCTGTCTGCAGGGGTGCAGCTACCAGTGTCGGGGGGGTATGCAGCAACAATTTTGGTGCCCACCCCCCCCCCCCGAAAAAAAAAAGAAAAAAAAAAGAATAGTAATAATAAATAAATAAGTCTGCCGGACATCATCATGTATGGGCTTTAAATAATTAGGGTTTCTCTCCTTTTCCCTCTTCCTTTTTCTATTTTTAGCCCCTGACAGCTTTTTTGCTTTATCCGTCTTTTCCCATGGACCTCAACTCACTACTAGCGCCTTCTCGCTCAGCGCTCCCTCTTCTACGTCAAAATTCAATGATGGAATCATATGAGATAGGGCGCCCTTCTCTAGCATGTTAGTCCTCCAAAGTGTTATATAAGCTTAAGGAAATACAGCAACTATTTAGAAATGCACAACAGCAGAAACATAAAGAAAATATGAATTTTATTTTATTATTATTATTATTATTATTTTTTTTTTTTACCATCGCTTTGGTGCCCCCCCTGATGTGGCGCCCCTATGCATCGCATATAGTGCATACCCACTTTTTGCGCCACTGCCTGTCTGCGACAAACTTTGTATACCGCTTTGCTCATGTCTCGCGCCGTCTCTCCGGGAATTGTATTAAAACCAAAGTGTGTCCGTACTTTCGATTTAAAGTGCAGGTCTTATCTCCAGTGGTTTGGTGTTGTCTGCGTCTGCCATTTTTGGACTTAAAGTTGGTTTACATTTTAAAATTGTCCAATTAATCGCGATATGTACATGAATCAATTTTCTGTTCCCACCCCTATTCGTGTACATACATTCAAGGATTCAAAGAACTTTATTGTCATACCAGCTCACATTTACATGCTAATGGTGCAAAATTTGGACTCAGGTCCCGGTTTAGCCTAATAAATATAATATATATAAAAAGAGTACAAAAGTATAAAAATATGAAAGAACAAAAGCGCAAAAATATAAACAAAGTGAACTGTAACAAGAGCAATAGCAATAAAATAAAATATGACAAGGTAGGAAGCCGGAATTGGCTTTGCTGGGTGCAGAATGCACGTGTGCAGCAGGAGGTAGTTGTAGGTCCTTAATATTGCACCTGTGATATTGCACTTGGTGAGTAAAGTGTTTATAGTGCAGAGAAATATGGAGTCTACAGAGCATGGCTCGAGTTCAACAGTCTGACAGCTTCCGGGAAGAAGCTATTCTTGAGCCTGGTGGTTTTGATGCTCCTCAGCCGCCTGCCTGAGGGGAGGAGCTGAAATAGTCTGTGTGCAGGATGGGTGGAGTCTTTCATGATGCGGCGAGCCCTACCCCTGCATCGTGATGTGTAGAGGTCCGAGGTGGTGGGAAGGCTGCTCCTGACAGTCCTGTGGGCGGCCTTTACCACCCTCTGCAGCGCTTTCCTCTCAGCAGCAGTGCGACTGCCGTGCCACATGGTGATGCAGGTGCAGAGGACACTCTCCACTGCACAGTGGTAGAAGCTCCTCAGGACAGATTCGTGACCATCTATGTTGTTGAGTAAACAAAATTAAGGCCAAAGTTTCCACTGGTGAGTTGTGCAGTGATTAAAATGCCAAGTATTTTAAAGTTATGTCCTAGTTGTTATCTGGGAGCATGTACTCAAACTAAAGTTTGACTAAGCTGCAGGCAGACAGGCGTTGTTGATCAGGATCTTATAGTTTCATGTGTTTTACATTTATCCACTCATTTCATTAATGCAGCCATGGAAATCACTCAAAATGCAAATTTAGCCTATAGCAGGGTTTGACTTTTTACTGTCAAAACTATTTATACTTTTTTCCCTTATAAGACATTTAAGCCCCATGGCCTTTTAATATTAATGGTGTGCTGGAATAATTAATTTGTTTCCAGTGTTGGTGTTTTTTTTTTGAGAATATAGCTTGTTTTCTCTGTTTTGTCAACAGAGTTAATAAGGAGACCAAATGTTTTGGTCCAGTAATTTCTTAGAGTTGCTCGGTGATGTGCTTTCCCCCCAGCAACCTCAGACAGGTTTAAATTTGTTGGGGAACTATTTTCAGATGCAGGTAAATCCAAATGTGCTGCTGGAGTGAACATCTGCAGATAAACAGATGGACTGAGCCAAAATAACCTACCTTGGTCATGTTCATGGTGATGAGGGACTGAACCTTTGTGGCTTGTGTAAGTATTTTTGATGATGATGGAGCACATTGAGTCCTACACTCCAGGGGGCGCGAGGCAAAGACTAGCTACTCCACACATCATCACTGAAGGGGTTCTGGGACGGGGCAGCCCACAGCGTCGTGTCTTTATAGGACATTTAAGGGCATTTATAGCTGGCATTGCGAAATGTATAATTATGAGGGGCTGTTATGGGATTTTTTACCCTTCAGAGAGCGCAAACATGTGGCTGTTGTGCCTCCTCTAACCAGATAAAACATAACATATCCACATTCATTCTTTACCATCATGATTTCTCAAAGACGGTGAACTTTATTAACATTTTGTTAATAAAAAATTATGTTGAACCACATTCAGCAAATCCCACGACCGCTTAAAAGAGACCTAGAAAGAAGATGGATAAATCTTTCTTCTCCTTTATTCTCAAACCTGAACGTGACCTTGAAATCCTTTGCAGCTATTTCCTCCCTCCCCACGTGTATTTTATATACCCATATATATATATATATTTTTTTATGTGCTTGAAATTAATGACACCTTTTCAGACACTTCTACACAAACGACTCACATTTCGTGACAGTTGTGTATGGTTGAGGTATCTGGAGCTACACAAAGGTTGCTGAAGGGGGACTGAACTGATCGATGAGGAGCGGTGGGTGTTGGTCAACCAGGGAGCTACAGGCTGCACTGCAGAAATCCATCATTTTGGGTTTCCAGATCTTTCCCACACCCTCCACATATTGACTTACTGGGTGATACATGGTTACAGGGGACTCGTGATGTTTCCAGAGCAAATTGTAAGGATTTTCTTTGTTTGTTTTTCATTCACAGACAGCAGTACACATGCCCTTTCAACCACGCTGGTATTCTGGTAAATTATTTATTTATCCTCTTTCCTGCAGGAGCTCAAGTGTAAGTAGGCCAAAGTGTGGCGATGTGGTTAAACACCTCTGGTAATTCCGTGCATTAAGCTTTGTTGTATTTGCTCTTCTTTCGGTTCTTGGAGTGCAATCGTGGCTTTGATGCCAGGTCTGTTCAGCGTTTTTGATCTCAGAACACAGAAGCCTGCAGAAAGCTGGTTTGGCAGTGCTGTTCAGTTCAGATGGTGGATCAGGGGAAAGAGAAAAAAATCATCCCCAATGTGAAGACCCAGATAAACCAACAGTGATCACAAGCTGGAAGGTAGTCTGTCCCTTTTGGGCAGGGAAATTCCTTTCACTCTGTCTGCTGTTTGCTGTGCAAGAGTGAAGAAGATATTTATTGTGTTAGTTTATATATGGAGATATATATACACGTGTGTGTGTGTGTGTGTGTGTGTGTGTGTGTGTGTGTGTGTGTGTGTGTGCTATTCTTACTAATGTTATTTGAGCAAGTCTCATATTGAATTTTCAAACTCCCGTGACTTTTTCCTTTATTCCTGACATACATAATATCATATTCTCTTTTACTTTATGTGGGGTTCATTCATTTAGGCTTTAAAAGTTTCATTTTTAGCATCCGATATACAGGTATCAAACAAACTATGTAAATTGAGCCAGCGATGTAGCAAACACATTTTTCTGCAGCAGATCAGCAATGACCATCTCAATGGACACGCCATACATCCGGTAACTCAATGTTTTAAATCAAATCACTTTCTAATCCTACTAGGTTGTTCCATTGTATATAACCTAACCAAAGCATGGACATTATTGAAAAATTCAACCTTTGTACAACTGAAGAGATCATCTGAAATTCACCGCAAAGAGTTTCCATCTTAAAAAGTAATTTCTATGCAAATCCAGAGCATGTCATAGTCATTTCACAAGAAGTGCACTTATTTATTTTTTTAATTTTGGTTAGAAAATGCTGTGAAAATAAAAGGGTATATGTAGGATGAGGAAAAATCAAACAGGACTTTAGAAATGAAATGATCTGATTAGCGATGGAGATGAACATTTCAGGAAGACAATTATAAACTAAACGGACATGAGAAGGATATTGTTCGCAGGATATTTGATTTCAGAGTTTCAAAGTGAAACTAATTTAAAGATAGAAGTAAATGAATCTACTATAATTCATCTTTTTCTCTTCAGGGGGATGTATAATATTTGTGTCCCACAGTTATAAAACAAACTTTTACCATTAACTTTGGCAATAAAATCTCATAGTTTTAGAAAAAACATTCCCCCTCAATGAGACAAAAGTGAGTGTTTTAATCAGCAACAGAGAGAAAATAGGATTATCGCAAGATTTCCAGGTTTTGGTTGTTGTGATCCTGCAGAGAGATACTTGATATTCGATTAAAGCTTACTCTCAGCACACACGGCAGCAGCTCAGCGATGGCCAGTCCAGCTAACATGAAGCCTTGTCTGATATTTTCATCACAG
The DNA here is from genome assembly GCA_034769265.1 of Remorina albescens. Lineage (NCBI taxonomy): Eukaryota > Metazoa > Chordata > Actinopteri > Carangiformes > Echeneidae > Remorina > Remorina albescens. The sequence goes on along the minus strand of CM068475.1, from coordinate 5,037,874 downwards.
TCGCTTCCTTACTCGGATCACTGTGTCAGTTTCTCCCTTCAGTTGCGCAACGATAATTCTCATCAGCATGTGACAAGATAAAAAATAAAATAAATGTAAGTGGCAGCTGTCACACATCATCAGGGAGAGGGAACCAGACGTCTTAAGGGTCCATGATAGAAATTTAATGAGATCTTCTCTGTACGCCGCCACAGTTTTGTCACAGCTGGACTCTGAGCGGTTCACTGCCCTCGCTGGGGAACTCTCACTATAAATCTTGTTATTTGTGCATTTGTGGCTGACTGCGGCACGCCAGATGACTACAGTTAGCCACATGCTTCGGTTAGCTGAGGGGAATTCGAACCAACTCAGCAGCAAAGCAGTTTTCTGCTGGATGGGCTGCTGCTTTCATTTAAATCCCGAGCATCCACCTTACCTTCTTATTATAACAGGATAAATGGTAAACACAGAGCTATGACTTATTCAGCGTGACACTGTCTCACTCTGACAGCAGTGTTTGCTGGGGGCTGACTGAGGAAGCGTGCAATACCAGGGAGAAGTACGTGTGTCTTCCACATCAATGTTTCAGTATCTCTACAACTCTACTGGTCCCTGCAGAGTCCAGCCCTGCAGCCTCCGCCTGAGCAGCCACACACAGCGTATAAATCAGAGCTGTACTGAAGGAGACCAAGTTTTTCTTAAGAGCCTGTGAATGGAAAGACTCCATTAAAGATGGCTGATAGTGATTGTTTTATTGTCCCTTCTCGTCTTTTTCTGCTGAACTGGACTGTAAATACCCCATGTACTAGATCCGCCATTTCAGTTTTGAAAGACCAACAGGCAATGAGGAGGCTCAGTGACGTAGTGACGTTTGAATGACCCACGGTGCAAATACGATCGAAGCGATGATCTGACCAGAAGGTCTCAGACAACCATGGATCTTAACTGAAGGGTCAAGAATAAACTCTCATCTCTGAGTCAAAATAAATATAAAATCTTTAGGAAGATGGAAGAACCAATACGAAAAAAGAAATCTAATAGTTTGTTTTGTCGGCTATCGTAAATTAGAATTCATTGATTTATTTAAAATTTTTGTGGGGCCTGGTTTTGATACTGCAAGTACATTATAATAGGAATGGATTTCATGTTTCCTGCAGCATTTAATTACACATGATTCTTAAACGCTTGATTATAATCAAGATAATTATGGATGAAATGAATATTTCTAAGATCTAAGAATAGGCCATGGTGGAAAGACGCTGGTGCAAAGTAAGGACCAAATGAAATTTAAATGAGCAGGCTAATTAAATGTCTAAGAGGATTGTCTTTATGAGGGTGCCGACTGTTTTTGAAAACCACCAAAATGCGTCTTGTTTTATTTCTAATTAAAGTATATACACGTCCCTTGGGCTGCAGGGTTTTCTGCACTGATATTAAACAAATTAGAACAAGTTTGGAAAGTCCTTTACAAAAGGACTGCATGAGCTTGTAGTCAGTGAATCATTTTCAGTCCAGAAACATATAAAAGATTTAAAAAAAAAAGCAGCCCCTCACTGAAGCTTTATATCAACGACTGGATCATGAATTTGATATATTTTATCAACCACCCAAATGCATCAGTAACACTTCCTGTTTGTGTAAGAAAAATCAATCAAAGGCAAGTCTAGACGTGACGAACAGCAGCCCCAAGAAACACTAGTGATTTAATCAGCTTCACAGAGAGGCGAATTTAAACCGGGTGTCGGGCAACAACCATAGCCAGAGGCCCCCTCGAGCTTAATCTGAACTTTCAAAGAAATCCAATTAAAAAAACGCAGACACTAAAGAGACAAACACTCGCGGGGCATCTTTTGTATAACACTGCTTCTGTACGAGGAAAAATAAGGGTACTTTCTCACCACGACACTTGGGGAAAAGGCCCTGGATGCTGTGGCTATTAAAAAAGTCTGCACTTCCTTTTGTGCAGCAGAAATGTGGAGTCTGCCCTGACACAAACGCTCTGTTTATTAGCTCCGTTTGTTTTCATGGGGTCACATCTTTCTCTTGAGACGACAGAAAAATAGATAAGACCACAGTGGTATACACAATTAAACCGCAACACAATAGCAGAAGCTCATACCAGACCTGGAATTGTAAAACCTTTAAAACCGTCTCCATTACGACCTGAAATACTAGAAAAGAATACAAAGAAAAATAAAGTAAGACAATTTATGAGGCTTTAGTATGTTGCTTGAGGAGTTTGAACCGTCCGGGGCCAAGATTGGCTTGGAATCCTCAAACAAATTTTATTAAAGGTGGAATAAAACTAAGAATAGATGTCGAACTAGTGTAGTCCCATAAAGTCAAAGATGTGTGTTGGGCCTGACTTTGGTAGGACATCATGAGATCGAGTGAGAGACTCTAACTTTATTTAGACTGAGCTACATAATCATGCAACGGTGGATGTCAGTGATGGTCTTCCATTGTGAAACTGCAATATTCTGGCTTCTTTGACTCCTCCAAACTAAATCTACGTCAAGCAGACCAATCTGAAGAGGTGCCACTTATAATCAAGGCCCATCCACACCGTGACGTGTGCGATCCCAAAGTCACTTCTTGGTTTTTTCTTTTTTAAAATTTTCCACTCAATTTTCTTGAAAATAAAATTAAGAAAGAAATTCAATTAGGAGAAGTTGGTTTTGTTGTGATTTATGTTATTGCCTTGGTTGCATTAACTCTACTTCCTGGACTGTTAAAGTGCAATGTGACATGCGTGGGCTCTTTGATACTCTCGATGTTTTTATGGCGACTGTAGTGCTCCTTTTCCTCCCAATTATAATTCCCCACAACATTCCTTTACACCAGTTTGTTGACAGTTGAGCAAGTAGAGCGCAGATTTTCTCACTAACCCCCCCAAACCCCACGTATGCGCTGTTCTGCTCTCGTATTGCACAGCAGTTCACTTAATACCTTGGTGCAGAGCTCAGCTGGTCTACTCTGGTTCTATTTAAGGTGCAGTCTGCACCACACAGTTTTCTCTACTGTTGCACAGTCTTTGTTTTAATGACAGTTTTAAAGATTTTAAGGAGGTCGAAGATCAAGGTCACCCTGACCTCACATTCATTCATCTCCTACAGCTTATCTGTTCCCGGATCACGGGGGGTTTTCGGGCCAATTCCAGCTCACATTGGGCGAGGGCGGGGCACACCTTGGACAGATCGCCAGTCCATCGCAGCTGACCTCGCATAACATCTCGATATATGTGATATTTCAAAACCCTCCGTAGGAATTTCATAATTTCAGACAACTCACAAATTCATATGGTAATTTTGACATTTCATATCTAAAAGGTCAAAGTTCAACTTCACAGTGACATCATGATGGTTTGCAAACACCCTTGAGGCCATTACTGAAAGCTATAACTCTGGAAGGAGAAGATTGTGACCATATTTTCGTGACTTTCCTAACAAGGCCGTGATTTTAGTCTGTTATGATTTAGAAAATTATATATTTGAAAGCGTGTAGAGCATTCTGCAGATGAACTGTGCATCAATAGGCGTGTGTTCTTTTATTCTGCCCGTGGACTTATTCATTAATACTGAGCTGACCCAGAGCACACAAATACAATATTTCAGTGTTGAGTTTCTGTGGCGTTAACCATTTAAGGCAGCGCTACAGAACATCACGCTACTTTAACTAAGTGTGAATCTGAATTTAAACCATGCAACTCTTATGCATGATTATCAAACAATGACTCTGACCTTGAATTGAATGACCTTCTCTTTTAGCCACTGACTTCTCATTGAACATCAGGCTGCTTCTAACACAAAAGCCCAACATTTCAATTTCAAAGCTGCCCAATTGCTTGAAGCAGCCCAGAGTCCCTCCTTGCATAATTCTTGGCCCATCTCTTGACTGTGCCTTAAATTAAATTTTGGGACAATTAGGCTGCCTGCTATATGTAATTGGTTCCTCTGGCTAGATCAAACATTCACAACATTGAGGCCTGGATGAGGGAGGAGATGTGGGCGGAGTAAGAAAGACAACAAGGGAAGATGAGCTGATGAGTCCCAGATGTTTCATCAAACACTTTGGTAATAAGATATCACAGAGTTTCCACCGGGAACCAGTTCAGCCTCAGTCCAAGACATAGATTTCGCCCTTGTCTCTTTTCCTCTTTTCACTTCGCGGTCGAGGCTTTGACGGCCTTTAATCTCCTGTAAAAGCTGATGACCTTCCTCAGACTGAAGTAAAAGCAAATTCAGATTAAAACCAGACACTTGTTTGATTATTTAACAGCAACCCTCGGCAACCGAGTGATTGTTCAAAGTCTGACAGTCAAGAAGAGACGTTTCATCATACTCGCTCTTTTGATCAGCACATTAAAGGCATCACCACTATCTATTTCACTGACAAGGAAGAGATAAAAATGTGTTTTCTGTCTATGGCATTTACTGGAATTGTAATTCACACCTTCGCATCACCCTGTTTGCTTTCTATCCTGCCACGTGTTTGTACTAACAGTCTTAAAATGGTTCAGAACAGTTCAGCTAGAATCTGAACCATCTGACCTTGTTCAGAATTTAAGCTTCCTCTTATGACATGAAATGGGCCGGTCCCTTCGTAACTGTCTGATATCCCAAAAAGATCCACTCCACCACTCTCAGACAACAGTCCTGCAGCTTTCTGAGTTAAGTCAGATGATTTCAGACTCTGTTGAAGCCTTTAAATCTAATCTGAAGGCTCATCTTTATATTTATGTCTTGACTTTCAATCAGTAGTTTGTTTTCTGATTACTTCAGGCCTGGTACCTGCTGCCGGTCATGGTCTCAATCAACCCACCGCACTCAGGATGTTCAGTCTAGTCCCCGTTGTCCGCTGAATCTCTCTGTTTGTTTATTCCCTCAAACACATGACCATCCAGGCTGTGTTGCCTCTCTCTCCCTGCCCAGCTCTCTATTTTCTCCTCCCCGTCCTGTTTTGTCAGTCAGACTCCCTTTCCTGGACCAGCAGCCGTTCTGGGACCTCTCGCCCTCCCCTGGCGCCTCAATCCAGACGTTTTGAATCTAATCTTCGTCCTCCAGGATTCTTAGCTTGTCCTTCTGTCTCTCTGTGTGTCTTTGTTTCCTTCTCCCAGATGGATGAATGCTCTGCTTGGTTTTGTCTTTTATAGTCACCTGGATGTTGGTAAATGTCTTCCATGATCGTAGTCTTCATTCATGTCTACAGTGCATGATGTTGTCATAGTTTTTTTTATATTGTGAGTCCATTTTTTTGGGAGGTTTCATGGTTTGGTTCATCAGGTCAAATGTCATAATGCTGTATTTATTTGCCCTTTGAGGAAAAACTTGATATTCAACCATAAATTATAAATAAAATTAGTCTTGACGTGACATAAAGAGCCTGATGCCCTTTTGCACCACTCTCTATCACAGTCAAAATTCAGATGTCGAGCTCAGAGGATTACGCTCCGTTATAAAATTTCCATAGATGACTGGCAGTTCAATTTTGCAGCTCAGCAGAGCTTAATCCAAGGGAGCCCTCTCTAGGAAGTTAAACTCCAGATTTAGTCCAGCGTGCGGTAATATTTAGTGCTTAATCCTTGAAAGTAACAAGACAGAGCTGAGGGAAAGACCTAAACCAGGTTTGTGATGTCACACCGCAAACAGGCCTGTTTATGAACACCGTTGAAGTAGAGACAGGAATATGTAGTTAACATCTATAGGTTGTTTATTTTCACAGAGTTTGCCAGGTTGAAGTTGAGCTTTTACAAACTTTTTAGAAACTCAGATGGCGCTGTCGGACCTCAGTGACAAATTATAAACTGTAAATGACGTGCTCTTTGTCTTTAATGAACCTTCGGGCAGTGTTTGTGATTGTTCTGCTGCTGACACTGATCAGCCTGGAACGGCCCTCCATGAGTGCAGTCCATTTTCCAACAAGTAATTACGCCACAATATTTGTGACACAGTAATCTTGTTGCTGCTTCACTGTGCTGAGACGTTCAGAGTGAGTCGAAGTAACGTCACCCATCTGTTGGTGAGCAGCCATTTTGAAGCCTCTAGTCGATAACATTATTCGGATTTTTTGAGACCAGAAGAAACCAAATTGGGAGAAGGTGGCGCTGAGCAGGATCAAAGTCTGGATCTGACCTTATCTGGACTCTGTCCTGGTTGTGTTGTGCAGTCTGTCAATCACACATTAGCCACGCCCCCCTAATGCTGCTTTAAGGTCTATTTCTGCGGAGTGAAACCAAAATCTAAGAGATAACCATTGTGTCGTATTATACCGCAGACTGAGACCATAAACTCATTGGGAAAATGCTTACAGAGCTAATAAATCAAATAAGAAGTAGACATTTTCCAATAGACTTCAATACAATATTTCTTCTTTTCACAACCGGTGGAGGTGCTCCCTGAAGGACGTTAGCTTTAATGCAGGTTTAAGGAAGCTCCTCTTGTGAATTGTTGCCGATACTAGTATCGTGTGAAACCTTGAGGTGCAGCCAGGGTTGGAGAGTGCTGGGTAATGGCAGGTTTTGCTGATTCTCTCCCCAGGCAGGTGGTTTCTTTGTTAAATACACTCGGTGCAGGTGTGCTGATTCAGTTATATTTTGGTTTTCCGTTAGCTTAGGTATCCAGCATTTGTTTTCCTTTTAATTTGAATTAGATAGACTGTAAAAACTTTTAGCTCTTAGAGAGTCCTCCTTTTGTTATAATCTGTTTTTGATTTGAACAGCATCCACCGGCTCTCTTCCTTGGTTTGTTCTGAGTCCTCGTTAACCATTATTCAAAAAAAAAAAATTTGTAAGTAACAATAAAATGCTTTATTTTTAACAGCTGTTTTCTTTGTGTTACTTCTCCTTTCCTTGTGAGCCGGGTTGTAACATTCATATTTATAGAGAGTCAGCGGGTGAGATGCATGAATTTTGTCTCCAGATCGATGGATCCTGACTGTACTTTGACTTCCTCTGCTTTTTCTGATGCACTCTCAATATGAAACATGACAGCAAAACAGAACTGTTTAATAATCTCACCTGAATCTAATACAGGAAGACAGAAAACAACAGAAAGGCAACAAGGCAACAACGATTACATAAATCAACCGATCTCACATTTACAAGACACTCTAAACTGGATCACCACAAAAAAATAACTGCATCTCTGAGCCACATTAGCTGAATCGGCACCAAAGCTGGTTTCACAGTGAGAGCGCTGGTTGATGAAATGTAAGATGATGTCTTTGTTTTTTTGATGTGTTTTTTTTTTTTTTTTTTTTTTTGCAGACAGGAGAATCAGCACATCAGCAACAGTAGCAGAGTGACAACTTCCCCCAAGGATATGTTACTGAAGTGCAGCAATATTTATAGACAGAGAAAAGCATCCTGTTTACTCCCCTAAATCCTCACGGATACACATGCAATATTCACACTACCAGTCTTCATCTTCTATTTATAGAGGCAAGAATTTTTAGATATAAAGCAGGCCTCTGTGCTGGATTAGTCAGTTCAGCAGTTGTGTGGCAAAGACTTGGCATCACCGTATTCCAACTCGCTCTTCAGACTCAGAGGAGCAGTGCTCACTAATTGAGGTCAGGAGTGCTCTTTAACTGAACTTTTTTTTTTATATGAATATATATATATATTTATCCCTTTTAGGTTATTTGTCCACTCCCCTTTACGTGGTGAAATAGAGGAACGGTCCCCTCGGGGTCCCGGGCTGAAATTAAATGCCTTATAATACATCAGACCTCTTGCCACTGAGGTGGATGGATCTGTCGCTCACATGGGCAGGGAGAGAGAGAGAAGCTCTCTGGGCTACTTTAGTCATTAAACAGTCCTATTATAGCTTCATCTGAGCCGCCACGGCTGCTGCGGTCTCATGTCAATGGACTTGTCAGAGTCTCCGTAGGATGCTTTGATACCCATTTGCCAGGTTGCCTGGATTCAGAGACAGTGCTGGTGCTCTTCCTGTGCAATGGCAGTCAAATAGATTACAAATCCCGTTTACCTCTCCAGCAGTTATTTGCATATAATCAAAAATGTGCAAAACAGAGGAAAAGCTGGATGCGTATCTGTTCCGAGCGCTCGCTGTGTCCGCTGGGTGGAGGGCGATGGAAAAACAAACAGGGTTCTTTCAGGGCGGCCGCCTGTCTCTGTGCATTAGTCCTGCAATATGGAAATGCAGCTCTGCTGGTCATGCACTGTCGGCCCCGCAGATGAGAACCTATTGTGTTTCATGCTGCTCCCACACACAGGCACTGTTAGATAAATGGCATGTAAACATACAGTATACGGGCCCCTCTCTTTTGCTTGTCTTTATATGCAGACTGAAGTTCTTTTAGTCACACATATTCACATATTTCTAAGACGCAGAAAACACACATTAGCTCATTGATAAATGTTAATGTTAATGAAAGGAGCAGGCTTGTCGGGTGGCCGTGTTTTAAGTGTAGTTCATGCACATTTATGGGCTAATACACCAGGACGGGGCATTTTTCACCACAATGACACTATTTGGTGGTTGGAATGAATAAATCTCTCTAAACGTCATAAAAAAGGCCAGCTGTGTTCAAACAGTCAGGTTCTGACATTTGCCCATGACTCATAGGCCTTGACTGGCACACATGCTGACCAATCAGTGTTCACTTTAGAGACATGGTCCACATTTTACATTGCCTTAAGAAATATATTTATATTTTTCATAATTGTAATTTTAATTGTGCTGCAAACTTGGACAATTTGGCATGAAAGTTGAAAAGCCAACCACTTCGATGTTTCTGCCAACATTTGTTGCGGCAAATAAAGATGTTTGTGTCCATAAAAATTCATCAGACAATCAGACAGACTTAAAATCACCTGATCCGATCTGCTGCTGTTAGCTAATTCCTTTCCTCTTGTACGATGGAATGGCCCTCACTGCCATCCGTGGTCACAGCAACTGCTGAGTTACACGGCAGTTGGCGAGCAGAAGTAGTTCATTAGAAAAGCAATGTTCGATGTAATGCAGCTCTTCTTTAAATCTTAAGCCATCGATGTTAAGTGTTTGCTGAGTGGGTTGAGTCAGGTTATTTTAACGTGGGTGGCCAGACGAGCAGGTGACAGGCTGCTCTTAGTTTGAGACCAGACCATTATGAATCATTTCCTCCTGGTCCCCTCATGACTGGTATTATCAGGGTTTGGTGTCCCTTATGTGCAATGGAGCTAAAACTACTAAAATGATTGTTGATGCCTGCTTCAAGATAAAAAACCCCAAAGTTTTATCTTTTCTAATGCCTTTTTTTTTACGTAGAAAGCAATTTTACTTAAATGCACTGAGCTAATTGGATGATGGAAACATGGAATCCACAAACGTATTCAAAATGAAGCTGGATGTACGTATCTAGTTATTCAAACAGCATCTTCCAGCTGTGTGGTGGTCACTGCCTGCTGTCGTGGCGCATGATGTTGTAAATAAAATTCAAAAGCCTGAACTATATTTAGTGTCTCTGACTATTGTATTAAAAGCACAAAGAATATTATCAGAATCTTTACCGTATAAAAGTTACATATTGGAGCTGCAGCTGCATTCTGGACTACACAACCACAAGATCTCCCCGTTTTACAAACACTCCGGCAGCTCTATACAAACTTAATTTCTTTGCTTCTCTTCATGGTCTTTAGCTTTGCACAGTGATTTAATGTGCGTCTGCTCGGCGTGCTCAGAAATGCATCACAGCATTTCACACTTTGACCCACTGAGGTTTTGTTCAGCCAGTGTTACAGAAAACACAACCAACCTCAATACGAAACAAAGCAAAACAAAACAGATCCTGTGCCAGATTTCAGTTCCCGCTCCGTGCACGATGGTCGGTCTGCTTTTCCCAGCGGAGAGCAGTTAATTGACATTGACTGTAGCAAATCTGCAGGACACCAATTGAGCTGCGACTCCCCTGCAGCCCAAGTGCTGCTAGGAAAGCACAAAGGCAGCTCGGTTTGAAAAGGCTACGTCTGAGCGTGAATACTAATGGAATGGATTTATACCTCCCTTTCCTGGAGGGAAACGTGTGGACTTTTTATTGCCGAGGAGGAGCCAAGACCCTTATGTGTCCTCGACAGCCTGAAGTGGAGAGAAAGAAGCTGCATAGTGAAGCCTTCAGAGGCTCTGTCACAAACTGAGCAGCGAGGAGCCATGATGGAAATCTGCTGGATGGCCAAAAGATATCTAATCTAAAAAAAGGAGAATAGTTGATCTAATCATGTTTTTTCGGGGCCAAAGAACCGTCATTAGTTTTGCTTTGGTAGTTTCTTTTGTTGTACTTGAGCTCATTAAGTTTATCTGACCAAATGTAAATTAGCTCAGGAAGGTGGCTGGATGAGAATAAGTATCTACTAGATCAATAGGCTTGTATTTTAACAAATCTAACATAGAGAATGAGCTGGTAAACCAAAAGGGCTAAAAAGTCAACAATGAGTGAGACCAGTGCTCACTAACACTGATATTCAGTGTTACAGCAGGTGTACTGTTGTTCAAAGGAGGTTTAAAACACTTTACTAAATCTGAGGAAGCACCCAAATTGTCCCTGATGGTGCATTTAACATTCAAGTCCTCACAGAAGTCCAGTTATAATGAAACTTAAGTTAATATCGTTGATTTGGAGATGTTTAAAGATTAGAACTTGAGGGTGACGGACGATGTCTAAATTAGCTAACATTAACATTAGCAGCTGTTCTGTTACCAGTCTCCTGAAAAACGTGTCAGTTCATCACCAAACTTTATTTCTTGACTCAAGAAGATTTGCCTCCAATGTTAGAAAAGAATGCTTAAGGCGCTTTTATATCTATCAAAACTTTTCTTCTACTGAGTCACTGTAATTACCAGGCCGCCCCGAGGAAGCAGCTCTGGTCAGAGGATGAATTCGACCCCCCCAGTAAATGCAAATATGGCTGAATGGCTGTTGATACAAATGTTGAAGATGAATGCTGGAGTTATTCATCTCTGCTTTTAGATGTTAACCTGAATCTTAAATATGTTAATCAAACCCAAGCTACCATTGATGTGTATTGATTTAATAAATACTTTTAAAATGTTCACGTGATATTGTTTATCTCTTCATTCACTGTAGGAGCGACGGCAGATTTAATGATTCTGCGGGAGCCTCGAAATCAAAGATGCATAACTTTTCAGTTGAGCAAAGGTTGTACAGTGTTAGACATACAGCGCAGACCGTGTTAATAAGAAGAACCTGTCTCAGGCTCGGGGGGTGTTTGTGTTGTGGAGCTGGCAGAGCGTAAATCACTCACATCTGTTGCAACAGACAGTAAAAAGATTTTGTTTTCTCCAGTGATGGCCAAACCACATGTGCTTTTTGAAGCATGACAGCTTATAACCAAGATGTCTGATGCACCAGGCAAGTCAAAAATAATCATTTATGTCACACAGGGAGCATTAAATAAATTACTGTGCACAACTGTGTTCATTTGTCTTCCAAAGAATTTTTTTTATTTAAAAAGACACAGCTACACTGCAGATAACAACGAGGCGGCAGCCAACCTGTAAATATCAAATTTACTGAGTCTAAGTGGAAGGTAAAGACACTAAATGACTAAATGGTTTTTGCACTGTGCATGTTAAAAGGTGACATCGGCAACATTACGGAAGAACTTCGCTTAAAATTCAACCCACAAATCCGACAAGCGGCAAACCAAGAAATGCCAAAGCGTCGTAATCAATCAACTTTGTTTTAACGTCGGACTCCTTTTCGCACCAGAGTTAAAGTCAGAGCCATCTCTAATCCTGGCTTGGCCTTCCTCCATAATCTCTTCAGTGGATTTGTTTGATTTAAAAAGGTCTGCTGACACCCGTATCATAGTCCCAATTATGACAAACAGACTGCCATGAGAGCGAGAGAGACAGAAATGATATTTGCATCGCTTTGCTATCTCGCTCGCTGCGACATGATCACATGTTGGGTCTTTGTTTTTCTGAGCAACTCTCCAATCACGATTTGAACGACACAGTGCATTCTGTTTACAGCCCTTTTAGCTTTTATTGAATAGATGTTGAAATTCCTTTTGAGAAAAAAAATAAAATGTAAATTAAAAAAAAAAATGCACAACAGCCATGTTGAGATGAAAGACAGAAACAGTAACATGATATACATCGAAGGTCTTTGCACATATACTTCCTTAACGAATGTCATGCAATGGGATACGACTGCAGGTCGCGTCTCGGTCTCACAAATCAGGAATGATCTTGCCTCCCAAACTAGAAATGAACTGCACGTCTGCTTCCATATAAATATTTATGAGAACTTTTTTTTTGTTTGTTTGTTTTTTTTAAATTTAGTTTTATTTTACACACAGAAGGAGCAACAGCCAAAAGCCGGCCGCAGAACTGTTTGAATGCAGAAACACAAGACGATGAAAAATTCTATGAAATCACTTTATTCTCAGAGTGTGCGGTGATTCCATTTTTGCAGGAAAGTTACAGATTTTAAATATCTGTCTAAAATGCCATGCAGTGAGGCTAACAGGTGGAGCTTTGAAACACAGAGGACACGTAACGAGTATATCAACAACCTTGCCTACATCGCACACCGTAAGCATGCATACATTTTGTCAACGAATAGAGCGATAGAGCGAAAGAGAGAGAGAGAGAGAGGAGGGAGAAGAGTGAGAAGATTTCGCAGTACAAAAAAAAAAAGAAATAAAAGAAATGCACAAATAACTTTTTTGATAGTTTTTTCTTTTTTCTCAAAATATCAACCACCAGAGGACAGAAACAGGACCGACTACAGACGAGAAAGAGCAGATCACTGCACCAGAGTAAGCTTCTTCTCAACACGTACAGAACAGAGAAGGACAGATGCAGGAGAGAAAAACATCAGACAGTTACATTCAAGTCACATCAAAAAAGTATTCATCAGGCAGTTTATCTTTTATTTAAATATCGTATTAATGGCTGTACGAGTGGCACAAATGAGTGACCCTCCCCCGGTCCCCCCCCCAACCTGAGGAGGGTTTCTGATCTACCGGACTGTAAATATATTGACCACGCATGACTTGGGCAGTTTGTTTGGGCAGTGATATATAAGCCATTTGGAGCGCAATCAATTGGCATCTAAGAGATAATAGATAATGTTAAATGAGCTGATGATGACGACGGCAGTGAATGAATGAAAAGGGTGAAGTGGCCTGAAGCGCTGCGGGGAACGTCCTATACAGGGGCAGTAATTGTAGCTTCGTAGAATGTTCTTGAGGGTCAAACGAGAGATATGTCGTTTATAAATAAAAGTCTGAAATTGTCCAGTTTTTAGCTGAGAAGGCTAGTTATGGTTTAAACGTCTATTAAAACCAAAAAGCTCAAATACCTGAGAACTTCAAAATAAATCAAGATATGCAGTAACTGAATGAGAATGAGACCTGCTGTCTACCACTACCAGCACTATTCTTTGGTTTGATTGGATAATGCTCTGATGATGGAATGTCGATGCTGCGCGGCTCCCCAGCTAAACGTATACTAACACGGCGTTTAAACAGAGGCTGGCAAAGGCAGTTTAAAAGTACATTTAACTCGCAGGAAGTTTGACAAATGTGCTCTACGTGAACTTCTCACACTGTGCCCTGATGTTTTTTTTTTGTTTGTTTGTTTGTTTATTAATATATTCAACACGATTACAGAGCTCACAAAACGCCGCTTAACGCTAAATCTTCCCTCTTCTACGCCACAAAAGTTCACAAGTTTATATTTAGCGCTGTTGTCGTGTGTAGCTGGCTTGATCAAAAAACAATGTGGCAGAAAAGTTGGTCTAGAAAACGACGACAGCTACTGTGCGTATGTGGATCACAAAAACGTTTTTCTAACAAAATTTATCACAAGATTTAACTGCTCACTGCTAATAGCACATTTAAGCTTTCCCTTAGACGTCCTGTGGGATCTTTTTTTTTTTTTTTTTTGTCTGTTTGTTTGTTTTGTCCGTCGCCTACTTGGCAGCTTAAATAACTTTGTCACCTTGTGAATCCTTGTGTGTATTAGATTCACTCAGAGAAAGTCTATTTTCAGGTCATGGCAACATCAGATTATTTGTCGTCTTGTACTTGCAGGCGAACAGTTTGTGTGTTACCAGCGCAGGTCTGGCGGAATGTCGGAAATATCTGGAATGTTTTAACAAGACACGGTGGAATGAGGAAGAAATAATAACAACAACAAAAAATAAAAACAAGACATATGGAGAAACATTTGATTCTACCCTCATATGACCCCCTTTAAAATTCGTGCCGTTAGACTCATTTAACTTGAGTCTGCAGGACGGGTAAACATTTTCTCCGTGCTAACAGCGGCCTCTGAAAACCTGCAGCGTGATCCACCTTTTGGTTTGTGAGTTTGAACACAAATTTGTTTCTGTGCTCGTCGTTCTGTGACGTGACTGAAGAGTTTATAACAACATGAAACAAATCGTCCCACCTTCCCCCCTTTTTCTCTTTTTTTTTTAATCAAAAAAGTCTGACCTACAAACGCTTCACTGTCACTATGAAGACACGAGTGTGTCTTTAACATCGACTAACACATTAAGGAGTAAGTTTAAACACACAACAATGAAGATTGTCTGTTATTGCTGATTTGGGACTTTGCTCCCATCAGTTAAACCAACGGACACAGGACAACTTCATGTCGAACAATATATTGCACTATTGTCACTGTCTGTTCACATATAGTGTGTTCACAACATAGTTGTGTTTTTGAACTTTCTATATTTTTTTTTCTTTTTTTTTTTACCAAAAAAAAAAAAAAAAAAGCATTATTAAAATGTCAACACAAATTAAAATCATCTTATCTGGTCACACTTTTGACTCGCCCTATTGCAAACGCAGAGTGAGCAGTGACACCTGCCGCCGAACATAAAACTGAATTTTTTAACCACAAAAAGGTGAATTTATAGGAATAAGATCCTCTAACTGATTTGAGCCGAATTCTGGGTACGGAGAAAAAAGTATGGTTTTCTCCACGGAAGAACATTTCAGACACAAAGTCAGTTATCGCCTTCTGTAAACGGTGGATCTGATGTCAATCAAATAAAAATGGAAAACCAGTTATTGCCTCAAATATCAATGTATTTCTCTTTATCATAACTAATAATATGGTATCCATAAGTGTACTTCACTTCACCAGAGTTGACAAGCATGCTTTATAAAAAAAAAACGGAAAACAAAATAAAGTTTAATTTCAGATGATGAATTCCTTCACTTCCTGGTTTTACACACATTTTGACTTTGCCAGTGCTCATTTCACACGTTCACAGTAAACCAATAAGAACATGAAGGACAGTTTATGGGGTGAATCCTCACAACGGAGAACCAATAAAAATGAGTATTTATATACATCTCATCTATCAAATATTAGCAACAACATAACAGGAAAATTCAATCAAATTTTGATATGATTTGGATAATTTCTTAAAAGTTAAAAATATGGCTTATACTCTTTGTCATCTTGTTATATGTCATATTTCACTCATATAGTTTTCTTTTTTTATAACCCGAGTCTATTTACAAACAAAAGAGGGTGAATGATGAATGATCTCTTTCTAAGTGTCGGGACATTTTGGCAACTCGCCATCAGTTTGCTTTAAGGTTAAGACCCTGAATCTGTTTAGGCGT
The DNA here is from genome assembly GCA_034769265.1 of Remorina albescens. NCBI lineage: Eukaryota > Metazoa > Chordata > Actinopteri > Carangiformes > Echeneidae > Remorina > Remorina albescens. The sequence continues at coordinate 5,022,279 of CM068475.1, read as the reverse complement.
TACTTACTTTTAAAAAAGTTTTTTGTGGAAAAATGTTCGCGATGTGAGAATAAAAAGTAAGTGCCATCCTCAGAGATCAGCTGTTTTAACTTAAAGCAAAGTCATGACACGCCACCTGGTCCAGGACGCTTAGAAGTCGGGCTGAAAAGGTGGGAGGGGCAGTGACGGAAGGTGTGACTGCAGGTTTGGGCGGGGCATCGGTTCGATGAGTGTTGTAAGAAGTTAGTCGTATATATATTTGTATATCTATATGTACCACCCAGAAAAACAGTTACTTTTTATTGAACATATCCATGAGCGGGGCCGGGATGAACTTCATGACCGTGTCCACGATGCTCTCCTCTTCCTCCTCGTCACCGCAGCCGGCGGGAACCGCCTTCTTGGGGCGGGTGAGGCTGCCCTCGGAGGCCTGCTCCATCGCAGCCGCCGCCTCGGCTTCCTTCTCTTCCTTCTTCTTGATGCCGTACTGCGCAGGAAGGACAAAAAGGAAAGACGAAATTGTGTTAGTGAGCCGCCACGTGATGGGATTTTTACTCAAAATACTCAACATTTTAGAAAACAACAGCTGCTGGGTAATCTGTTTCACCAGCACTTTGATAATAGAGTGTTTTGGTAATTGTTCTTCACCTTATTATTCAGTAAATGAGAACAAAAGAAATCAGCTTGAAACTAAATTAATTATGTAAAAGCAAATATTTCATTTATTGATGATTTCGATTTTCAGACACCATCATTCTAGTTAAGTCCTGTATTTTATTTGAAGCTTTACTATTCACAAGATATATTTGTGGTTTTAAGAACCAAAATCCATCGTACTATTGTCTGCAGTCTCTAACAAAAACCTCAGGCAAGCCTGTCAGGAGAGAAGATCTGACTCAACACTCGGTATTCAATATTTCTTTTGACGGTGGATTCAGGTGGGCGGGGCTCGGGGGCGTGGCTGATAACTTTTGTTTTGACATTACAAAGTTACTGAAGTCCTGACGGCTGGTTTTAAGCCTCATATAATTCATATTTAAAGAAGACACTGGAATCTGACTTTTTTCTTGATGCAACATCAAACAAAAAACTCCAATCGTTGCTTGAAAGTTTCAGAAACGATAGTCCTAAAAAAAACTTTTTATAAAATATTTTCCTTAAATTTGAGTTAAAATAAGCGCCTTTGTCTTCCTGTGGGACTGCCAGCTATAGGATGATATAAATCAGCGATATAGATGATGGATGATATACAGTATATCAGTTCTAACTCTGTTGTGAAACCAGCATCTTTTCTCCTCTTATTTTGGCCTTGCAAAGTACATTTCGTGCATGTGTGGTATGAGTTTGTGCAAAATCAATCCAGCTGAGACCTGAAGGGAAAGGCTGCGGAGCACAGGAAGGTCAGCGGGCTGAGTGATGTGTGAGCTCGAGGCAGAGATGTGGAAAATGAGCTGGACTCCTCAGTGACTTCTTTGCTGCTCTCCCAGGCTCACAGTAATGTGATCCTGCAGCGATAAATATCTTAAAGATGGAGTTGCTGTTGTGAGGAGGTGTGTGTCGGCAGTGTGAGCATCTGCGTGTGGTTTTATAGGAAAAAGTAACCAAATACAACATCTGTTTGTTTGTTTGTTTGTCATTCATCTAATTTCATAAGCTGAACCATCCTTTTGTCAGCGTTTCTGAAAAACGTCTCGTTGGAAAGGTTTGGAAGGTGGACGTCCTTTTTTTTTTTCACTTCTTCAAATGCATGCATTATAGACTTACTTTTCTGTGATGTCGTCTTTTTATCGTCCTTTTATTGTTTGCGTTGGCCTTAATGTCCTGATTCTGTTTTTATATTGTTGATGTATTCTCTGCTCAGCTGTCGAAGCACTTTGTAAACTCTGCTTTTAAAGGTGCCACAGTCCATTAATACTGTTATTACGACTATCAGACCATATTTACAGCTTTGGAGAGCGATGTGGATTCCCCATCTCCCCATAACTGGGACAAGCAAATGGACATACTCTCAGAAAATTAAAGCACCAACATTAACCAATTCAAATACAAAAAAGGGTAGAAATATTATTTACAGCAGTGAGAGCATTTTAGCAGGCAGGTTAATGTGTTGGACTACAAAAGACAGTTGATAAATATTTTAAACAACTTAAGCTGCTATGGCAGCATTTTAATGACAAAATTTGACAAAAAATGAATCAGAAATGATTTTATAATCGAGTATAGTAGAGAATAAATCCAATATTTGAGTAGCCTGCAGGCCATGAAATGCAGGCAGTGTGTGCGTTACCAAACATAAACATATCTCAACTTCCTCCCAACCTGCCCCCCCCCCATCAGCAGACTTGGTTTAGCCCCGCTAAGGCCGAATGAACAGACCATCAGGGATGCACCGCCATGACATCATCATCCTTCGCCAATGACCTCATCACTAAGAATCACTACCCAAATAATTTAACGTTGCACATTGACGACGAGATGCTTTCGGTCCCGCCCCTTCAGGAAAAGAAGAGACGCTCTTAAAATATATATAAAATGATATTCTTGAAAGTGACGACACAATAAAGAGCTGAATATTTACAGTCAAGACAAATACAGCTCCCAGACTTCCTCTCTGACTGGGGCATCCCGAGGCCTGGGAGCGCCTCGGGACCTCTTCGGATAAGTGGTTGAAGATGGATGGATGGATGGACAAAGAAAAGCTGCTGCTCAGCGTTGGATTTCAAGGATTCATTTTCTGCAGTAAATGAGATAATTTGAGCCGCCGCTCTGCGAACATCCTTATCCATGTCGGCTCAAAAGATGATGCTCTCTGATACTTAGTCTTACAACACAAATGTTTGTCCTCGGACACTGTGCGTCAGCTATAAATGCCTTTTCTAACAGTTCATCTGTGGGTGCAAATTCAAGAAATCCTTCTGTGGGTTATATCAGACGAAAGAGAGACAGAACTGGAGAAGCAATTGGGCCATTTTTGCAAGTTATGAATCCAATTTCTCTGATTTATTTTATTTCTCTGTTCTGAGAATTAAAGTCACTTATAATAAACTGTCTCAAGCGTTTCTCTGCATTCGGTATGGAAATAAAATGCCTCTCAGAATCAGAATATAAATTAACCAGCACGTGTAATTAATGTTTAATCTGCTCCTCAGGATGCTAAATCTCCAACAAGCCTACAAAACGTAGTTACGGCTGTGAATGCTTCTCAGATTTATTTTTAATGAGACGTTTCAAAAACATTCAATCTAAAAATCCATCCTGCAAACTGCTTTAGTGTGCAGATACCACCAATGACTCTGTCCAAGTGTAATCATCTCCATCAGTTATATTATGAATGGAAGTGCTCTACAACATCCTAGATCTCGTCTCATGCTTGTGATTTATGATTTAGATGCTAACCAACTTCACCTAATGTTAAATGTACATTAACAATGCTCCAGCTGTCATATATATAGGAAGGAGATTGATGTCTGGGTTATTTTATAGTTCTTCAAATGCTGCAGAGGTGACTAATGTTCATCCTTCACGTCTTTCAACTTTGGAGCAAGATTTCAGAATGAGAATTTCATTTCGACGGCTGCCAATACAAAAAAAAACCAAACACTGAAATAAAAAAAGGACTTGATTGGTTGGTAGAGCTCTCCCCTGGATATCCTTCTGCTCCTCTTGTTTGTTCTCTGCCTTCGCTTCATGCTGCTCCGTCTTGTTCCCCTGCAATCTGTTTCATTCCGCCTCTCTGTCGCTCTCAGACTCCGTCCTCAGTAACAAAGGCTTTGCACCATTTGACAGTCGTGGTAAGTCAGCCTCTCTCTCTCTCTGCTCACCATAATCAAACACTTTCCGAAGATTTGCTGTCATATCGCTCTTGCTCCCTCCTCCCCATTCTCTCTGAATTGTTTCCAAACTAAAGTAAAGACCGGCTGCGGCTCAGTGGAGGGCAGAGCCGTTCTCCAAACTCCGAGGAGAGTTTTACAACAATACAAGAGTTTCAAACTCAGCTTCAAAGCGTCTTCAAGTCAAATAGTCAATGAAATTTTAGCGATATCGAAAGCAACGTTTCACTGCGAGCTCCGGATACTTTGATATAATCATTTTATAGTTTGTTACACTTTGATGAATTCATCTTTGATATTTTATTAAAGACAAAATGTTGTCGGAGAGACGAGAAAAGGGTCAGTCAGACCAACAAAAAAAAATCCTTTGAAGCTTCAGAAGAGGAATTTAATCACCATGAGAAATTAATGACCGGCTGAATTGCTCGTGTTAACTAATGGAACCAGCTTGTAATTGTTTAAAGGACAAAGTAATCCAACTTCCTCTGGATTTAGGAGGCTAGACAGCTTCTGGTGTGTTCTTAATGTAGGACTAATCCTACTGATCATCCTCTGTCATGCTTCTGTTGTCATAAAATTAGTCATAAAATAGTCACCAGTTACAATTTAAGTGTTGACTGAAGTTCTTGAGCCTATGAAGGTTTTAACTTTAACTTTTGCTGTGTCCCAATTTAGGAGCTGGATCCTTAGAGACTGCAGTTTGTGTCACAGTCGGCGCGACAGGGTTTTCCCAAAGGCTCATTCGTGTTCTCCTTTTTTCTGGAAAAAACTATTATTTCAACAAATCAAACCTTCCCGGTCAACTCTATTGCAAGATTTTAAAAAGTATATACATATATATGGATTTAAAAGCATAATTCTTGAGCTTTCTGTGATAAAAATCTTTTGGTGCAGCATGATTCAAGAGCTGTTACCGTGGCAACATAAACATCAGGTCAGCTGTTTGTGTAGAAATACATCCACCATTGTGCCTGTTATCGTGCACTTCCATCACGGACAGGATTCCTACAGAGATGGACTTTTTACGCAGCTGCAAGAGTCTGTTGACAAAAATCGTGTTTTTAACATCACAGGACACGAGAGTCGCTGGTCGGTTGGTGTGTTTATGTTGTGTTAAGGACCTTGATAGCTAATTCACCACTGAGGGTCATACAATAACACGAACGTGCAGCGGGAAGCTCAGAGTTCGATCACATGAGCACTTTTTATGCAAATATGAAAACAGGTCTTTGTTGTTTTTTTCAAACAGATGCTCTGTTTTCGAGGAGACAGGAAGAGAGAGAGAGAGAGAGAGAGAGAGAGAGAGAGAGCTCTCATAGAGTTGATCCAAAATGTCGGATCAAATCTCATCGTATCGGTGGATGTTGGTAGAGTTGGTGGTCCTTCAACAAGCTGCTGAAAGACAGGCCTGCTCTGATTGTGCTCTGAGGGATCAGATCTGAGATGTGAGTTCACACCTGAACGTAAAGATGCTAATATCAGATCTGAACAGAGTCTGGCTCTCTGAAATGTGAAATGTCAGCGTATTGAGTGGCACAGCATTAAAGCCCTTGTGCCCTTTATCATCATCACCTGCCTCCCTTTTCGCCAGACTGCCTTTGTTACTTCATGTGTGTTTTTGAAATAGTTTTTGAATTTGCCCTTTTACACTGAAGCCAGTCAGCCCTTTGTCTCTCTGCATTCATACCAGTTAGTTAAATATAAAAACTTTTCAACACTAAACAAAACCTGAAGCTCAAAGGAAAAAACAAGTGAGTAAACATGATTGCGGAGAAGAATGTCACCTTAATTTTGGCGACCTTCTTACCTTATCCCTGATGCCCTGTCGGATATTTTCTCTCTCAGCTTCCATTTTTGCATATTTGGCCTTCCTCTCCTCCTCCTGTTGCCTCAGCGCCTCTTGCCTCTCTTCCTCTTTTTTCTGAGCGTCGGGATCCTTTTCCTCCTCCCCGCCAAGCATCTTGCCCATGTCTTTGGTGGCCCCTGTTGTTGGTGACACAGAAAGGGAGAAGTGATCCGTCAACCACAATGTCGACCATAAATCTATCAGTGACACCGGCGATTCGCCCTGATTGCACAAAATGCATCGTAGCTATCGGGATGTTGCGAACCGTTCCATGTGCCCAGTTGTATATCTAAGATTTCGATAATTCAATAGACATGGCTTTTGTATTCCAGCCCCTCTTTGAGACCAGAGAATGAGCGGCGCAATCTGTCCTCGGCTGAGACAAAGACAAAAGTGTGTGACAGGAGGTGAGCGCCGCTGACAAGAGCCTGAGATAAAAGACACGGTGATAAATTATGATCAATTGTCCCAGCTGCCTTTGTGCCGCTCATATTGGCTTTTACAATCTCCACCACGAAGGTCACATCCTCATGGAAAGCTTCCACTTTGGACCAAAGGGGTAGAGACATGAGAACAAAAGGCTGCTCAGAGGAACTCATCTTCTGCTAACGGAGAGATCAAGAACATTCTAAGAAGTTATTTATCATTAAACGCAATGCTTGTTCCAGCTTTGACTTATTCTGCTCCCCGTTCGATCATTTAGCTTAGAGTTCCCATTTAAAATGTAAATATTAAGCTTTTATTGGTTGGTGTCATTAGCAAAGGCTCTGAGGCCTAATTGATGATACCATTTTGATGAAGACCGGCTCATTAAAATAGATGAAATAGATGCTTGTTTTCTTCTGGGCCAAGTTCAGAGACCTGAATGTGGCTACTGTCAGATTTTACGTCCACATTTGGACCAACGCACCCAGAAAAGCTTCCTGATAGTAACATAACAGCTGGAATCCCCCCAGATGTGGAAGTATGTGGGCTGAGGAACTCCACGTGTTGGGCCCAAAGTTTTGTTTTGCTGTCTGGGATGTAATTATCACCTCAATTCTTTTTCTTATTTATCATGTTTCTTGATGCAGTAAGGACTCATCTTTGTGAGCTAGCAGGAGGTCCCCGCTGCACACAGACCAGTCCTGAGTGTCGACCTCCGTGTTGAGCTGCTCTGGCGGTGCTTTTGCACATTGCTTCTACATGGACCTCTTGGTGTGCATTCTCACTCCTGAGGCATTAGCTCATGTTTCCAGCTCAGTGGCTGGAAAGAAGTCAGCGCTCTTAACAGTGGCCCCGTCGCACCCTGAACCCATGACTCCTCTGCCTGCTTCCAACCGGCTGGCAGGAAATTGATTTTAATGAGAGGAGGACCTCCAGGAGCACACCAGGCATGTCTGAAACATGCATGGCGCTCTCGCTGTCCGGAGTTCAGCTCACTTCCTTTCACTTTCAGTGCCGCTCTCTGCACCGCAGCCTGAGTTCAGCTGCCACGCTTCGCCTCGCAGGCTCTCTGGAGTAAAACACTCAAAGACACAGCCATCTGCTTTGGCCGTGAAATTGATGAGACAGCGTTGACCTTGAGGTTCTTGGCTGCTGGCCGAACTTTCCGTGCTGACAGACCAGGATGAGTGCCGGTCTCTGGTCATGTGGACCAGGAGGACTGCTAACAAACAGACGTCGACTTTTTTTTTTTTTTTTTCATGAAGTCCTCAGTGTTTCATGGCTGATGTTTTTTCTTTTTTTTGTGCTTTCTCAGTATCACAGAATCTGTTTATAGAAGACGTGCAGTCATCAGATTTCTGTAGAGTTTCATTTAGAGGAACATTTAATTTTGGTTATTAATAATACGTGTCGATGCAGACTGAGTTCCTTTCTTGCAGTAACACTCATGAGAACACGTCTTCACTCTGCACTCACGATTCACTCAGTGCTTCCCTGGAGGCAAAAGTAAAACTGCTGAATGGGACTAAACTTTCTTTCTGAGTTTTTCTCTCAGTAGCCGGAGGAGATTTTTCCCAAAAATTTGTATGAGTAGCAGAAGTCGATGGTAAATATTCATCATTTATGGGATAATAAAATCTTCTTTGGTCAAAATGAGGAGAGAAACTCTCGAAGTTAAAAACTAATTCAACTTTTGAATCTGCAGCTACAAATTAAAAGCAGCTCATCAGTTTTGATCTCAGGAGTTTTTAGGTCTGTCCTGCCACGCTGCTGTCGTTGTGACCTAGTTTCATCTTTTCATCAGCGCTGCCACTGATACCGCAATGCTAATGTATGCTAGCAAAGTCTGTTAACTTGGGTTATAAAATGGACAATTAGTTTTTTATACACCTTTACAGAGTGAAAGTGAAAGTTTAGTGCATGAAATAATGATGGGTGACGGCGTATTTTTATTGTGTGGTGTGTAAATTTGTTGAATTCCACAGTAATTAAATGAAGTGTTTTTGATATTTTCATCAGTAATTCTTCTACTTCTGCAGAGATCAAACTGTAGTTTTTGTCAGTGTGTCAGTTCATAAACATCTATGTGTGCAGTCGCGGTCTAGCTTGAAATTTAGGCAAATTTGATCTAATCTCTGGATGATGATTTTTGCCTCTTTGAAACGGATGCCTCTTCATTTCCAACCCTTCACATGACTGAGCCCGACGCTCAGGGCTAATTAGCTTGTCTGATTGTGACAAAGTTGCTGTCACCATTCCCAAAAGCCTCGATGCCATCAAACGCCGCCAGCTGTGGCGTCTGGGAGTGCTGAGCAAAACAATAAAGCTCCAGAGGAGAAGCCGAGAACCTCGGCATTGGTTAGAAGCACAGAAATGCAGAAAAATGCAGTGCGATGGGCTTAATTAGAAGATATAATGAATAACTCACCATTCAACACAACTTTAGCTGTTGCCACAAGCTTGTTTCATTCTGGGCCTCGTTCAATGACTCAAATCTGGCCCATTTACAGAAGGGGAGGCAGATGCCACTTCAACATCTGGACCAACTCGGACACAAACACACACACAGATAAAAGCTTCCAGCCAGACGCGGACTGACGATCCAGGCGTGTCATTTTGCTGTCTGTTTACTTGAAAGGGAAACTGCAAATAAAGGTCTTATTTCTAAAATCCCTGCTACGAGACACGCTTGATATCATGTGACCAAAGGTTAAGACGAAGAGCTCAAAAATGCAGCCCCTACCACATGAGAGAGGAAAGGGGGGGAAAGGGATCATGAGACCAGTGCCAGTTGATTGATCAGCTGCTGCTTTTTGTCTAATTCCACTCTCCCTATGAATGGATTAACGTGTTGAACCCCACACACAAACACACACACACGGGGAAAAATTATACTGCCGTGAATTCATGCGTGTGTAAAAAGACGTTGTTGATCATCTGAGCAAAGTGAAAAATAATGTGAACCTTCTCTGCAAAAATCCAAATCATAGTCGAATCTCATTCTGTGAGTTCAGGTAGTAAAAAAAAAAAACCCCAAAACATCAAAGATCACAAAGACCATGTTTGCATTAAGTTGCATGATAATCTGTCCCATTAGTCACTGAGATACTTCAGCTGACTGACAGACTGATACGTGCTGCCGGCGTGGCTAAATCTGAGTGTAAAGCCACTTGGCTTCGCTGCAGCATCAGTACAGTCCTTTATGTGTCCAGTGATATGAGAGCTGGTTTTCCCTGCTAACTCATTACAGCCTTAAAAGGCCTTTTTAGGTCAGCTGAGGCCTGGAGGCTAATTTCTAAAGTAGGAGAAGGCTTCCTCTGCTAAGTGTGGAAATTAAAGTGTAGAAGTGGAAAAAGGAGATCAGGGAAAAGTCTGGAAGTTATAAATGGTCGTGTCATGCACAGGTAGGCATCGGATTTGGATATTTGGAAGTGTGTATCTGTGGTTCTGCGTGTAGAGAGACCAAAATGTGCAGCTCTTCATTTTCCCACTATCTGACTTGTGCTCATATAGTGTGTGCACAGAAATGCTGTCGTAGTAAGATCGAGTGTGTGTCCTCCAGGTGCATTTGGACTCCAAGAGAATTTGCACCTGTGTGTGTGTGTGTGTGTGTGTGTGTGTGCATAAGTTACAATTTGCTTATTTCATGCTGAGTGTTCCCAGAAGACCCCGAAGCCACAAGGAGAAAAAAAACAACAAAAAAACTGGAGAAGATGCTGAAAATGAAGCCAGAGACAAAAGGAAGTAGAGAGGAATAAGGCTGACTAGAATGAGCGTGAGATTATTTCCACTACAGTGAAGCAAATCAGAGAGAGAGAAAAAAAAACTGTGACAAGGACGGATTATAAAAGAGGAGTAATGTCTAGAAAGAAGGACGATGTAGAGAGTCACTGAGATCCAAGTTAAGAGGAAACTAAGAGATGATCAGAAGAAGAGGCAGATTTGGAGAGAAATGGAATAAAAGGACGAGGCTGCTGAGACAAAATGGGAGATTCTGCAGGAGAAAAAAAAAAGAGCAGGAACAGCGGGACCAGCTCAAGGACTCTGTGTTCCTGCTCTCCCATCTGTCGCCGTCCTCAGCAGTCTCATCGGGTCTCTGCTTCAACCCCCCCAAGGCTCGCAACAGGCAAGACGGACCACCACCACCATCATCATCAGCAGCCTTATGCCCCCCGGCGGGGCAGGAAGGTGGCTCCAAAACCCACTAAGACCAGACCACCAAGGGAACCTGGAGCAGCAGTAAAGAGTCTGAGACTGGAAATATTTGTTTTTCAGTCGGCCGATGTCCGCCAACTAAATAACGTCTCTTTTTGCACCGTAGTTCACTTTCTGTTCTCGTCAAATGGCAGTCGGAAGCTCAGGAGCTAAATGTCGCTGGTGGACACCAAAAAAAAACAAAAAACAAAAAAAAGAGCCAAAAGGAGCGTGAATATTGAATTTACATTCAGTCAAACAGACACTCTGGTCTTCTCTCCTCCGTCAGCTCGTTGACGTGGACCTCGAAAGAAAGAAAATCCTGAACCCTGCTCCAGTTCAATCAGAGTTTATTGCTCATTATTACATTTCAGTCTCAAGAAGTCCAAAACGTCTAGGGAATAAATTGTGATGCAGTGTGCAGAAGTTTTTGATTTCTTTTTTTTGGAGACGGCACCGTCTGGATGTGCTGAAAACTTAAACATCATATTCAGACCATTTCCAGCATTTTGAAGCACCCAGGAGCATAACCCATCAAGACTTAGCATCCGGATAAATGATCTGTTTCTTTGGAAACATGCTTGACATTGATACTATCTGCACAAACTTTCACTTAAGGGCTTCCTGCCAACACGGAGCTGTTAACAGAAGATGCCCTTTATCGATTTATACACCATCTTTGGTCACGGGTACACATTTACCCCCAAAACATCGTTTTTCTTTTACACACTGTGCAAAAAGTCAGTATTTAGGGTCAATGAAAGTCCATGTTGTTTAACAATTGCCTGGCTGGTCATCCTCTGTTTGATCATTAGCAGGTTACAGCTTCTGAATTAGCCAGAAAATATCATCAACAAGTTGTTTACATCCATGTTGCACCATTTAATGGTCGTGTAAACCGTCATGGCTGTCTTGTGATGCTTTCAATGAGCTGCAGACGTGTCAGAACTCCCACACAATGTTTAATCAATGTCAGACCTCCAGCAGTCGAAGCAGCTCTGAGTCACTTTTCACACTGAGCTGTCAGTGATGGTCCACCATCGACACCGTCAGGGACACCGGTCTGCCTCAGAGAGCTCTCATTACACTTTAGGGAGAAAAAAAGGAGGAGGCTCTCCTCGACACTGAGGTTCGTGCTGTTAAGAGCGAAGGGCCAACCAGTGTGGGCTGAATGATGAATTCCATATCTGAACGGTGAAGTAAAATCTGATTGACAGTGTCCTCATGCATTCACACGGACAAACAAGACTTCAGTAACATAAATATACTCGTCCGCCTGTTAATCTTAGCGTAGCAAATAGAATAAAAACCCTGAGAAGGTGAACAGAAAACTCCCCGGCAACATGTGGCGTAAACACATTAGCACTGACCTTCAGAGAAAAACACCAACAACAGTTCATCTGAAAGAATAAGACGTCTCGCAGAACTCATTTACACTTTGAATCAACTAAAACTAAAATGGCTGTGTTCAACAAAAACAGAGAGAGCGATACAAATCTGGCTGCCCGAATAAAAGTGTCTTGTAAAATGCATAATTCAGTCAAGAAAAGCAATTAAAACCAATTAAAAGTGAAGATGTAGATCCATCAACAAGTGAGAAGCTCAGCAGCAGCAGCCGAGGAAACGGGAATATAAAAGGTGTCATCAAAGGTGCCCCCCCCCCTCAACCACCCAACCACCCACCCCGTCTCCAACATACCTCAGTACGTCTCTGGAAAACTTGGGAAACGGAGGCATCATTCCTGTGCTTTATCACCCGTTCGCTGGCATTATCATTAGACGACAGCCCCACAGAGTCTGGCCTCGGTAACGAGCGAGCCGAGACAGACCACATTTATCAGCTCTGAGGTTGGCATCAAGGACGAGACCAACCATCCACACACACACACACACACACACTCCGAGAATCCAGGTCACCAAAACAGGCATTTATTGGATCCTTTCTCACTACAGACAAAAAAACAGTCAGCTGTTTGGATGACCGGATGTAATGAGCAGATAAATGAGAAAAGACTTTAGAAAAGTGTTTGGGATCAGAGACCACCAATGTATATGAAGATATAAATCCCATCAAGCTTTGCAAAAATAACCTCATAAAAAAAAATAAACTGAGAAAATGTTAACCAAAATTAGATTTTTTCGCCCTGTTATCCTTAAATCTCTCCCAGATAAAACCACTTTAGCTCTCGCTTTCATCGTGTGATTTGCTGGTTCATTATATGATAACCAACTTTGAATGGAATTTAGGTCTGATGGCGTCCTCGGGCTCTTCAGATAAGCACTTTCTGCTGGATCGTGTTCTAAAAACCAGCCCGGGGCGCCGTGTTTGGTCGCGTGCCAGAGAAAACGGAGGGTGCGAAATTGCAGAACCTCGTGAGCAATTTACTCCGGAGTCACTGCAGCAATGAGTCATGGAGGCGAAGTCGCTGGCGGCGGGGTGGCCCCTTCGCCAGCGACGCCAAGGACACAATCCACCATCATGGAGGCACAGAGGGTGAGGTCTGCTGTATAAAGTATTTGAACCCAATTTAAAATGTGCATGTAAAGAAAGTTTAACTGCATTTAAAGGAGGTGGGGACTGTACTGAGTTATATGAGTCCTTATTGTGGCAAAATCTTCTTTATTTCCTTAAATCTGTTTAGATTTTCAGTGAAAATCAATCACAAGCACAGTGACCACTCATCAGGACTTAAAGGGGCAATTTGGAGGATGCATGAGGCAACACAACAGCAATTCAGCCTGTAATTCACTGATGAAAGGCCGTAGTCCTTGTATTTTTTATGTTTTTTAATAAAAAGTTTATTCGCCTTGTGTTTGGAACAGCTGATGCAACACTAAAGTACAATTCAAAAACAAACCATCTTTGGCCAAAAATAATGAAACGTTGCTTCTCCCAAGAAACAACAAACTCACAAAGCAAAGGGAAGCAAATAAACCACCGAGTGAAAACAATCAACAAAAGGCTAAATATGACTGTCAGACTAATGTCACTAATTTTACTGTTCAGGCATTATTACTATTTTAAGTGATTGATGAAAGATACGTGAGATTAATTGCTAAAAATTTAAAATCTAACATAAAAAAATAAATGAATACATTATTTTTCCCTTGATTTATCTTTTCAGTTGTCCTACCCACTTCTAGAAAATCACCTGGAGCTGGTAAACGTGACTTCAGTGTCATAAAGTTTGTTGTTAATACTGATAATGATAATAATTATAATGTGGAGCAGACGCCAAAGTCACAGTATTGATTCAAAGCTCTGACGCTGTCTGAGGATCCGCTGAACCGGACCATCCTGTCAGCAAGATTTATTCTGTTTAGGGATCAGTAAGGTGCCAGACGGTACTTTGCCCTGTGTGTACGTACATTACAGGGAATATTCAGAAAATATGGGTCATTCATTGTGAGCAGGGCTCTATGCTGACTTTTTTTTTTCCAGGAGCATTCTAGCCCCTAAGTTAAAAATTTTATGAGCACAGAAAAAAAATGGGGGCACAAGAAAGTTTTTTTTTTTACATTTATTAGAGGTCACGAACGGAGAGGAGCCTGCCATTGCCGATGGGGCGGCCCGAGAAAATCTACAGAACATTTGCTTAGTAGTAGCATCATATTCCAGCCACCCGAAATCCTTCAACCGGTCAGGGTTTTAATTTGTACACTTTCGCAACAACTTTCTCCATCGTTCTAGCTTTCTTCCTCATTCGTTCTTCTGTTTTTTCCGTCATTGCTTTTAAAAAACGCAGTTATACTTTGCATCTCTATTTCGACGTCTTGTTAGTGGAGATATTTTTTTTAGCTTTCGAACGTCATGGAGTTTTTTTTTGTGCTGCTTTGATGTTTGATACATTATGCCACTTGTCACGTTACGTCTTTGCGCCACTGCTCTCCTTATTTGTGGGCTGCAAGAAGTCACTCGCACACGTGCTTCTGTTTTGTTTTCCTCGTTCGCATGCTGATATATTTACTTGCAAATGCGAGTGAAATGGGCACACTGTAGAGCCCTGATTGTGAGTGAGACAAAGTTCTGCAGACTTTAGCTGCCTTTATCTGGGTGTAGTTTTATCATCACAGTCTGAAAACTGTTCTTTCCAGGTTAGAATATAAGAATAGATTTTAGTTATAAGTCAGCGTAGTGAAAATCAACATCCTTTCATCGATCGTTTCCTCTTAGAGCTCACATCATGTGTGCACATCCGGACAGTCCAGTAACCGCTGAATAACCTTGGAGGACATCACACGCCCTCCAGCTTTCTATTCTTTGTATTTAGCCTGAGCTGAATCATTTCCCCCCCAACTGCTAAAAGTTCATTCACTGTTCTTCCATTTTTCTGGGGTAATCCGTTCTTTACTGTAAATGTGTTGTCCCTTCTGTTTGAGCATTCACTGCACAAAAATATCAATAAATGGTGATGAGGTGCTTCCAAAAATAGCACCTCCTCCTGTCCAGATGGGTTTAAAAAGCTGCTGATTCCTTAGACCCCTCACTAAATGAAAACTGGATAATACATCGACACTAACAACGCTCTATGATTCAAATCTTCATTTCCTACACTGGCTACTTTCTTTTACACATCTACGACAATGTTTGCTGTTAGAATTAAAACATGAATATCATAAAAAAGCCACAGCGTCGCTTTCAATACATCACTGCTGCTGTAACTATCCGGTCGCACTGGACCTTATAAAGTCATCACCTTACAGCTGCTCGCTTCACGTCAGCTCTTTTCACTTAAAGATTATTTGTAAGTTTTTGCAGTTGATGTGTTGAAGAGCTGTCAATGCTGTCTTTATGATTAGGGAGGTTAAATGAGTTAACACTGACGTTGTTTTCTACGTCTGTGAAATCTGATGCTGAGCTCGCAACGTTTATTCATGATTGTAAAGCAAATAGCCGTTAATGCTGCTGCTAACTATGTGGCTGAACATACAAATAGCTCCCCACCGACAGTGAAGTTCACTGGATGTTGTATAATAAACCAGGCTGTTAAATAATCAGATCTTAAAACAAAGCAATTCAAAATGAAAATTTTAGCTCTTCTACAATGAGACACTGAACTCAGAAGTTAAAGTTTGAAGAATCACACAATCACATCAGTTTCAGCGCAGACAGAATCACACATAAAAGCATGTTGTGTGTTGTGTTATCCAGCAGTACCTGAGGATCTTATTTATATTCTAAATATTCTATTTATGCACCTTCTATATACCTGAGATGTGACTTCTAACGCGCTTGAATTCCGACAAAGCCGAGCCAATTTACGCTTTACGACTAATTAACAGGTTGATCTCCTCCTGTCGCTGCTCTGTGTGCAAAAGATCACAATAAATAAATCAATAAACCACTTTAGCTCCGAAGCTGCACAAATATAAAACCGGCTGAGATCTATGGAAAGATGTGAAGTGTGTGTCTGTATTTGTGTTAAACCGACACATAATGTGTTGTTTTTTTTCAATGTTCGTAGAAGTGAGAAACTGATTTCTTCCACTTGCACGAATGGGAAAATGGTTTAGTTTAGTCTGAATAACCAGGAACAAGATTCAGAGGAATCTATCCATGTGACGTTTGCATTTTCAGAAGTAATATTCAATATGAGCACGGACGCTAATGCGCCACCTCCCTTTTCTGCTCTGCAGTAAAACTCCCCACCATCAATCGCAGCTAAAAAATAAAATAAAAATCAATGAGCTGGGCTTTGATGATGATGATGATGATGATGATGATGATGACCTCTCTATCTGCTTGAACCAGTGGCAACATCTAAAAGGCTAAAACTGAAATAAAATGCTCCCTGCTGTTTATTTAAATTACATTTAAACCACTAGAGGCCTGAAGAGGTTCAGGATGTGAGCCTCAAGCATTTAACAAGAAGCTTTTTTTTTCTCCATGAGCTCATCAGCTAAGTTGTTTACTTCATTAACAAGAAATCAGCCAAAAAAGACCAAAAACATTTTTTTTTTTGGCATGGATTTCGGGAAAAACATTTCAAGTGCATCTTCAGATGTGTTTGAGATGTTTAATGTGAAACTGAAGAGGGAAGTGAATGAGCAATCTAACTCAAACCCCCGAATTGGAGCACGACCTTTGAGGAAAGTCGTCTTTTCGAAGCCTCGCGCTTTCGTTCCGAGCGCCGCGACGCCGCCATCATCACCCAGACACAGGAATTACCATGAAAACCCTGACAGAGCTAAGCTGGTTTAGATCTTCCCTGGCTATGTATTCTCAGCATTATGCATGCACATTGATCCCAGAGACCACCGGCTCTGCCCCCCCCCCCCCAGTTATGCTCTGCCTCCTGCCTGCCATCTCTATGCTAATATCAGGAAGTATGATTCAATTCTCGGTGCCTCCTGATGGCTGTTGGAGACCTTAGTGTGTGAATTAGCCTGATGGAGCCTCGACCTCCCACTACACAAAATCACCCCTTCGCCCCCCCACTTTCCTCTTAAAGTACACTCATCAGTCTCATGGGGGGGGGGGCTGATTTCAATGATAACTAACACCATTACTCAAACATGAGATTGTGCCAACTTCCACACCGTCACCCGTGACTTGGATTTGTGCAGCTCTGGAGCTTTTTGAGCATGTGAAATACGAAAATGCAATTCATGCCACCACATATCAACCCCCCCACCACCATCCATCCCACCCCCATAGTGGCAGCACGAGCAGTCACTTGGGAGGAAAACGTACAGGAGGACTGTAGAGCTCTGCACGGCTCAGCGTGGATCACAATTTCTAAGCCAACATCTCTGAGGGAAGAACGTCGACACCTGCATCCCATCCTGGTTCATTCAGTCCACATCTGGTGAATTATTATTCCTCTGCAGTCACATCCAGAAAGGGCTTCGTACATCCGTCTGTAACCAAGATATAACAACTGATACCGCCAAGAGCTGGAGAAAGACGCTACAGTACATGCAGCCATCTTCTCCCTTTGTTTCTAGTTTTGCAGTACTTGTGCTACACATCTACTAAACCCTACAACATCATGTTCTCATAATATGCACAGCGACACCTGTGAAGACCCCCCCCCCCCCCTTTCCCGCTGCTGTTCCGTCTTCCTGTTTGGCCTGGCTTTGCTCCGCCTCCTTCAGGAAGTAGTAGCAGATTGGGCGTCATCTACCTGAATTGCTGGTCTGGATTTGTTTCACTCTCCGTCAGCTCCCACATGCTGACTTCTTGGTATTGATATTTGATATTTGATATTGACATCACAGATTTTTGTTAAATATTAACTTTGTTCATTCATACAACACAACTGTTTACGCAACACGTATGTGACTTGAATATTTGATTATATATATATTTTTTTTTAGAAATGCTGAACCTTTCTGTAAAATATCTGCTCTTTACAGCATCATATTTCCTTGTGGTGACTGTTTAATGGTTTTGTTTTCATGTTTATGCTCTCACATCACTTTAAGGTAAGAGAAAGTAAAACTGTGAATGCAGGACCTTTCTTGAAGGAGTCACAATATTTTCTCCCGCTGCCATCACCATAAAATAGAAATATTGTATTACACGAACCTTAAATTGAATTAAATCGCGGTGCGCTTTGCTTGAAGACAGAAATAAAATGACAATAAAAAGGAATGCTCACATGAAAACTGGTGCCGAAATCCTGGACCATCTGTGTCACTTTGAGTTTATAGCAGAAGTTAATCAGACGACTTTAAAATAAAATGTTTTCCATAAAGAGACCAGGTGTTCCTCATGTTTTATACATTCAGCGAGGCTTCGTGAACACAAAAGAACCGACTCACGTCAAAGCCAGACTTGTCTTAATACACAACTCCGACTTGTGTAGAAAATGAATAAGGACACGCTGAATATCACAGCGTTAAAAATATTCTCCAGTTTTGTTCGAGCAGAAGGAAAAAACACAAAAACAAAACTTTGATGTGAAGTTTCCTCTTCTGAGTTTTTCGCCATCATCCCGTCTGGAAGCACAAAGACAGTTGGAGCAGAAATACGACTCAGCTGATTTAAACTGTGAATCACAGCCAGCTGAATAAGCGCAACCTTTCGCTGTAAAAACCTGTGACACTATTTAATAAGAAAACAGTTCCTTTGCTTTGACGGAGGGCGGACGTGTTCAGTCTCAGTCTCATGAATTTGCAGCAGGACAAAATGTCTTAGTCAGATTACTTTGTGGACTTTGTGGACTTTGTGGAGGAGGGAAAAAAGAGTGTGTGTTCAGTTTGGTGATTTGGTTTCACTGATGTTCTTTCAGGGCCCGTTCCGTGTAGATCTTGTCCTACTTCCTGTTTTATTTTGAAACCTGTCAAGTTTGTGTGATTACCTGGCCCCGCCCTGATGTGTTACACCTGTGTCTCATTGTCTATATAAGCTGTGCTCTCGCTGCTCTCTGTAACAGATCGTCTCGTCACCGTTCAGCCATTTTGTCTGGTGAGTTCTGTGTGTGACTTTTGTTCCTGATCCTGCTTTGCCGATTGGATTTCCTGAATTTGACCTTGGACTGAATAAACAGTTTGTTTTTTGAGTCCACTCTGGTCCTGATTTGTGACAGACCATCTACAGATACAGATTCCACTAACTCAGTGATGAAATTAAACAGAACAAATATTAAAAAAAGAAACACCTGTGATGTTGTTGCTTCAGGGAGGGGGTGTTATAACGGCAGACTGTGGCATCCCCTATTACATCACAGATGGGGGTGTTGTTGTGATATAATGGGGACTTTTTTTGTTTTAATTTCATCAATATCCATTTTTTATGAATACATACTGCATGGCAGTTACAACAGACGAATAAGTTACCATGCATATTTATTTCATTATTTGGTTTTCTTCCTGTTGGTGTACCGGCTCTTTTGTTAGCACTGCATGTCGTTTTCATCACTTTATTTTTCCCCCCTCGCTTAAGTTTACGTTCATAATGTTAATATAAAAAATAACTGTTAGCAAGTGTTTGTTTTCTTTCTATGTTATTAAGTTGGTTTTCAGTCTTGGAGTGATATGGGGCTATGAAAAATAATTTGATGTCATAGGCGTGTTTGATGAGCATTATACAACACCCATGAACCAATCAGATTGCCTCATTTGAGCTGCCCACTTTATAAATATGCTGTATATTGATTTTTTTTATAGCTCATGATGCTAACGAGCAATTAAAAGTCTTTTCCGATTTTTCTGGGAACGAGCTGACTATCAGATCTCACTCTATACTTTTCAGACCAAAACAAACATTCAACCTCTCCGGCCTACACCTTCCTCCAAGATGGCAACTCCTACTTGTGACCCCGTTGAGAGGGACGGAGGCGTAGTTCAGAGGACTCCGACTGGAAACCAGCAGAGAAGGTGAGCTTTCCACACCGCACAGGTTTTGCTCAGGGAAGCCGCAAACACTGAAGGTACAACAATGTGTTGCCTTTGTTTTATTCAGACGTCCTTGTTTTCTCTGTACAACTCGTCTTCAGCTCCAGTTTTGCGCCACATCCGGCTATTTAGATGTAAAATGTGTGACTGACTGTAGCGAAAAAAAAAAAAAAAAAAAATCCCATCATGCCCCGCCGCCCCGACTGATTTCCAGTCACTCTACACTCTCTGGCACACTCAGCAGGCTCGGTTGATGTTCGGGTATTTCTAGATGTCTGATGTTCGCTGGGCGACCCGACCCCTGCCTCTCCCACAGCTCTTTGAAGTTCTTCTCAGGCAAAAAAGAAAAAGCTGAGAATTGAGGTCATCACTGGATCCTCTCTGAGTTCTCACTGGCAGGCAAGCCGTCTTTTTATTTCCGAATTTCGAGAAATTTAATCCCCATGTGACGGAGGAGGGAGGGGGAGTGAAAAAAGGTGAGAATCTGAAAGACTGAAGCGGGGGAGAGGGAAAGAAACAGAGGCGGGAGATGAGGGTTGGTTGTAGGAAGTAGACTGTGACGGCCCGGGTGTGTGATGCTGACTCATCCATGCCGTCGACCTTGTCCGGCAGACGAAGGCGAGCAAGGACAGAATATCAATGTGTGCTCCTCCGGAGTGGAGCTGAGAGAGGCGGGGGTTCGCTTTACACCTCCTTAACTTTGCTTCACAAAATCTGACAAGTCTGGCTACGATAAGTTCTGCACGAAGTCTCGGGGTTTGTCATTGCTGCTTTTTTGTCGTGTCGGTGAGTCAGCAAAACTGCTGCGACATCAATATTATGACAATAAGTGGAAAAATGTGTAAGTTGTGATGAGGTCATGTCTGTTGTGACCCCTTCATGACATCAGTTGCCGTTTTGAAGCCTCCAGGTTGTAATTTGGCTCACAGCAATCTTCGGCCTCTGAAACCAGAAGACGAGAGCTCCAGACAGATTACCAGCTGACTTTGTCTCGAAAGGTGATCAACTGCAGGTGACAGTTTTAGTTGTTGGGTAGTGTAAGTAATAATAAATATCATTATCTCTTTCCTATGTGGATTTTCTCAGCAGGGATGTTAAAGCTTCCTCTTCTCTAAAAACAGCACAGATACTAACCCAGTTTAAAAACAGCCGCGTCACAAGTTTTCAGAGATGCAATCATCTGCTCTCAGCTGCCGTTG
Source organism: Remorina albescens (assembly GCA_034769265.1). NCBI lineage: Eukaryota > Metazoa > Chordata > Actinopteri > Carangiformes > Echeneidae > Remorina > Remorina albescens. Next base: position 5,001,463 of record CM068475.1, on the reverse strand, counting down.
GGCACCAATTTGGTCTGTATTTGGAGATGATGATTACCTGAGCTCTGGTTTGTGATGATACTGTCCACGTCTCCCCTGCTTGGTTATGATTCAGCCCGAAAAAAACACCATATTCGGTTCAGCTATTTGGGCTTTTTAAGAGATGACACTTGAGGTACATTATGTGTGATGGCAGTTGTGCTGGTGAGCATCCATCTTGCTAAAAGCGTCCTTCACGGAGACAGAGTCGCCTCCGGCTGCAGGTCTGCTGCTGTCTGACCTCAGAACGGACAAAGAGCAGACAAACACAATATGAAGTGTTTTATTGTCTTCTCCTTTAGATTTCGTCAATTCTGAGTCCATCTGCGCCCGTTTTATCTAAAGTATCAAAACACAATTTAAAGCTCCTCCATTATAAATTGCTTCCTGCTATAACGTGGGAGACATTAAAGCCAAGGTCAGTGAGGACGCCCAGAGGATTTATTAGTCCGAGAACAAAGATGGATGTTCTGTATGCAACAACTGTATTCCTCTGAGGGAGGATTGTTAATGCTGCTTTATCATGTCTTCATTATAAACCTTTATTTAAATTATGAGGTAAAAGTGGGGGGAGTTTCCACCTTAAGCGTTGGATTATGTCGGCGTGTTCCCATAAACTTCCAAACCTCCCAGTGGGCCGGTGCATACAGAGGGCACACAGTCGGGTCTGCACCTTTTTATACATACACAAGATATAAATATAGATGAGAAAAACCAGCGGCAGTAGAAATGAGTTCAGAGAGAGCAGGACTGAGATGAAATCGTTTCAATTTGCACTTGCAGCTGAGCCTTTAACCAGCACAAAAGATTATTTCAGGAGCACGCTGCTGCTGAAGGATTTGTTTGTTTTTACAAGAACAATGAATATGAGCAATTCTGAATCAGCAAATTATGTATTTCCATCTGTCAGCCAAACACCTTTTGTGTCGCCAGTAAATTCTGGAAGAGGCAGGAAAGAAGAGGAAAGAAATATTCAGACTTATTTGTCTGTCCGGACGCTCTTACAAGCATCAGTCGTCTTTGGATTCATTTGTTGTCGATTTGAATTGTTTATGACCCTCTGACTCTCATCTTAACCACAACTTTGCCTCATGTAGATCTAAGCTGACGATAAACTTCAACAAACCACCAGATAACAAACAGACCACCATCTTAAATATCCTCATTAATGTTTTAATGTTTTAATGATCCGTTTTTATATTTGCCTGTAGACTTTTTAGAGCCTCGAGTTATATTAACTTTACAACTTATAGCAAAAGTCAAACAAAGCGATGAACCCTTTGACTCGCAGAGCTCTGGAGCTTTTTGTTCTCTCACAGCGACTCAATTACATTTTATGGCCCGAAGCTTTGTTGCGGTTCAACAGCAGCAGTTCCAGTTAAAAAAGGTCTGATATGCTGACGCTACACTCAAAGCAACGGTAAACTTGAACTGTTTGGATGGGAGCAGCCAAGTTTTAAAAAAGAAAAAAAAAATTTCACATCATCAACAACTATAAAGAAGCCTTCGGGGTCCTTTTCACTATTTATTTCTTTGTTTTGAAAGAACATGACCATGTCTGAAGTTGACTGTACTTCTTTTTTCACTTCACAAACTACAATAAATCACTTGCTATAACTAATAAAATGGTTTATAACATTACTTTAACGCAATCACAGCAGAGGGCACCATGATTGTAGTTTTTATGAAGCCAAGACTGAATTGTTTGGGTTTAAATTGATGTGTGGTTTGTGATTTTTGATGTTTCATGAATGAATGAACTTGAATGGATGCTAATGTTACTCTGGATGTGTACGTAGGAAACTCTGCTGAAATATTCTCACATACGAGAAATAAAACTTGAAGCGGCAGATGAAGTGAGTTATTTGTGACTTCACCAAATAAATTCCTGTAGATCTTCATAAACACACAGCTCATCGTCACAGTTGCCGCCGTCTGGGCTTTCTCTCCCCGAGGTCTGACTGGCTCGATGTCAGAGTTGGTGGCTGCGTGTGACTCATTGTGAGCAAGATGCATTTGTGTACATACTCAGCCGCTCGGCTGCACGAATCACAACGTTAACGCATGTTGACGGGAGCAGCTCACTCGGAAAATTAACCTTTATTCCTCGGGGGTTGAGGGCAGGTAGTTGAACTCTGGGTGGAGAAGCTTGTGTGTTCCAGGTTTTTGGGAAGCTAACTGGACTTGGAGGGAATCAGACGAGGGGTGAACTGATGTCAGGCCGGCTGACAAAAGCTGTACGAGGAGCTCCGGCCCAGACAGCAAACAGTCAAAATCAGACCTGAAAGGTCACTATTTTTATCCAACACAGCTTCTGCACTTGGGTAGTTTGTAAAGAAACACCATTTTATTGATATTAAAATCAAACAATGGAGGTTAAAGAGCTAAATTTCAGCTTGAATTCTCCTTCCATATGTTGGCAGCACTTTTTATATGAGCTCTGTTTTTGCAGCTCTAACGTGGATTCACATTAATCAACAGAAAATCAAACAGCTAACTTTGTTTGATCCACAACTTTTACATCATGTAGCCCCGTCATGAGAACGGCAGATTTTACATTTACTGTTTATTGTTGGTGCTTGTTTGAGAGCCGAACACCTCATTAAGTGAGCGTCATTTCCAAACATGAATTCAAAATGGTTTTGTTTTTTTTTGTTTTGTTTTTTTTTTTAGATAAGATTTTAAGATGTTAAAAGACGGGATCAAACCTTGTGTATGACTGGGAGTGCTGTGATGTATTCACTTTAGATTTAATCATCGCTCAGACAGATAGTTATTTATCCAGCTCAACATCTGCTGCTTCACTATGATTAATACTAAAAACAAACATTTTTACCAGCCGTCGTTGACTGTGCTGATATATCTTATAGCACATAGACAAAAGTAAAGCTGACATGACTCTGCCTTTTATTAGTCATTAGTGACAGAAAGAGAGAGAGATGACAACACGGAGCTAAAAGCTACAGGTTGGACCAGAACCACAAACCCAGGAAATGCTCCTGAAATACAGCCATCTGAAGATGAATGAAGTTCGCACTGGAAATTAGGATTTATTTAAAATGAACTGCACATTCACACTCATGTTCTGAACCTTTTGGCCCAAAGTCAGCCACAGTCCAGCAGATTTAGCTCAAACGTTTTCCACTCAGCCGCCACTGCTGCGTCATAAATGAGTCTCTTCATCATGTCTGACCATCATTTGGTTTTCCTGCAGAGCCTCAATGTGTCATTGTTGTCTTCAGGAATTTTAATCTGAAGGGCTCTGGAAAGTTTCTGCTTTTAAGGTAAAAAAGCATCTGAAGAAGAATGGAGAGCCGTTTAGTGGAAGTAATTTATCTTTCCAGAGAGGCCGTTTTTAAACCCATTCTGGGGCTGTTGTTGCTTTAATGTCTACATTAGCTGGTTAATGAATCACTCTAATGAAACCTTACTGATGCTGTTTGTTCGTCCTGCGCAGCCCGAATGCAACACAACAACCTGTAACCAACGACTCCGACATGAAATGTCAATAAAATAGCTTTGTACTCCGTCTGGCTGCTAAGACCAGAGGTCGGCTGCAGAAAAAGGTCAGAAATCATCAGTGAATTAAACTTTTCACAGTGTGGGCACGGTGAGCTGAATCTGCAGAGGAACCAAAAGTACAGCTTCAAATATTTTCTATTTCGACCCAGTGGTGTATTTTCTGAACGGCCAGCGTCGCGATATATCATGTGTGATGTCCGCCACCTTGTTTCAAGATTTTGAGTCTCGGAAACGCAGCATTTAAGTAAAAATTCATTTAAAGTAGAGATTAGTGGTGAAGATGAGGTGTGTAAGACATCTTATTTTTTTTCATACTCTCCTGAGTCAGGCTGCTGCTGTCGTCTCTATCAATACTTCCCATCTCCTCAGTCATCCAGGCTCTGGTGCGGCTTTCGGTGGCCTGCGGGACTCGTCCCTTTGTACTCGGACCACAGATATGGATTTGGAGACGATATCGCTGCTCTTTTGTCTCGAGGACAAAAACTGGCATTGACGTTTTAACTGTGCACTCGCCTGATAACAAAGCTGCCGAGTCACCCTCATTTCTCTGGCAATAGAAAGAATAACTCTCCTCTTCAGCGTTAATGTACGTGAGGTGAAGGCAGCTTGAGTGCCGACAGGAACACCGACCTTTGCAGCAAACTTCTTTTTAAAGTCCTCCGAAGTCTCCACCTGTCCGAGCTCTCAGGTAAACATCTGACAGGACGCCCTCGGCCCCGACCCTCTTTCCACGAGCGAATAAATTACAGAGCCACCACAACCTGACATGTCCTGCTTATCCACAAGAACAGCCGATTCCACGGACCAATGTGCAGCAGTTAGCTTCCAGGAGCCAATCTGCCATCATTTCTCTTATTTCTGCCACCAGATTCTCCCTTTCCTGAGTAATTTCCTTTCCCAAAGTGTACAACAGTATTCTCTTTATTGAGATACTGTTGATACATGCATGGTTAAGGCCAAAGGGAAAATTCTACGATCAGTGGTTTTGGAATACGCCTGCTGACTTTGTCACAGATTTTTAGGAGCAGCTTGACCCAGTTGAGAAATATTCATTTATTTTTTTCCTTTTTTTCAAACAACTAAGAATTTCAATCAGTTCTTCGCTGCTCTTCTTTGCAATAACAGCTGCCTGAAGACGACGTCATACTGTGCAGCTAACTGTTTCAGAGCAGCAGAGAAGAATTGATAACTGGTGAAAAAGGCTTCAGCTAAATGTTGGCAGCATGTTCTAAAAATAAAAGTCTTTAAGAGGTGGCTCCAGCGTGACAATGATTTACGTTATTTTATTTTATTTTTGTACTGACAGTAAATTTAGATACGAAATGAGAAGAGTGTGTCAAACCTGAGACATCCATACAGAGTTATTGTGCAGCTGACGCAGAGTAAAGTAATTCATAATACAGTGAGCAGGTGTCAGTATCAGGAAGGAGACAACCGTGTTTAAAGTCTTTCTGCCAGAGTTGTTTGTTTTCTGTTTTGCAGTAATTAAATCAGTTTTACAATAAACCTGTCTTCAAGCTGTTGTTAGATTTCAGTCTTGGTAAACAGCGGAGGAACACTGGATGCTAAGCTAAGTCTGAGATACATCACATTAACAGCTTCCTCTCAGCCTTTGTTCTTTTCCACCTTAATTTACCGCGACTTCTTTTCGTCCGAACGGCTGCCTGCATCTTCTCCAAACGCGTCGACACAATTCCCGTTTCCGAAGTCTGTTTTGATGTCGTGGTTTCATTTTATTTGTCTTGCCGACGTGTTTGGAAAAGGGGGAGTCGTGTTTGAATCTGCACCTTCATGCCATCTGAGTTGGTCCTCTGTGATTCATGAAAGCAGTGATGTGGGATACGAATTAAGCAGCCTAATTTCATGCCTAGTTCCTTCGCTGCCAGTGACACATTTAACCAACCCCCCCCACCTTACAAAAAAAATCAAGGCGCCTGCCATCCAGCTCACATCTGCAAACTAATTAGAGCACCATTGTGTTGCTTGGCTTCGTTTCCATGTCTTTCTTTTCCGTGGCTTGGCATCTCACTGAGGATATATTTGCTCCGATCCATAAACTGCCCTTCAGTGCAGTGTAGCTTTTGTTTAGTCATTCACATGATTTGCTGTTTTAACTGAGGAAGATATCATCAGCAGAGGATCCAAATCTTCTAACTGTGGAAGCTCATGCGTGGAAAAAACAAAAGTGTAGTGCTTTTCCTTTTCAATCTGCCTCTCGTCGGGTGAAAGGCTCTTTGTTTAATTAACTGCACATCACTTTTCTGGTGCTTCAGGGTATCTAACCTGTGACCCCCCCACGTTGTCAGTGATAATGGTACGACCTGGTCTCCGGCTCTGGAGGCAGAGGCTCCACGAGGCTCTTCAGCAGCTCACGCTTGTGACTCTGAGCTGCTGCAGCTTCGAGACCTTCAGCTTTTTCGTGTTTGAAGTTGGGCACAAAAAAGAAAAAGCCGAAAAAGGGGGCAAGTAGCTCCGATCTATAACAGGCTTCTTTTCTAAATTACTTGTCTTGCAAAAACCTGTTCTTCTGGCACGCTGTTCGGACTTGAAAGCATTGATTTGCCGCACTTTGGCGAGCTATTCAAACGTTTTCTCAGCGGCTTCATCTGTTAAAGACTCTTGGATCTTTTCTGGCTATTTCGAAAAAGAAATGTACAAAGAGCATCATGATCAAATGAGAAAACTCCGATTTATACTTAAATTTGTCTGTAGGATGTAGAAGGTTTGTCATCGATTCTTAAAATCTCACTCTCTCCTAAAAGGTAATTTCAGCGGTAAATGCTTCAAGCAAACTGTGTGTGGGTGACCACAAAGTGCATGTTGCACCACACATGAAAGCCCAGACTGGAGCCTGCTGTGGACAGCACATCCTTCCTCTGAAAGATGAGACTCGGTGAGTCTATTCCCCCAGAGTCGTCACCCGAGTCCAGCAGACAGATAAAATGCTGCTATGACTCAGAGAAACGGGGGTGTGCAGGAAGGCTTCCAGCTACAGAATCCCTAAACAACCAAAAATAAAATGTCTTGTGGGGATTCCACTCAAACTGCCTTTGAAAAGTACTCAGACTTTTAAAAACTATTCAGCAGCTCCTGCCTAGTTGTCAGGATGAAGCTGCGAAAGCTGCAAATTCACAAACCACCCAGTTGAGTGAGTTCAAATCAAAAGGAGTTCATTTGCACAATAAAAAAACAAAAAAAAAAACCTACTTTACCACAATTTGGCTTGCATTGGTTTGGCACGACAGCTGAAAATATATCTGGTGATTTCTCTCTGCCGACGTCGATCTTTGTGCTCCTCTAATTTGCAGGAACTGTCAGTAATTTCCAGCCGAAGGGGAAGTCGATGTGATGGAAGTCCACTGTGCTTTCTCAGGAGGAAGTGACAGCGTGAGGGAGCTTTGCACCTTCAACGTTATCACACCATAAGTGGACTGGAGTTAAGATTAGAAATGTGGTGAAATTGTCCGGCTCCAAATTGGGGTTTTGAGACCAATTTTGCAAGAGCCAGCTCGAAACAGGAGTGAAAAGTGCAACAGTCTGCCACATTTCATTCACGCCATCTAAACACTGGAGGAGATGGGTTCAACTGTGACCTCCTCTAAGTCTACCTGTGTGAGTAATTAACTTCTTGGTCACACCTTGCTGCTATAATTTCCACCTCCTTCCCTCCTCTGCGGTCATTTTCGGTCCTGCTCCTGTTGCTCCTTGCCGGGCAGTAAAAGGAGGAATTTCCCTGAGACAGATGGTGGGTGACGTAGCCTCGATCTTAGCGGAGTCAGGGCGGCGTTGTGTGCTATCTGCCCCCCCACCCACCACCACCTTAACCACCCTACCCTCGACCACATGTCCCTCTCCCCTAGCAGTTGCAACGCTACCACACCGAATACTACAAGCTATTAATCCACAGAAGCGTACAACATCGTGAGCACACATTTTCTGCATGGCTTGACTCAGCAGGAATGAAACCACAGAAACCTTGGCAGCTTTCGGGACGAAGGACTGTTCAGGACACTCGGCATATGACAACCAGCAGGACACGAAGCTCGGAAAAAAAAAAAAAGGCGATGCTCATTGTGAACCATGTGGTCAAACATGTAGAAACTAACTACCTGTAATATATGAATACAACTGTGCTGACAACCCAGAAATAAAGGGAGGAGTTTCTATTTATTTGTCCATTTAAAATATTCATTCTGTGCAAACTACCCCTGGGTGTCCATCTGGACTGAAGGCGATCACTGTTCCAGAGTTCAGTCCCCAGGATCTAGAGTCCTGCTGGTTTCTATTCCTGCCAGCTAATCAGGGGTGTGTGTTACACCTGGGGAGTCAGGTGAGCGCTGTAACATCAGTTACCCAGAAAGATGGAACACCAGCAGCAGCCTCATCTGGATAATTTAGATAAAACTGCAGTAAATGGGTAAACTGAGCTGTTATTGGACGTTGGCTTCAGCCAGAGAGGATCAGCCTTCATGTTTTATGTTTACAAAAAGCATCCAAACCCAAAAGAAGCAGCTCTTAATGAGCTGCTGCCCCGTTCTCCTCAATAATTGTTTTGGTGCAACGTCAAACTGACGGAAGAACTGAACCACAAATGTGCACACTGACAATACAACACAACGGTATTGAAGTACTGAACTCTCTCATATGGGAGAACTAATTGTACAAATACGAATATTTACATATCACAAATCCTTTTTTATCTGTTGTAAAAAGTCTTGTGAGTGTATTTAGACTTAGATTAAACTGACTAACCTGGTCCTAAATATAAAAACTTGTCACACCATTAAGGGAGTGCTGGTCGAGTCCACAGCTCTCTATTACATTAACGGATTACATCACTTCCCTCTTGATGTCATACTTTGCCCCTCGAGTCCCATTTTACCCAGAAATAAGTCCAATTATGGGACCTAAAGACGCTCTGAGTGCCGTTTGCTCCATCAGTGGATTTGATGATGTGGGAATAAGCAGCAGCCTCAGCGTCTCGGTTTCAGGCAAAAGAAGAAACTCCCAGATGACAGCAGAGGACTTAAGCAGCAGCGTCTGTGTGACCTCAGTGGACTCTGCTGCTTCTTTGATCCACGTGGCCTTCAGATGTATTTCAGTGAGCTTTTCTTACTCACATCAACACCAAGAACTTATAGATGATATGTGTGTGTCCAGATAACACACACATGTTGGAGTAACAAAGTTGATAGTGTGTGTGTGTGTGTGTGTGTGTGTGTGTCTATACTCTGTATAACTTTACGGTAATCACTTCTAATCCTCCAACTGTGTGTCATTTTCACGCCAAAGTGACATATTGAACAGGGCGGCCATTTTGGAAGCTGGTCAAGAAGGTGCGGCGAAGATCAGCTGTTGCTTTCTGCCCTCGCCAGTGATTTACTGTTGTTCTCACTGGGCGGAGCGGCCCAGCATGTTAAATCAGAGAGCCAAGTGGAAAATTAGTTCTTATCTAAAGAGGGGGGGAAAAAAAAAAAAAAAAACGTCACCAGAGTTATTTTAGGCAGCCGTGGTTCCTTTATATAATCAATTATAATTACATAAGTTAAATGTCAGGAAGCTTTGTTGTAGTGTGGTAAAAAGAAAATGATCAAAATGTCATTTGTGGAGCGAGGAACATGAAAGAGCAGAGAACAGTGTTGTAGAAAACAGTTTTTAATGTTTATAGCGTTTTGTTTCAAGTTAACGCTAGCTATCAGCGCCACAGTTTTTGCAATACTTTCAAGACCGTGTTAAGTTATGTGTTTGTTTTGCAGCCGAAGGTGTTAACCGAGGCTTCAGAAGTGAAAGTCAAACATTTTTGTCACAGATGATGTTGTTCATCAGTTTTACATGAGCGACTGGGATGAAAAGACGTTTCCTCGTTTCACCAGAGGAGGAAACGTTAGAAGAGCCGCTTAGAAAACAGAGAAATATTATTTATTGGAATAATTGAGGTGATGGCTGAAACTTTAATTCTCTCATATCATAGTATCAATCCAAAGATTCTAAAAATAGCAACTCATATTTAACTAGCTGCTTTTCCCACATGAGTGGATGAGTATTTTGGTTTATTTATTTTTATTTCTATTTTTTTTTTTTTTTTTTGGGCCATGAACTTATGTTTTTGTTCTGCTAAACTGTCCTGAGCTGAACAGTGTTGTCAGATGTTAAATCGCCACAGACAGAGAGCGTAGGTCGGCACAGCGATGTTGCATAATGCAGGTGCAAATATTGGGCCCAAACAGATGACTCATTTCCTCACAGCACAGCCACTGCAGAGGTGGAGAGGGAGCCCATCTGAGACGTTCATGTGCTGCTCTGTGAATTTGAAATATGACTTTATGTGTGTTTATATGCACAGGTTTTCATTTTCACCTGCCCAACATCTACTTCAGCTCAGCGTTCGTTTTCTGCTTGCACATGCACAGTTTTATGTGTTTTACAGGCGTGTGGTTGTTGAGCAGTAATTTTTCTGCCGTGCTGGAGAACGAACCTTCGTGACCCAACTCTGCCCGACAAAACAAACTCGGCTGCCTCTTCAGCTCCTGCAGCAGCAGCAGCCATCGATAACTTCTTGTCGCTTCGTTTGCCACAGCAGCAGGCGGAGTCTCTTTGCATCAGCATCCTCTGAGCGCCACGGCAGGCCACAACACACATCAGCTATTCCCTCAGCCTGTGTGTGTGCCAACTGTGCAGCTGCTGACCCTTGCAGAAAGTTTTGATGCTGTTGGGCTGACTGACCTGCTGTTCCAGCCAATTCTTCTGTCCACCATCTGTGCACACAGTTAAGGTCCCATATTTAAACTTTTCCTGTCTTCCAGTTTGAAATGTTGACGACCATGAAAAGACATTTTCATGGTTTTAAGAACCAAAAATCAGCGGAGCTTTTCTCTGATACTTTGACAGTATTAATATAGAACCTGGACCTGATTTATAATTAACAGACGTGGATCTCTTTATACGCCATGCACCCTGTAATTCAAACATCACAAAAATGACAATTAAATATTTTAAATGCATGCTGACACACACACTGTTTTGGACTCTCCTAGGTGTCATAAGTTTTACTGAAAAGTCAACATCTGATTTATGTTAGAGGTGACGTAGTCTTGCCTGTTGTCTCAGTGATCTGGAGGAAAAGCATGTCCAGGGAGGCTGCAATATTAAATAGGGCCTCATCCATTATTTGTCCGACATGGTGACTCGTATCGAACCTGCACTTCAGAAAGCTTGGCGGCGCTGCGTGGAGGTCCATTAGCTCGTCCTGTGGATCACATACAATGGTACTGTACAGCGCTCCACAAGTCACAGCGCTAATGGCAGGCCATTAGTGTTTTAGCGCTTTAACGGTCATGTAAAATCTTTTCAATTAGAATTTGAATGCTTTTGTATCGAACTAAAAAAAAAAAAAACCCACCAAGAATCCCTTAATACTGTTTTTTTTTTTTCTGTGAGAAATATTGGCCTTCTTTGTTTTTTAGACTTGTTTCCCATTTGCATAATTTTAGCCTTTTTCTGACAACATGAAGCTAAAACGAGCCCAAAAAAGCAGCAAATAGTGGAAGTGAGAAAACGCCAAACCCATCTTTATTAACATATAGCCAAGGTTTTCAGAACTAATTGGAATTACACCCACCAGATGAGACATGGAGTCCCTTGATGTATTTTTCAGGTTGGGTTAAAGAAACCAGCTGGCTGGATGAGACTGGCAGGACGCCAGATGCTGTTGTTATAGATTCTTGGCATTGATCATGTACATGTGTCTGTGTTCTGCCAACAAACCTGTAGGATGGAGGTTTATTTACTGTCTTAGGTGTTCCAATTTTAAAAAGGCTCCTTCTTCACATTCACACCGAAAAGAAGAGAAGCTCACATAGAAAAAACCGAAGATGTTCAAGGTCACAGATAAAGATACACTCGGGGGCAGCAACCTGTTGTCCAAAAGCTCTTTATGCTTACAGCTAACACACTATTACCTCATAAATCAGTCACCTGACATTCAAAAAACATAAAATTAAACCTGGGAGCACGCCGAGTCAACTGCAGATTTCAGTTAAAAGGAGCAGCAGCATTTTCTGCATGATAATGATGATAAACGCACAAACACACACAGGCTCGCACAATCGAGAGGGTGCTCCATAACGCTAATGTGTGCTAGTCATCCCTTTCACCACAGCATATACAGTAGTTAAGTGTCACGCAGCCACAGCGTTCACTATTTAACCACCTTCTAGGTCAAAGTGTGAATCAGTAATAAGCATCGGCGCCTGGTGATGCAGGTGGAGCGTTTTGATTCCCTGAACTCTCCACCGAGATGAAAGGAAAAAAATAAAATGAATAATAAAAAACCCATTTGGAGACATGATTTGCAGAGGGAAGGGAAAGGAACTGATGTATTTGTGTGTTTGCATTCAGCCGGCTCATTTGTCTGCACGGATGGCTGATTCAGACCGCCGTGTGGTTTCAGCATGTGACTGTGTGTGTTTATTTTACATACCAGCGGCAGTCTGGGGAAACCATTTGTATTATTCAGTACGTATGGATTTACTAAGGTCCTCAATTAATTCGCCGGTGACATGAAATTGCTCATCGAGGTGACGCGTATTATCTGTGAAGCCCTTTAAAAAAAAAAAACACTGAAGCACAATCTGCTTCTTTTATTGTGAAATTGGGATCTTAAAGAATAAACGTTGCACCAAATATTACAAATAGACACTCAAGATTCATTTCACATTAATTATGAAAACTCAGCCTATTTGTTCACCTTTAATATGGTCTACTACAGATGATGGCGGATGTTTATTCCATCCTTTTAAACACCACAGTTTGATTTGTATTAAACGTTACCACACAAAAGGAATTTTATAGAATATAGTCAGCTCGCTCTGATACAGAAAATGTCAAACATTAGATACTAAATGCATTAAAATCTTTTCCATTGACTTTAATTCGAATTTAAAACAATCAGGATTTTTTTTTTTTTGTATGAAGCTCTGCTCAGCTTTTAGCAGCAACATCTTTTACCGTCAGCTCGTTGTTTCGCTCAGAAGATCCATAGTTTCTTTGTTTTGGTTCAGTCGCAGAGACAAATTCGGTAACTTGTTACCTTAATTAGCCAGATAATTCTCTCTGCGTCTTTCCCAACTGCGTCATCAGCGTTAATAAGAGACCACAAGCTATTCTTCCACTTGTAATCCAGCCAAGTCACATCATGTATTGTACAGTTTACACCAATGAGACTGACTTGTGGCGAGTGAGTTGGGGGGAAAAAAAAAACCCCTCTGGTTTGACAGTACAAACTAGACAACTCTGTTGAGCTGTCAGTCAAAGTGTTGGTGTTGGGGCTCCTTGTGCGTCCTGTATAGCTGTGCGTTCAGCTGTGTAAGCAGCCATTATCTCGCTAATGTCTCTGCATAGAGAGAATACTTGGGGAGCTTTCAGGGTGGAAAAAAAAAACAAGAAGCTGTGATTGACAGCCACACTTGGCCACACAGGGATGTTGGACCGGTCGCCCCTGGCAGGCTGTTTCAGAGCAGAAACCCCCCCACTGATTGGAGAATGTCAATCTATTGTCATTATTACATCAGGGGAGAAATATAGTTCAGAACTGTGCAAAGGGCATCTGCGCCTTCAGCTGAAGACATCAGAGAACCCAAAAACAAGGAAGTTTAGACTTTGGGTCCGTTTGAGAAATCATAATGGGACATATTTTCATTTTCAGACATTTGACCTTTAAATTAAAATTTTGGATGTTGTCCATCTTTAAATCCAGAGAACGCACAAACATGATCCAGGAGGGAAACACGTCTGTTAGTTAAATCTTAAGGACTTTAAGTTGAACTTTAAGTTTGTCGACATAGAAAGAAGCAGAGTTGGACTCACACACACACACAAACACACACACACACACACACAAACACACACACACAGTATGTAAATTTATTTTTGTAAGCAGTGTGGAGAACTGAACTCTGTTAGTTTGTTCATGTTCAACACTAATTTAAAGATTACTTGTTTTAAAGATCTGAATTTGGTAATTCTGTTTTTTGTCCCCTCAGGGTTAATCTGCTTTCTGACAGGAGTTTGTCTTTTAGGGCCCCCCCCCCCAAAAAAAAAGAAGATGGCTGCCAGCCTCAGTCTGGTTGTGTTGTAATTGTTGTGCCTCTGATAATAATTTTTCACTATTTAACAGCTTGAAGTTGTTTTTTGTGAACTGGCCTGATTTTATTCTTGTTTTTTTTTTTTTTTTTTCATCAAACTGTGTTCAGTGTTGCTTTTATCATTCACTTAGAGGCTGTTGATGTTTAATGATGTATAGAAAAGTGTAAAGTTTTCAGTAGGACATGATTCATTTCTTCACCCTCTTTGATGGCGTAGAAGGTTCTGGTGCTGTTGTTCCAAATGGGGATGACCCAAACTGAGTTAAATCAAATCATTTTTCCATTTTAATTGCTGCCAGTAGTCCTGATCCTTCGGACATGGCCACGCTCTGCAGCCTGAATTTCAGAAAAACGCCTCGTGGTTGGTCTCTGTCACTTCACCATGATTATAAAACACAGGCCACACACACACTGACATGAGGACCTTCAGGGGGATTTGCTGGAACGTTGATGTCAAGTAAAACATCAACACATCAATCATCTCCGGTCTGACATGCTTTTAATTTTGCCCCCTCAGCAGACAGGTGGAGGACTTCTTTTTTTTCTCTCTTTAAATGGTGTTTCTGAAAGTGTTAAAACAGATTTCAGACCTAAAATGACTAATATTTAAACTGATTGTCAAACTGGATTCATGCCACCTTAACCAGGAGGTCCAAGGGGAAGTCCTGGAAATCACTATGAGCCATAATCAAAAGACACAGCAATTAATAATTGTTGGATCTGTGTCTGTATTTATTATGAACATTATCTTATCATATAGTTATTGAAAAGTAATAATTAAATGTAACGTCTTCTTCTCCTTTCGGCTTTTCCCTTCAGGGGTCGCCACAGCGAATCAGTTGCCTCCTAATAATTAAATGTAACGTAAATGTCAAAAATATTTAAGCTATATAATTAGAATATTAGTTTATATATCCGAAAGCTAACTTGTCTGACTTGTCAACACTAATACAGATGTTTACAACAGCAGTTTAACTCGTTCCTGCAGGTCACCAACTGTCTCCCTTATTTCCTAATATTTCCGGTCCAACGTGCCTCCAATGTGATTGTTACATTAAGACAGTTCAAAAAAATCTATAATAAATATGAATATTTTAAAAAGTATTATTTCTTGTAGGGATAGAAGAGGATTCATATCGGCTTCTTTCCGTTGGCGATGAATGTGCTGAGTGTCGGCGACCTCGAGAGAAACACTGATTTGTCCTGTTTTCCGTCATCAGTGCTGAGATAATGAAAGCCTGAATTATAAACAAGAACCCAGAGAGTAAAGTGAAAGTTTATCTGCAGATTGTTTACCCTCAAGATCCAAATCCTCTCTGCCATTTTTACTGTGAACTAATGAAAACACTTTGGCTGTGATAACAACAGTCGTGGGGGAGCAGGAGAAACTGGAGGAATACACCTTTCATTAAAAAAGGAATGATTCAAAGGCTTAGTTTGAAAGAAGAACTTGTTTTTAATTAAACTTCAGGTTGTTTTTAAAAACTAAGAGTGACAGGTGTTAATGAATGATGATAAAATCCTCATAAAATCGAATTCTAACATCTTTAACATACTTTAACCATTTCACCATCGAACAGCTTAAAATCAAGATGTATGAACTTTAGGACAGCTGCCCGACTCTCCTGAGAGAGTCAAGCAGCTTCAAAACGACATTAGATTTCAGATGGACATCTAAAAATCAACTCTGTTAAGCCAGACTTTTTTCTAAAATGAAAAAACTAAAAAAATGACTGAGGAGTCACGTCCAACCTCTCAGTTCTATTAACTCCGGACACTTTTTTTTTGTTTGTTTGTTTTTTTTTAATGACATGAATCAGTGCTGGAGTCATTGATTGTTTCTGGTCTGAAGCCTGAGTTAGCGTGGGGATCAGTTCATAATGTTTTAGGCTTAAAATTAGCTTTCGTTTTTTTTTTTTTGTTGGTTGTTTTTTTGTAAAACGGTCGTAATTGCATTGAACTAATTCAGACTGGCCTCCAACTAGAGACTAGTCTACTGTACCTTTGTGAAAGTGGCCCCAGATTGGGGTTAAATTCGGTTATTCTTGGTTGACTCCACATCGTAAATGATAAAAAAGCAGCGTGCTGTGCAGCCGAGGTGTCTCCAGTGAGGAAACATCATTACTGCACATTCATCCATCAGGATTACAGAAGCCTCTGAATTGCATTAAAACGGGTTGATACCCACCATAAAACATTATTCTTACGCACCATGTCAGCTGAGCTTGGGAATCTTTCCCGCAGATGTTGGACAGAGGCCCACACAGGGGGAGGAGGGGGGAGTTAAATGGGGACTTTGTTTAGGTACAAACTTGGAGGGAGGGGACGTCCATCCACATCAACATCATGAAAAGTCACTTCATATATTTATATATCTCAAAATAAACAAATCCCAGTGAACGCACCGCGGGGGGGGGTTCAAAGGTCACGCTTCAGTCATATATCTTCATATAGTGATATTCTCCAGGGTTCTTCTGCTAATCCTAATTAATCCTCCAGGATAATTAAGTTTTATCTCCTACGTGACTGCACAACCAGATTACACCTTCATTTTACATTTACATCTTCAGAACTGGTGACGACACTTTCCAGTTAATCATTCGTCATCATTTCGTCAGAACTGTGTCGGAATGTTGTTTATATTTTCAATGCGTTTCCTAAAATGACAGACTGTGATTCTACCGTCTTGTTTGTGTGATTCTGTTGTTTTGTTTCAATCCTAAACTTTAGTTTTACAAGATTAATTCTAAGAGACAAACATCAAGTCAAACCTGTTTGTTTCTGTTTAATTACTCACAAAATGAATCTGAACTACAGCTCCATTTCAGACTTATAGTCAAGGCTAAGCCCAACAACCGTCCAAAGCTTCCACATAAACGGGGGACATTTTATCTGTTGCAGAATAAACTTGCATGTAATCTGAAAGTAGCGGCGAAAGCATTCAACTTTTATGGGATCCAACTCAGAGAGCAGCGGTGGCCTCGAGGTTAGAGACACTTTGTGACGGATAGTAAATGTCTCTGGATCCGTTCTGACCTCTGTGGCTGCACACTTCAAGTACATCTCGGTGTGGTATATTTAAGCGCTCAGTATAACCAGCTTTGTAGTTCAAGTGTAAAAACCACTTCTTTGTCAGAAGGAGGCAGACAGAAAGAAACTTCTAACGTAACTTAAAGGTGCTCCAAATGTTTATTTTTATTAAGAGGGCTGTCTGTAAGCCTCTGGCAGGGAGCTGATGGTGGTGGCGTCTTTTGGACACACTGGAAGCTGCAGTGAGTCGCTGATGCTCTCATCAAAGTAATAAATGACCTGCATATAAACACAGACTCCAAAAAAAATATCTATTCTTGTTCTACTCGATCTCAGTGCCGCTTTTGACACTGCTGACCATAAAATCCTGCTGGAGAGACTCGAGAGATGGGTGGGCTTATCCGGTTCTGTTCTAAAATGGTTCAACTCATATTTACGTGACAGGAAGTCTTTTGTTTCCATCTGGGACTTTTCTTCAAACAAAAGGGACGTTACATGTGGGGTCCCCCAGGGGTCAATTCTTGGACCACTACTGTTCGACCTCTATATGCTTCCACTTTCACATGTCATCAATAACCATAACGTCAAGCACTATAATTATGCAGACGATTCGCAACTTTACGTTTCACTGTATCCCGATGATTTATCTCCCATACAGTCCCTCACCCAATGCATCAGTGACATTAACAAATGGATGACAGAAAACTTCCTGCAGTTAAATAAAGACAAAACAGAAATACTAATCTTTGGTGCACAGACTCAAAGACAGAGAGTTGCGGAACACCTCAAGTCCCTCTCTCTGGAGAACAAAACTGTTGCAAGAAATCTTGGCATAATCATGGACAGCAATTTAAACTTCAGGAGTCATATCAACCACACCACAAAATCATCTTTCTACCATCTCAAAAATATATCCAAATGAAGAAGTTTTCTATCAAAACCTGATTCTGAAAAATTCATTCATGCATTCATAACCAGCAGATTAGATTACTGTAACGGCCTATTCACTGGCCTCCCAAACACCAGCATTCGACAGTTACAATTAATTCAAAATGCAGCAGCACCTGTTCTCACTGGTACAAAAAAATATCAACACATCACTCCCGTTCTTAAAACCTTGCATTGGTTACCCGTCAAAAAAAGAATAGATTTTAAAGTCCTCCTGTTAGTTTACAAAGCAAAAATGGTCTTGCACCTCAGTACTTAACAGACATGCTAATTACTTACACACCAGCAAGAACCCTCAGGTCCACAAACAACTTTTCACAACAGCGTTTGATTTTGTGTGTGTGTGTGTGTGTGTGTGTGTGTGTGTGTGTGTGTGTGCTTGTTTACTCTGTACTTTGTATTGTTTGTATGCTGTAAAGCGCATTGAGTCTGCCTTGTGCATGAAATGCGCTCTATAAATAAAGTTTGAATTGAATTGAATTGTTGTAAAGTGACGAAATGAGCCACGGCTCGTTTGTTAGCGTGTGAAATGTGACGGTTTGATGCTGAATCCGTATCTTCATTAAGAACTGCAGTGTAAGCAGCTGTCGCATGAGGAAAACTCACATGTAGCTCCTTTTTGAGAACAACATTGGAGCAAAATGTTGCTTCACGAGTTTTTACGGAAAAAGTCCAACAGGAAATGAAGTTTATTTACGTTGACCTAAAGCAGCGTGACTTTCCCTTTCAGCTCCTCTGATCTGTGACTCAGTGTGTTCGTGTGTATTTGCATTTGGCCCAAATGCGCCACTGCGCCTCCAGTATTATTGTCTGGTGTTATTTTGTGTTTACACACACACACAACTTTGTTGTCTCTGGGAGTTTTTACATGTTTGTCCAGTCGATGTGCGTCGAAGGCTTCGTTGCAGCTGCTCTGTCTGTTCTGCTGTGGTATGGTTCCCCTGCTGTGGTTTTCAAGCAGGAGGGAGGTCTGTTGCTCTTGCATCCCACTGATTACGACCCTGTGTGTGTCTGTGCATGTGACTGTATGTGTGTTTGTGTATTGTGTGGTTTGTTAATCAGCGTGTGAATGGGTTTGAATTTGGTTGGGCATCAACCATCGCCTCTTGCTCTCGCTCTCTTTTTCGCTTGCTCTCTCCACCTTACTTGGGCGTGCACACGCACACACACACACACAAACACACACATTCACTTTTATCATCCAATGCCAGCTAAAGCCGGCTACTGGGGCCGACAGTATAGTCTCCCTTGTCTGTTTGTCACAGACTTTGCTGTTTTCCTCTCTCTCTCTCTTTTACCACACTCAAGTGAGCACAAAATCACACACACACACACACACACACAAACGTTCTCCTTGTGGCAGCCTGATTGAGGTTTCCGTGCCTCGCCCTTTAGATTTACTGTAATTGTCGAAGAAAGGTAGGGAGGAAGAGGAAGGGAAGTAAAGTTAAATTGAAGGATTGAAGAGCAAAGAGGGGAGCGAGAGAGAGAGAGAGAGAGAGTGAGTGATTGTGGAAAAGGAGAGAAGGTTCGGGGAGCTGAGGTAGGCAGGAGAGGAGTGATGAGGAAGGAAAAGAGGTGGCGACGAAGGGTGGAAGTAAGGGAGGAGGAAAAAGAAAACATGACTGAGAGGCTGAAGGAAGGTCAGAAGGGAGGAGTGAGCAGAGAGGAATGATGAATGGAGGGATGATTAGAGTGGGAGGCGGGAAAGAAGAAAAGGGAAAAGAACTCCGAGGACTGAAAACATCTCCCATTAAATCGAGATTACAGCCTCTGCCGGTCTGGAGTGCTCTGCGACTTTACAACCAGCGCTGTCAGCCGCTGATGATATAACACCCAGTTTTAAAGATCAATTTGTCACTTTTCATCTCCTCCTACACCTCATTCTCCTTCCAGTCCTCCTCCTCTTCCTCTGTGAAGCCGAAGGCAGACCAGGAGCAGGAAGGAGGAAGGGAGGAGCCGGAGGTTTAGCCTCGTCGAGAGAAAGAGGTGAGCGCTGACCTCTGTTCAGGAGCACCTTTGATGATGTCATCTGCAATAAATCCTCCCCTCTCCCGCTGCGCTGCTTCACGTTCACACAATAAAAATCACACACAGGCATACAATGCTGCAACTGCCTGGCAGGTTGAATCAATTCTTCATTCATCTTGACTTTTGTCTACATGTCCCTGATAAGATATGGCCAGTGTTTCCCAAACTGAGGTCTGGGGACTCGACGAGTCCCTTTGGGGCTCCACGATGGTCCCAACTGAAAAGGAGAAAAAGCTGCAACTCTATTCGATTCTATTTGTTGGTGCAAACGGAGATGCGCACACTTTGCACCACTATGTACCAGTTTCAATCTGATACACCTTCTAATCTGTCTCACTATTTTCAGTCCCATTGAAATGTGTGTAAAGAGCATTCATTCATTCATCTTCAACCGATTATCCGTTTCCGGGTCGCGGGTGGAAAGAGCGCATTAATACCAATAGTTGGCAGCACAGGCTGCTCTTAAATACGTCTAACTGCTGGTTAATGGGCTAAGATATTACCCATCATCTGTACAGGCTGTTAATGCTTTCCTTCAGTGAGCCTCCTCGTATATCGGCTCTGAAGTCGTTCACGGGGAAACTTTGACAACTTCTCATCTATGTCTCGCATTTCAAAGGCTGTGAAGGTAGCGGAGGTCGGAGACGAGGCTGCTTCCCAACTTGCTCGGTGAGGCGACCTTGCTGTACGCCGTGTGACGCAGGCAGAATAAGAAACAAAAAAGAATCAAGGCCTTGATGGGAGCAGATGGAGTGTGAATTTCTCCTCAGAGTGTAGAGACAGAGAGAAGTGAGAAAATAGCCCAGAGCTAATCCACTGTGCTCTGAAAACTCATTACACCTTAAAAAGGAGCTTAAAAAAAAAAAGTGCTCTCCAAGATGGTAAGAACGTTCTGCCTAAGGTGAAGACTTTGGCACAAATGCTTTGGTTTTCTTCCTCTGCGAAATCTACCTTTATGCATAGTTCAGCAGATTTGACTCTGTCTTTATTGACAAGGCTCTTTGTACGAGCTTGGCGGTGGGAAATCGACGGCTCCCCAGGCCTCACACTAGCACACTCACCAGCTGCGAAAATCCATTTTTAATGCTCCTGAATCATTGTGCTCCTCACCACGTGAACTGGGGAGGAGCAGCTCGACGTAGCGCAACTGAGAAACATCTGCTCTCAGCTGGCGCTCTTCACACCGAGCACGTCAAGTCAGGAGCAGAGCGTTGACGTCACTGTATGAATTAATCTGAATTAACGCACCGTAGGGTTGATATTTCAGGAGGGAAGACGTTCAGCAGCTGTTTAATGAAGCGGTTCTTGCTCTGCCTCGTGCTTTTACATCGGCGCTGTGCAGATTCAGTGTGATGTGACCTGAGATCCTCCGTCACCTCCAGAGGAAACAGTCACAACTGTCTCTGTAAGCAACATGAAGTCATGTAATGGAGAACAGGTGGTCAAGCAATGCAAGTCAGTGTGGCTGCGAACTGTGTGATTGCACGTGAAGCCAGCGTTATTCCATCCACAAGGTGGAACAATAGTCGATAATATATCACAGCAACTCCTACCACTCCATTATCAAATGTTCCTTAACAAGACGGCAATGAATTAAAAGCCCAAACGGTCTCAAGATAAACATCGTCTTAAATTACAAATCAGCTCTATATTCTATATAAATACAGTGAAACTGCTGAGAAATGCTCACAGCAGGACTTCTGGGGGTGTGGCTGTATAGTTATGACATCACAAAGTGCCAAAAGACATTCAGTCAATCAGAGGAGTAAACCTGAGAGATGTAAAACTACTCTGAGCTCAACAGTTCAGATGAAGGACACATTTGATGCTGAAATCTTGAACAAATTCTTACTTTTCATTACTTATATCATCCCAACAGACGGAAACTGAAGAAAACTGTGACGAAGCGTTTGTTTGTGTTGTTTGTTTAGGGACAATAAGTCTTTGCTGCCTCCATGCTCATCAGTCTGGACTTGATTGGGTGGAGAGCTCAGAGCTTTCTTTCACTGTACATCTGGGCATCAGGTGGCACCTGTACAGAGCTAATGGCTTCTCCACAACACGGCTGAATACACTGCTGTGATGCACCCACGCCTGCTCACAGCTCAAAAGCTCCTCCAGAAGTGAGTGCTTATCATTTAACGGCCCATTGAGGGTTTGTTTGGATCAGCGGTGGATTATGCTGCAGAACTTAGTTTGACAAGCTCCACGGACGAAAGTTGGTTCGATGCTGAAAGGTCAGCGGTGTATTCCATCGGGTTTAAGGCAAATCTGTTTCATGTTTAAAAGAGCCCAAGTTTGACTGCTGTCGGGATACGGGGGGGGTTTACATCATCCTCCGGCTCCAATTACGCAACAGTTGCAGCAGCTTTGCAGGTTTAAATGACACCATTTCAAAGAAGTGTGAAATAATATGAAATATAAATGTTAAAGTCCATGAAAACACAACTTTCTGCAAAGATCAGGGCTGCTTTTGGTGATTGAAAGCTGCCAAGGCTTGAGTTGTCACATGCTCCAGTCAGGATTTATCCACATGAGAGCTTAGATATCGTCAGTCAAATGTGATAAAACCACAACGGCACATTCCCAATGAAGCGGCGTAGCTTTAAATTCTTAATCACTTTGATTGCTGCTTGTTTCTGTTGAGGGGCTACAGATATTTTTCCATGCAGCCCCCTTGAAGGAGGCTGGAAACGGCAGCAGAGCAGGCTTTTATTTCTACTCGGCTCTGAACAAGCACTCACTCTGAAGGGCTCCGCTGTGGACAAAATCCTGCAGCGTCTCTGATCTGTTTGAACCGCTCAGGTCCTTTCACCTTCCGCTGCACCATCTGCATATTCATACATGATAACAAGTCCGTGTTCCTTAGAAATTCATTACTCTGTTATGATAATCTCACATCAGGGGAGCCATTGCAGCACAAGCAATTAGAAGATTCACATGCCTGAATGCTGGAATGAAATTATCGAAGATTAGATTCAGCCCCGAATACCCCTCCTATCCCCATCAAGTGGAATGTGTGGACTCAGCTTGTGCAGATAAGAGTCACTGCAGCGTCCAGTCAAGAGGCGGCACACACACAGTCTGATAAATGGTGTAAGACCGAGCCGCAGCAAACACCCCACCTCACGCCTCCTGGTAAGCAGGTTGCACTCTCTGGAACATGGAATGCCCTTTTGGCCACAGCAGATCAGTCTACGTTACAAATCACCAGCCTGTTACAGTAAACTGTATTCAGCTTTGCCCCCGGGGGTCAACTGCACCATGTGTGCAGGGAACCAGCAGGATGTGAAAGAAAAAAAAAAACCAAAAAAACATTAACCGACCGGAGCAGGCTGGGAGAGGACCGAATAATCACAAAGTTTAGGACGGACGAAAGAACGCCTCCAGAAAAACGTGCAAACAGATATCCAAAGAAGAAAAAGGTCAAACTTACCTCCCAACGCTTGTTTCATAACGAAATTCATGATGATGGCTTTTAATTCCCTGCCTCCTTTATCCGAGCAATGTTACATTCAATAGCTGCAGAAAAGTAGAAGCCCTTTGTCGCCAGATCTGGAAAGAAAACATTTCCCATCAAAATGTAGTCATGCTAAAGGAGAAATAAGACCGCGTACAGCATGCAGCACACCGGAATATTAATGACTTATAGGTCAGCTCGCTGCAAACTCCCTTCACAGGCTGCTGGAGCTGCACTTCCAAAGGAATATTTAAATATTGTAAAAATATCAAAGGATCATTTCATGGTAGAGTCACAGCTTGCAGGCAGCTCCTTTGCTCTGTGTGTGTGTGTGTGTGTGTGTGTGTGTGTGTGTGTAAGGTGTGTGTTTGGTGTGTAGGTTTATTCATAGCACCGACTGAAGGACACTGAGGTCAATGGTTCAAACCCCACCAACCGTCTCCAGCTCATCAACCGGCTCATCATCTCTAATTTTGAAAAAGGATCCGGACAGTTGTGGGTGTTTGGTGTGAAGCAGTGACGGGGTGTGTATGTGTATATATATATATATATATATATATGTGTGTGTGTGTGTGTGTGTGTGTGTGTGTGTGTCACGACAATCAGAAATGATCTCTGTCTTCCAGCTCTGTCCGTTTCGGTCGGCTCTCAGTTTTGGAGCAAAGTGCGCGCCGCCGGTCTTCGGCTCGGCAGGACCGGGTCGCTGTCGTGTCATGTGGACGGTCGGTGCGTTTTTCCTGATCATGTGGTAAAACTTTCCATCCTCTATCGGAAGGACAGCCGCCCCGCAGAATAATAATAATAATAATAATAATAAAATAAAAAACACATTTATTTTAGAAAGCTGCGCGTTAATAGAGCGGCAACGTTTGCAGACTGATGCGTGCGCGTTTGGCGGCTCCCTGTGCGGTAAATGTGTTCAAAAACCGACCCGGTCCGAGTCTGGAGGCAGGAGATGGGCGGGAAATCAGAGCTGAGCACGCGCTTCCTGGTTCCGATCCGAGGCTGGTTTCAGCACCACCGCTGCCTGGACAGCTCCGCAAAACCGGATCACAGACAGCGAAGAATCAGGCGTCGATTTTTTTTTAAATATATAAATATTTTTAATATATAATAATAATATTAATATTTTACCTGAGTCCGGATCCCGGGTCAACCAAATCCTCCTCACACACTCCAAACGCACACCGAGCCGGGAACTTATCCTGCAGCAGGCGAACAGCAGCACGGCCGATATCTAACTGCTCGTCCCTCTCATCTCCGGCTGGCTCCCCGGGGCTGCAGGAAAAAAAAAGAAAAGGACGTCCTTGATGCTTCCTCCTGCCTGCCGCTTCGTTTTCACACACACACACACACACACACACACACACACACACGTAGAGAGAAAGAGGAGGAGTAGGCAGGGTGGAGGGGGTGAAGCAGCTGCCGCTCACACTGTGATGGGAAGGAGCGACTGAATCACATGGAGGGCTGATATGGGGGGGTGTCCCACTAACGTCCCACTAACGTCCCACTATCCGATAGAGTAAGATCAATTATCCACCCGCCCCCCCCCCCCCCCCCCCGCATCGGAACAGAGACTCGGTTTATGTTGGCTCGTGCTGCCGTCCAGGTGGAGCGACGTGACAAATCACAAAAATCACAAAATGTCCCAGTTTGGTCCATCTGATGCTGCTGCTGCAGAGGAATGATCATATTGATCTTTATTGTATTTAGATCCTTCTGTATTTTATTATTCATACACATCAGAGCACGCCAGGGGTGTGCCCAGACTCTGGGAGGGCCCGGGGCGGAATGTAAAACAGGGTGCCTTCTCTTGGATACGTTATTTTATTATTGCACATCAGAAAATATATTGATGTTTCACCTAAAGGGGCAATTGGATGAAAAAGTTTCCTGTGCAGGGCAACACTTTTCATTAATGGACTATAACACAATGCAGGACAATGTGAAAATGGATGGTGGGTCCAGGTGGCCTGATTTTAGGGTGTGGCTGCTTTGTTGTGACATCACAAAGTTACAGAAGTCCTGATGGCTGCTTTCAGCTCAGTTTCTGAATGCGGGCTGAGTTCTTTGATACTTTCACTAACTACGTTTACATATCACCTAAAAAAAAACCCGAATTATTGCGTTAGTCCGACCAAAACTGGAATTTCAAAGTACATGTAAACGCGTTAGCTCGACTGAATTCGAGTTTGTAATTGTCGGACTGACACACCCAGATAATGCGATTGAAAGTCGATCTGCTGCTGCATGTATACGGACAGTCGGACTGACTGGAGCTGGAGGAGGTGATCTGCGCATGTGCTAAAGTTTCACGCTAAGCTACGACCCGGAAGTCGAACGGCATTTAAAACGTAAACGCAAACGTAGGAGGTCAGACAAAAGAAGCCGGCTAACTGCTAACGCGTCGAACGTGACAGAGTCTGCAGCAGAAATTTGTTTTTGGACGGATACAGAGGCTACCTTGCTAACTCACTAGTCTTCTTATTTTTTTTTTTTTCTTTCCACCTCTGTGGTGGTCTGTGACGTCACAGGTCAATCGGTAGTGGCCCATTACCCACAAGCCCAAAGAGTGCATATCGCCACCTATGGTAGCGGAGGCGACATGATTTCACTCCCGTGCATGTATACTGGGACGAGGACAGAAGTCCGAGGAGATGGCTTTATCGAGCTACAACCGTAGCTCGGTTTAACTGTGCATGTAAACGTGTTTCTCTGTATTACTGTAGAGGCCAGACCTGATTTATAAGCAGAGAGTACTATATGGGGCCTTTAAACGGTGTTTGTCATGGTGCAGGGAATGCTGGGATGTCTCACTCCACCCGGCGAGGGCCGGCCTAATATGATTTTCACTGAGCTGGTTTCACTCTATAATGCTTCTTCAGCTCTTTTCATTTCCAGTTTGTCGATTTTTTTTTTTATTTTTATTTTTTTTCCCCGATCTGGATCTTTCCTGCACTGAGATTTTAACGCTGATCTTTTCACTGACACAAAACATGATTCGCCATTAAACCATATCCCAACTGATGATAGTTGGAGGAATTCATCCAACGCTGTGACACTAATACGGCACCTATTACACCCGTTCAACTGTATCTCATTTAGACTCCCATTCAGTCTTCGCAGATGTTCTTTGGTTTGCATGATTTGTATGTAAAATTGTGTCGACTCCATTGAGACACTTCACTGCAGCCAGAATTGACATGTTTCCTGGAATTAGGCTGCACGTAGAGAATTTTAATCGCTGCTTTCTTTTTATCTCACCTCTCTGTAACGCAGGGTTCAGCAGTCTGCCAAACTCGGGTAATTAGACTTCCTCAGTTCCCCCACCAAGCCGGGCTGCTGCCGTATAAAAGCAAAGGCTGTTAGCTTCATGCAGTTCATGTGTGCAGCTCTTATCTTTGAGTTAAAGAAGAACAAGGCCAAAATTTTTATATCCAAGTTGACCCGACTCATGCTAAGTAGCACCACATAAGGAAAAGGGTGAAGTAGGTGAAGCATGTTCAGAAATACTTAACAGATACCAACATTTTTCACAAT
Organism: Remorina albescens; assembly: GCA_034769265.1. NCBI lineage: Eukaryota > Metazoa > Chordata > Actinopteri > Carangiformes > Echeneidae > Remorina > Remorina albescens. The sequence goes on along the minus strand of CM068475.1, from coordinate 4,974,769 downwards.
ACTCCACAAAAACTAAAAGGTCGCCATATGAAGCCGCTTCTTTCTTTTTGTGGGAAAGAATTTGAAAGACACAAACCTTTTTCTTTTTCGATGCAACAGCTGTTGTAGTGATATGGGGATTATAAAATACTTCACACACAGACTTAGTGCTGTCAGTCTTCACACAACCTTCCCAAATAGAGTCTATAATAGAGTCCAGTACAGATCAAAGCAGACTGGATTTACTAACAACCCTTTTCTTTCTCTCATCCTGTTGCTTCCTGTGACATGAAGCATTAAAGACCACCAGAAAAGATTAGCACGAGCGAATTCAGGTTATCTTGCTGCTGATGTCACCTTTTAGGATTTCTGCAGGTCCCTCAAACATCAAAGTGAACCGTCCTTTACATTTTAAACAAACATGCTGAGCACAACAGTTTAAAACGGACCCTGCAGCGGCCTTTTTTCCTCTTTCTCCAGCTGCTTCCTATGATTGTTTTAGAGAATGCAAGGATCGGCAGAGTCGCTTTCACGTCCTTGGCTCCCCACTGGCACTTTAATTTTTCAGAGAGAAATTTTGATTTCAATTTTCATTTCTTTTTGAGTTGCATGTATCATTTACCTCTTGATAAATTTAACCGATCTAACTCCAAACCAGACATAAGAGAAGCGACAGCAACTGCAGACGGAGGCAACAGCTAGAAATGTATCAACAAAACCTTCAATTAAGCGTCAATATTCTGTATCTAAACAGAATAGTAAAGAGAAGAAGTGCAGAGAACTGCACTTCTAAGATTTAGCTTGGGTGACACTCAACTATCACTTCCATATTCTGAATCTGGGAAAGCCTCACCTAGTCCGCGATGTACTTGTGTTGCAAGGATGAGCACAAGTACACACAGACACACACCAGTACTCACTCCCCTTTTTCTCAAACATACTCCCCTGACATCTTGTTAATGCAACTCCAGCCAACTCTAATGTACTATATTCTCTTTACTCTCTCTCGCTCTCTCTCTCTCACTGTATCTCCTCTTATGACACGCAGTGCGCCTCTTCGTTTTCCAGTGCAGGCGAAACAACAATGCTCGCACTGACTCACAGACATCAGATTCTCCCAGCTGAATTGCGAAAGCTGATCTGTGCGTTTAAGTGGCGAGGTGGTCTGTTAATCAACATGAGAAGGCAGCAGCAGGACAGAGCTGACGTATCGTATGAATTCCCCAGCGAGGCTGCTGATCTGTGCTCAGCCCACAGATTTCCCCAGAGCGCCGGTTGTGCGACCCGGACGCTGGGGGATGATGGCTGATGCTGGCTGCTGTTTGTGTTTGTGTTTGTGTTTGTGTTACTGATGCCAAATGTCCTCCAAAGCACAAGAAGAAGAAAAAGCACAATATATTAAATTTTTCCTTCTTTAACCATCTGATTATATTAACCAGACTAATTTGTGCTGAACAGATCTTCCTCATGCGAAGTCGATGCTGCGAAGTCTTAAACCTAAATGGCATCTGATGACCATCGGGAGGCGACTCCACTGGTTTTAAAAATAGCGTCCAATTGTATTAAAGTCTATGGGGAAATGGCCCTAATACTCCTTTAACTTCTTACATTAGTAAAAGTTTTCCAAATGCATTTAAGGTCACAGTCGGTAGTTTCAGGTCTTCTGCTCTCTAACTCATCCCTATTAATTCTGTGTTTATCTGTTTCTATATCTACCTGAGTGCGACTCATCAACTACACCTGCAGCAGCAGCAGCGTATAAACCCCAAACGCTCGGTGTTCTGTCAGACCGCTCAGTAACTCTATGGCAACAATAGTTTTTCCTGGTGATGCTTCCCGTGATGTAGTTTCTCAGGTTAACCCCTCCCTGTCCGAGCCATCTCCTCGCTTCCTGGTTTGTCTGCCAGGTTTCTCTTCCATCACCTGTTTCAAGGTCCAGCTCTGGTTTCCAACTTTTAATTCTGTTTTATATTGAACTCCATAAATTCTCCTAGTTTACCTCAGGTCTCGTTCCTACATTAAACCACTGATATTAAACAGATCAAGTCAAGGGAGCTTCAAATCACACGCTTGATATTCAGTACGTAAAACTTAAAACTTTACCCAAGATACTGAAATATAATCCTCGGTCCCTTTAGAGCCGGAGCTTTTTATTGTTGGTGTGAACCCCAGGAGGAGCTGAAGCTTCATTAATATGCATCCACTGATTCAGTTTACATTATTAAACCGCTCACTGTGGAGTGCTGCTTTGGAGTTACGGACCTTTTCTTTTTTTTAATAATAAAACCAAATTGTTCAGCCGGGACATCAAATACGCCCACAGGCCTTGTTGAGACAGAGACAGTCCTGCTCTCACAGAACAATCCAAAACAAGTAGTGGAATAATCCAGACTGAAAGATATCAGCGGTATTCTTCATTTTAGCAGCATCAAAGTGTCTGGATCTATTGCAGAGGATGAAGTTTATGGGGTGTGAAGCCCAGTAAACCAAACACACTGCAGCTTTCTGAGTTTGGATTTAGAAACCTGAGGTTTCAAAAATTGTCATAAATCTCTAAAATTTTTCCAGCTGGGTTTTCTAGGTCACTCTGCGTGACCTTTTGACTCCCAGTGTACCCGGGAGTCCATAAGTCAATCATGGCGAATCTGGGAGCGAATCGACTCCGAGTGAAGCAGTTTTTCACCGCTGACAGCTCACGGAGGCCAAAAGGGAAAGCTACAGAGAGAAACTTATCAAATGTGCCCTCGGCTCTTTAGCACGCATTTTAAATTCTATGCAGTCCAATTCAGAATCATTTCACAGTGATTATTGGGGGGGGGGGGGCTCCAGCTCTGTCACCACACAAAATATGACTTGCAGTTGGAAGCAGCAATAGTCTGCGTTTTGTGTTTGATAATGCTCCTGAACAACACACAGCCTGAACACTTTACACTACTAATGTTGCTATGCAACAAAAACTTAGATTGTAGGTAATTGTGCTCAGCCACAAACTGGTGAGGTGGGATCTTTTGTGAATGGAGCAGATGTAATCTGTCCTCCAACATTTTGTCATGGGCTGTTACAGTGAAGACATTTTTTCAGGATTCATTTTCCAAATTGTGTTAAATAAAACTCTCAGATTAGATTCCTTCCAACGCGTTCACTTTAATTTGATTAGTTACCGCTGCGAATTCAAATGCACTTAAATACTGTCACCAGAACAAACTACTGGTGACACTGGATATTTTTTCTGTTCAGGATCCTGAACACCCACAAAAGTGTTTTGTTTTTTTTTGTTTTTTGTTTTTTTTTTTTGGACCCACAAGCAGAACGTTGTCTGAGGTAAAATCAACAAGGAGTTGCAAAGTAAAGATGGTAAAGCAGGCTAGCAGGAGCATAAAACCTGGAGCATCAATAGATTTCAATCAAAACGAGGCTTCAAAAAGGGAAATAGCCAAGCAAGTCTTAAATACGTGATACAACGACAGCTGAAAGGCCAATAGTGAGCCAGAAGGCCACGCCCAGATTGGCACAGAAACAAAAACAGATGGGCCTCCATTTGGAATCAGACGAAGGTCCACGTGGACTTTAACCTGGAGCCGATGTAACGTGATTTCCTTCCAATCAGCCAGACTGAAAAATTGGAGTTCTTTTGTGTTTTCTTTGTGTAAAACTGCTCCTGAAGCTGCACAACATCTGTAGGGATGGATGGACAAGACTAAACACTGCAGTGTTTTGATTGTCAGTGGACAAGAAAACATTTACACAACAACAGTGCACTTACCTTCCAGTGAGCACAAGACGTGTACGTCTTTAGTTACACGGTTTGAGCCTTAATGTGGCACCTGTGAACTCTGAGGGAGTGAGAGGAGCTCAGTCCTTTGATAGATATTTTACCTCTTTGAAAACCTGAGAAGTTAAACACACAAACCCTAAAAATCCTCTAAAGAGACGACGACACACACAATGTGTCCTCTCCTGCCTTTTTCACATCGGCATGTAAATAATTTTTGGCTGATACAGTTTGAGCATGTCTGGCGTTTCCTGCTCGTCCCGTCACCCGTTTTTGGTTTGTCCTTTACAGAGATTCTTTCACCTGGTCGTCTGGCCAAAACAGAAATAATCGATGTTATTCCCTCCGTCTGCGAGTTGTTGTAATACTCTGGCTGCTTGGTGTCATGTAGTCACTGACCTCCACTGTGGCCGTCGAAGACTAATCCAATTTCCCTCCCGAACGTCCTCCTTTCTTATTTCTGGATCAAAGAGGGGAGCACAGTTCTGCACGCTGGCTAAATATTCATCAACTTTACAAGCAGACGTTGTAATCCTTCTTCTACAGAGGCGACAGCAGCAGATATGTATCCGATAATCTCAGTCGCATATGTTTTGGTTTTTTTTTTTCCATTATCAAATTTTTTTTATTTTTTATCTTCAGCCATGCGGCGCCAGCTCTTGGTGAGGAAATGAATCATGGGTAATAATATTCTGTGGAAGGAAATGGGCGGCTGAAATGACTCGTGGCTGTAATGTTGAATGGGTTCAGCGTTCAGTGTTTGGCTGTTTAATAGAGGTGTGAACGGACGACTGATGCAGCGATGCATCACGGCAGAGACTCGCCTGAGTCATCTGAAGTCACACAGCATCCAGTGTGTTTTTACTTTCATTCATATTTTGCGGATTCTCGCTCTGCAAAATAAAAACTATTTCCAGATGTAATCTAAATATCAAGGTGGACCCTGTTTTATTCTGCAGCTGGCTGTATTATAATCAAGGAGCACGGACGTTAAAGTGTTATTTCCCACTAAAAAGTCATTACTGACCCTGATAAATATTTTTTTTTGCAGATTTAATCATCACTTTTCAGACTCCAAACAAAAATTGGTGACGGGAAAGGAAGCAGGATTTAATTAGGTGCTCAAAGAACACCTTGATGTCTAAAACAGGATGCGTGAAGACAAAAAGGGAAAAATAAATCTTGTTTTGGTTTCAAGCTGAGAGCTTGACAAAAGTGACATTTTAAAGTGGCATTTTCTTCAAGACTGAAAAAGGGGCAGAATCTTCGCTGATGGGTCTCCTGTGTGGAAACGATTTATCTTAAAAAATAACCTTTCCAATTGCGTTAAATCCATCAATCCCAGCCGAAGTTGGGACGGGACTAAACTTTGAATGGGTCCATCCATCACAGAGCAAAAACAGCCACTACTGGACCCAGTTAGGCCACACTGGCAGAGGGAGGGAGCTAACCACAATTTATATTTTATATTAACTTACATTTTTTGTGTCATTGAGTCTGCAGGGCTGAAAAGTGGAGCCAGTCAAGGATTCTATCTAACCTTCTATCAGATGACCATCAGGGGCGACTCCACTGGTTGTAAAAAGAAGTAAGGTTGTATTGAAGTGTATGTGAAAATGGGCCTCCTTCTGACTTGGTTTATTAGCTCACTTAAGGTTTTCACGATGAGTTTATGAGCTCAGTTTCTGGTCTGCTTCAATACAACACGGGTTGCCACTTGGAAAAGCCTTTCAGTTCCACGTCTGCAGGGAGGTGGAATATTTTGTTCCAGTGCATCAGTCAAGCCTTCGCAGTACTTGGATTGTTTAAAAGGACTCCTGCGCTTGTTTTATACAAATTTCCGTCGAATTTAAACCAACACATTTGGTTGCTTGAACAATTTTGGCCGCACAGTGTGAGTTTGTAGTGATGGAGGCGCACTGGCAGGTCTGCAGGCTTTAAGCGGTTCTAAAAGGGCATTTGAAAAAGTACTTTTCCATTAAAGAGCAGTAAGCTTTCCATTGTGCTGTTAATGGTGTTTGTTTGTAGTTGTCCTTCCAGTTTCTTTATTACCGTAAATAATTTCATGTACATCTACACAATAAATTTCCTTGCGATTTGGCTGTAACAATAAAACCAAAACATGATTATTCTGATACCTCTGTGGGCCCCTGGAGGGAACCCGGTGGTTCTCTTACTTCTTTCTCTTTTCTCCATCCAGACTTCAGAGGCATTTGATAAAAAGCCAATTTTTTTTTTTTTTTTTGCCCTTGAGTGTTGCCACGTGGGGTGTAGAGTGGTGGTGGATGTGGGGGGGGGGGGTAGTTATTAGAAATGTATGAGGCATGTGCAATTGGCTCCTCGTCTTGCAGTGAAAGAAAGTGTTGGGGAAAAATCTAATGCTCTTGTGGGAGTCTGTCAAAAAGTCCCTTTGTTGGAACGACGACGAGTCAACACTTATTGTGGGCTGTGTAAGAATCATCAGTTCTGGGGGGGGGGGGCTTCCACAACATGTACAATTAGATGCTGAACTGAAACTTGTTAATATCAGTTCTCATACAGATACAGATAAACAAGAAGCCCAAATATTCTTCTACCCAGCTGAAACATCTAGTGCCCGATCTGATACGGACCTGAACCTCCTGTCTCAGAGCAGTCCATATACCATGAAGACCAGCAGGACCTGGTCCCAGTATTGAGTCTTTTAGAAGTCAGGATTTGTTTTCTTTTCATGCACACCTTGTTTTTATCTCTAAACCTGTTTCATAAGCTTTAAGTGCATCATGAGAGGAAGAGTTAGGAGTTAGGAGTTAGGATAGGAAGGACAAATGAAGAGCAAAGAGAAAGCTGAACATATATGGGTCAATTAATCAAGACTGCAAGCTACAAATCTGAGAAGCTGCAGGTAAAATGAACCATAGAATAAATCCTCATTACAGCACGCTGTGTCCTGAAGAAACAATCGGTCAGCAACTCACATAATTAATTAAAAATCTGATTAGATTTTTTTCACCAGTCGCTACATTTCCGTGGCTTTATAAACATTTAACAGTCCTGTGGTTTCTCTCTGATGACTGTGACTCAATAATGGAGGCTAAACGGCTAAATGAGCCCAGTAGAGACGAGTTTTAGCGAAATTATTCTTTGGAGTGTGAAGACCCCCTAACATGTTTGACTTAATGATTAATAACCTCCTTTCAGACCGTCGCTGTCTCCTATGATTCATTCATCCATTTATTTACATCAGCAAAGTGCATTAATCAGCCCTTATGATCGCGTGCCAGCGTTCACAGCCAGCCAATCGTAGTCCAGCTGTATGGACTTGGGATCGGAGCTGCTGACGAACATGCACATGATTTGATGTAAGTTGGCTTTCTTCTGTTTCTTGGTGGTTCTCACATCTACCCCTGGGGTCGATATTTAGGAAGCATGGTATTTCCTTTCACCGCTTTGCTGATGACGTGCCACTTAAGATCTCGCTGCAAAGATTCCCTTCAGGCTGTGCTTAGCTGCCAAAGTGATATAAAAACATGGATGGACTTAAACTTTTTAAAATTAAATGAAAACAAAACAGAAGTTATCCTGTTCGGTCACCCTGATCTAGTCCAGGTCTTTGCCAGCTCCTTTGGCCCATTAGCGCCTTAATTGGGATCCCTTACAAAGAACCTTGGTGCCTTCAAACTAGATGAACAGGACAGTTCTGTTGTTTAGTCTAGCTTTAGTCAGTTAAAGTTAAACCTAATTTATACCAGAAAGTCATTCATGCTTTTATTACTTTTCGCTTGGACTACTGCAGTTTTTTGTATGTGGGCATTGATCAGTCAGAGCTCGTCTCCTAACTGGGACAAAGAGGTGTGAGCACATAACTCCGGTGCTCTCTTCACTTCACCGGCTCCCAGTCAGGTATAGAATTGATTCTTTTAAAGAAAAGATTCTTTAATTCGTTTTTAAGTCTTTAAGTTTGGCTGCAGAATATTTGTCTGACCTTATTCATTTCATCAGGCCTCCATAGCTCTTAGGTTGGCAAACCAGATAATTTTGGACGTTCCTTGATCTTTATTAAAAACTAGAGGAGACCGAACTTTTGCAGGTTCAGCTCCCACTCTGTGGAGCTCATTAGCCTTGGCAATGCTGTCTGCAAATAGCCACTCCACGTTTAAAACACAGCTAAAGGCAAATTTCTTCAGACACCTCTTTTTAGGTCTCTTATCTTTATATTTCATCCTATCAGACTATGTATTATTGTGTTGTTACTGTATTTATTTTACTGTAAAGCACTTTGGTAGTCCCTCGGCTGTTTTAAAATGTTCTATACAAATAAAGTTGACTTTGACATATCCAGATAATGTAAACATGGAGGAGGTAGCTCAAGTCGAACGGGTTTGATGCAGAGAGCAAAACCAGGAACAGAAAAATCCATAGAGGGTGATGATGATTGACTCCTAACATTTATCACACTTTGTCTATTTTTAAAACTCTTCTTAACACCAGACGAAGTACCTTCACCAGAAAAACCTGACGGTTAGCGAATGACATTTATTTAGTTTTTAACTTATTTATAAGTAAACTGCTATTTTTACTTCACATATGACAGTAAATTTATTAGATGAGACCTCATATAGATTGTAATAAATCCCAAATCCCAAATCCCAAATCCCAATGAAAGAAGGCAATCAGACCTGAGATCAGAGCTCAACAGGCTGAAACCTGAGAGGCCGTATCTGCACCGCAGTCAATCTGTTGGATAAAAAAATAACATGTTTGATCAGGAACCGGCTCACTTGCTGACACCTGGAAGACAGAATGTGAAGACAGAATTTAGAATAAATAAAAATATTAACACAACTAAGATAAGTCAAACAAACAAACAAAAAAAACAGTTAATGTGATATATGTGTGGAGAAGAAATATTGAAGTATCAACACAATCTGTATTTTGTCCTGACTTTTTCATCAATTAAAAGAACAAGAAGCACAGCACAGGCCTGGAGAAGGTCTGTCCACAGAAAACACAGAACCAGTTACCCCATGATGTATCGTGGCGCCTCTTTCCCCCGAGCCAGTTTAATTAAAATGATCAGTCTGGAGCACTGTGGAGGTTTGCCATTGTTTGCATGACGTGCCCTCATTTTGCATTAATAGAAAAGATTAATATTTAATGGCAGCATGTGGGGCCTTTCAGGGAGAGCCTGTGGGCCACAGGTCTGAATTCCTAAACTTAACTTAAGTCACTCACCCACCTCCACCTCGATGCATTAAGTGACCTGAGAGACGTAACTCTGATGTTGATGATGTTTGATAGAAAGTCATGAATCAAAATACACTGAACTACACAATCGCAGTTATGTCGCATCAAGGTTTCAGACTTTTTCCATAATTTCTCTCTGTCAAAATCGTCCATCAACAGTAGTCCCATCCCGGGTTTTCGGTGTCTCCTCCCCTCTGAGAGTTGGAGGCGTGGCCTCATCAATCGGCTCACCTGGTTCCTCGGCTCATGGCCAGCTGAGTGGTTTTGAGCTCTTTCCGGCTCATACTCGTCTCTGAGCTCTCTCTCCTGTGCCCTCGTACCCCCCCAGCCTGAACCAGCCTCCCTCGTGACCTGAAGGTCACCTTAAGCCGGACCTTCCCACACCTGCCGGGTGCTGCTGCTCATATTTCCCCTTTCTGGCCGACAATAAACCCTAAAAACAGACCCAATCCTCTGCTGTTACATGTCTCTTGGCAACATGCACAAAAAGCTGTTATATTTTTGTTACAGCTTTTGCATTTGCGTCGACCCATCTGGGCCGTAGTAGATATCAATCTCTGTTTGGGGACTCTTCAACACCAAAAACCAAATAAACACTGGAATAATAATAATAATAAAAAATGTCACTACAATCATAAACAAACAGGAGTTGTATCAGCACCAAGACCAAAATGCACCATCACAACTACAACACACCAGTGGACAGTGCATTATGTTTCAGAGGTGTGCGATGCATTAACACCTGTGAGGTTGACATTTCGCCTGAGTGCAGACATCTGATGAAGAGTGCAGCACTCGCAGCATCACCTCGCAGATGCTGATGATTTTCACACACCACGGCGCCGCGCTCCTCGTCACTTCAGTCAGAGCCATCTCACTGTGCGGCACATCCAGACACCATCTGCTTGACAAAAGACAGGAAGACTCCCATCAGACACACAATGTGTAGACAGAAAATGGGCACATCATTTTAACCAAACAATGTCAAGCCAAAAAAGCAGGAAGGGGATTTGTTGGAGAAAAAAAACCGAAAATGGACGAAAAACTATCTTTCTGAGAATTTTTCATCTTTAAAAAAAAAAGAAACAAAAACGCAGAAACTGGAAATAAACATCATAATTGCGACCACAGTTGCTCATTGGTTACAATTTAAAGTTTTACAGCCTTTATAAAACCATACAGAAGAAAAATGTAAAGCAATTTGCAGCTCCACATCTCCAAGAGAAGTCAGATTTCACCTGCTGTGACCTTTTACACAGATCAACAAACCAGGAAGTACTCGCAGGATTTCCACAAAGAGACACATATTGCCGGACAGACAGAGAGGAGCGGTGGGGGGTGGCTGTCCTGTCGTCTTCATCAGGACCATTAAAGTCACTGAGACGATCGTCACACAGCCTTTATTTGATTTGGGCAGAAGGGTGAAATTTTGTTATGCCTCCTAATGAGCAGAAAATAGTGAAGTATAGGAATTGGCCTGTCTGCCGCCTCATGTTGCTGACATTTTTGTCCCCGCTCGGGCTTCAGAGGGGAAAAAGGGGGACAAGGACGACGACGTGGACAGGGGCAGCTCTCACCTGAGCCGCCCCGGAGGACGCTTGTTGTTGTTTCCCGGTGAAATACCCGACAGACAGCGAGCGCGGGCCACTAATGAGGCCTACGCTCACCCACCGTGACTCCGGCCTCGTTACGAAGGTTGCTGCTGTTTCTGCAGCGCAACGTCCAAATAAAGGAGAGGAGTGTGGTGTTAAGGGCAAACGACCGTCAGTTGTCATCACACTGGAAGAAATACCATCCATTTTTTAAGAATTGAATAACCTAACGTCTCCTCATTAGTACACAGGGACTGATACAGGAACTCCTCCGGCCTCTTTGGTTTAATTATTTACACTGCAGCGTATCTTTGCTTTGCAACCATCAAGTGTATTTCATATTTTCTTATTTGTAGCAGATGAAAGTATATTCTCCACACAGTGAGTGGAACTGCAGCATTTTGTGATGAGTGATTTAATGTTGGGGTTTTTTTGTTTGTGTTGTTCAATGTGAAAAGACTGAAAGGCGGCTCGTGTCGGAGTGCCTAATATATGCCATTAGTGCCGAAGTGAAAGCCGGATGAGATGAGACATTAGACCTGAAAACAGATGAACCCATTAAAAAAAAAAAAGGGCGGGGGGGGTTTCAAATACTGCAGTTTATCAAACCAAAGGTACATTTGTCACGACACGTGTAAGTCAGAAATCTGAAAATAAAATGTCAACACAGACACCGTCCCTCAAAGTTAGTTATTCTGCACAATTAATTGACTAAAATAAGAAGAAAATGGGACATCAACAAGGCATCTGTTGAAACAATCATCAAGTTAAACATTTTAGTTTGTGTGTATTGACACATTTTTAAAACATTCCTGCCCTCGAGCGTCTTTATTGCTTTTGCAAAAGTGATAGTTAAAGAAGCAAAGGAAATTATTCTATCCTGAATATTTATTTATTATTATTATTATTATGATTGTCAACAGAACAAGCAAGTGTTGATTGTGTATCCAAAATCTGCGATAAGTCATTTCATGTGTCACTGAGCTCTGTCGTTGTCGAGTCAACAAACTATTAAAAACGCGTCGGTGTGTTGTACCGGGTGACACGTTCCTTCATTAACACAAACTCACACGTTGTATTTTATGTTTCACCACAAAGAGCCGGAGCACTGAGTGTGTATTAATCCTCCACCGAAAATAGTCCCCATCTCCAGCAGCAGCAAAGCCAAACGTTCGTAACTTCTCTGTAACTTTTGTCGTCTGGCTTCCAAATGATGAAACTATTATCGTAAACTGGTGCCACCTCCCGGGAGCCATCGCACATTCCCCCGTTTTCACTGTAAATATAAAATCTTTAAAATTAATATTTCCATTTCTCTATTCATACTGAGGTCTTCTGACCAGCAGTCACTTTGTCTTACTACGTCTAAACTCCTCGTAGGTCTGAACCCGCTCGCCAATCAAACCTGATTTTGAGTACTGATTCCCTTCCTTTCCTCACTGACAGCAGATATTCCTTCAGCTTTAAGCTGAATAAAATCAAGTTTGTTTTCATACATCCATAGAAAGTTTGAGCTCATTTAAACAAACCGAAGCAAAAGTCCAATTTGATGACAGAACGACAGCCGTGTGTAAAGAAAGGAGTTTTACTGTTTTCTCTAAACGAGTGGGTTCCACGATGATGGATATCTTTATGAAGTATGTTGGGAATATGAGGAATGTTGATAGCCGGTAATTTTCTTCATGTAGAGGCTTTTTTTTCTCTTCCCTGTGCTGTTTGGAGGCGATTGATTTATGGCAGATAAAGTAAATGTGTCACATAAAATAGGAAAAGACACGCTTCGAGGGCGAGTGGTGATTGTCGCCTTGAGGGGAAATGTTGACATTTACAAGATCATTTCATTTTCAGTAATTTTATTCACCCCGTGCCGGATTTCCTTCCTCCTCAAGTTTCACCCGCCCACTTTACATCACTTAACAGCACACATCACAATACGGCTGTTAGGAAAATAAAGTCCCCGCGGGGGGCCCCGGGCCCTTATCTGCATACTTCATGTTGTTATAACAACAAGGAACCTTCCTCTCACTCAGAGCTGCCAAGACAAAATTCCCATCAACGCCTGAATTTATTTACAATTGTATAAAAAATATTTTTGATTAAACCGGCATTGGGGGAATAAATACATCCTGAATCGAAGCAGTTTGAGGCAAATTCACAACAATCGGTGTCAAGGGGCTAAACATTTCTGCACACACATTACGATTCTATAGCAACAGGAAAAAGCTGCCGCGGTCGTGTATGGATCATTGTACTTGGCGGTTTGTGTTGCTGTGTTGTCGTCCCCTCGGCCACTCAGATCCGACTCAAGTCCATTTATTTGATGGGATTACTGCGACGTTCCCCAACGAAGAGACGGGGAGTTAAACCGCCATCAGACAGCACCACCTCTTCACAGTTTGCCCTCCTGTACTTTACTCACTCAGTCCCCCGTCACTTCGGTCCAGCAGGTTCCCTGGTTGACCTTTTCCCCTGATTTAGCCTCCTTTGGCGTCGACCTCCACAGTGCGTGACACCTTCAAACGGTATGGGTGTGTATGTAACATGGGCTGCTTGTTGTGTTGCTGTTGTTATTCTTTTCTTGTCTTCATGATCATGTTGATGTGTTATTTTTGGGGTTAAGTTTGTTTTGTAAGGCAAGACCAAAGACATTTGTCCAGTTCTGCTTGGATTTAAACCTTCTCTCTTCTGTTCCGCTCACCAGGAGAATCAAAGCTGTACCGCTGAGTTGTGCCGATGTGGTAAAACGCCCCCACGCATTCGGTCCTCGCAGCGGGTCAACAACAGCACAAGCATTATTATTATGCAAATACTACCTGCCTTGTCTGAGGCAGCGGCCGCTCTCCCAGCACTCTCAGGCTAATGTGATATTACACAGTTGTCTGTGGGCACTGCGGTTTTTATCTGAGCCTCAAATGGACTCAATTTTGCCTTCATTAGAAAAAGTGGACCAGAATGTATTTCCCTCATCTCCCTCTGCCCCCAGCTGCCCTTCCCCCACAACAACAAGCACACATTAAAAACTCCAATGCAGCCTCCAAAGAGATTAGATCCATAAAGAGGGAAAGGCTGCAGTGACACGGGGAGAGATGTGGAATCAACACCAGCCACGAGCCAAATGATCAAACAGGAAAAGTTCAAACTGTTAAAACCTCGTGTTTAGTTTGATATTTAATCTTGCGTAACCATAAAACTGGACTTTCTGTGGTTTGGCTCCAGAAATCTGTCATATTCTGAGAAAAACAGTCAGCCAATCAGAAGAGAGGATCTCAGCCTCTCTTCTGATTGGTTACCGTAGGCTGTTTATGTGGACGGAGACTTGGGATTTGAGATGTCTGTAATGCTGAAGGGCCTTAAACCCCCCATGCTGGCAGTTTGTATTGAAGTCTATGGGAAAATGGCCCTCCTTCTCACTTGATTCATTACCTCTGTTCCCGTTTTCCTGATGCGTATATGGTCTATAGTTTCAATGCTTCTTCAATATAACATGATTGTTTCAATTAGAATATCCATTAGGGGCGGGGCCACCAGGTGATTGACAGACCATATTAAAATTATTCAGGATAGAGTAGAGAGGAGGTCAGATCCACCCCTCTTCTTAATATATCATCTTATGGATCTCAATAAAAGACCAGAGAAACTGTAAAATATGGAACCTTAAACAAATAAAAAAAAAGTTGCTGTATTTCTCCAATAAATTTTGTGGCAAGATTCAGCATAAAGACATATATTTATAAAAACCTACAACAAGCTGCTGACACCGCGCCGTGAACGAAACAAGGAACGGGAAGGATTAGAGTAATGTGATTGTCGCAGGGAAAAATATATATATATTCATTTATATATAAAAAATCTGGTTATGTTTTCACATGAGCAACTTCTCCATCAGTCATGGCCTCATGCGGTGCAAGTCACACTCAGATGAATACATATTACCTCATACACTTATATGAGAAAATCCATTAAAAAAGGTCATGTCGAGGGAAATGAGAGAGAAAAGCAGTAATCTCTGTCACTCCTTCTTTCCCTTTTTCCGTCTCATGATGTTGTTTTCCTTGCAGGATTTGGGGTTTGCTTAGAGATGAAAAGCCAGCAGCGATGTGTACACTGTGGGGTGGGAGGGGGGGGGGTGCATTTCTCTGTCCGGCTCTGCCTCATATTGTGCCGAGCAGACCTGGTTCATTTCACCCTAAATCATTCTGAGGACAGGGTGCAGTAAATCTTGACAATAAAACAAAAAATGGTGCCATTCGAGCACTCTGAAAGTTGAGCTTTGTGTCCCGGCTGCAGTCTGTTCAGACTTCCTGCTGATGTTTGTTGGTGTCACATATTTAAAAAGCTTCTGACTTCAGTGTGAAAAACGGCTGCAGAGGTTGAACACTGTTGGTTTCTTTGAAAACAGAAGCATTTTAGAGCATTTCAGAGTTAGCCCACCGATTCAACAGCGATTACATCCCTGTGTCACATGATCAGTTTAAAGGTGCTATCTGTAAGTTTTGTTGCTTTTAGAGACAAGTTTCATTCATATACTCATGAAGACTTATTTCCAGCGACGCTGTTGTTAAACCTTGTTTCCGTTAACATGCTAACCAGCTAGCCTCGCCCAGGTCTGCATTAAAATTAAGAAAGAAGCCTTTTTTAAGACGGATTGTATAGATACTGCTAATCCGAATGAAACTGTGGTACCTTCATTTGTAGATGTGCTTTTTACATAAATAGTTTTGTAAAACTAAAACAGGCCTTCCTGTAATGTCAGCAGGCGGTAAACTCCGGTCGCTCGCTGTGTGCTGTCAGTTTGAGGAGTCAGCCTCTCCTGAGTTGAGTGTCAGCGGCGCCCCGATGGTGAGCTGAGGCGCCACAGGCAGATCCAACGCTCCTCCGACACCCTGATGTCTTTCTCTGATTCACAGTCGATGGTGACATTTCAGTAGAAGGGAAAGAGAAGTCAAAAAGAGCTGTGTGAGGACGCCCAGGCTCGTTTCTCTGCAGCTAAGATTCACTTTAACATGTGGCTTCCTCATTTTTTCACCTCAAACACTTCTGACATAATCATAAACAAATAAATTTAACTTACCTTCGTTGTACAACTGCTGAACTTCCTCCTCACCATTTAATTCTTTGGCTGCTCTTCACTCCCGTTTTAATCGAGTTAATTTTAATAGGAAAGTTGCTGAGAAATTTAATATTAATAATGCGAATATATTCACTGAAGTCAGTTTAATGAATCTGTTGAAACATAAAATAAATATAATGTTAAACTCTCCCGCGGTGCTTCGTGGGGAGCTCAGCAGGGCGTTATTAGTGTGAGCTTTGCTAATGGACTAATCTCTTTCTCACATAGACACATTTGTTTTATGTACTACATTTTAATTTAGTTTTCAACTGAATCTGATATGCAGTTCTACTGTATTGTATGTAATGAACAGTCTTGTAAAGTTTCCATGTTTTGCAAGATATAATAATTAGCGTACAGCACTTTGCCTAACTTGTTAAGAGCCAACGGCTATTTTTACATTAAAACTTGTTCTTTGTAAGAATTCAGAGCAGAACAGACAGCAGTCATTACACAGTGGGGTTGGTAAAGTATATAGTGTTGATATTTTTATTTTATTTCTTATTCTACCTTCTGTTTGTCCCGCTGTGTCTTCTACAAGAATCAGCAAAGGTGTATTTTATCTTATTTACAAAGGGAATAAACCCGTACATCCTCCTGTATGAGATGAGAGTTATTATATATATCCTATTTGTCATGCTGTGTTTGTGTGCTGTTGTGTTATGTTTTATTATTACTTGCTGCCACTGAAGGCTTCATGGAACATCAGTTCATAGCTTCCTTTTTTTTGTACGATCTGCACAACAGTGGACGTTTGGAGCCGGTTTAAAATCACTGCTGTGAGTGTTGTGATCGTTTTTCCTCTCTCCTCTGTGTTGGAGGTAATTTCAATCAGAAGCTGGGCGGCCGCAGACCGAACCTTCAGCTGACATGAAGCTATTTTCTGTGAGCAGGAGCATTCTGTTAAACGGTTTGTTCACGGCTCCGAGAAGAGTTCAGGGGTTCAAGCTCAACCTGAGTTCGACCGTAACCGGAGCTCAGCCGCTGTTCAAACGCTCGCTGCCGGGGGGATTCAAATCGGTGACCTTGGAGTGACGGTAATTTCAAAGCTCACAGTCCAACTCGGGCTCGGCTCTATCATCACAAATTTGGTGCGAAGCTTCGTGTCACGCCGCCCTAATAAGACCAAATGAGATGAGGTTAAATGTTTCACAGATATTACAGTCTTGTCGTTATAACAACAAGGAGGTCTCATCCAATCTAGATGAACAATTACATTTCATTATATTACTGTACTGTCCATTAGATGGTATTAATGTGCAGCAGTTTTTTGACTGATGAAAATCATCTTCCTCATTATTCCTTAATCATCCCACATCCCTCCTCTGATCCCTCCTTCAGTCTTTGGTGCAGCTTCGTTTGTAAAACTCCTTCCCTTTCTACCTCCATCTTTGTCAGATACTTTTTCTGGATCCAGAATCAATATCCCCTCGACCTTCAGACTTCGGTAAATAGCACGAAAAGTCCAGAGACACGGTGGCTGAAAGCTTTACTCGCCTTCGGCTTCAGCCTTTGCTTGTTTAGTTTTTAAGGAAGGTTGACTAAGAACACAGTTTATTTGCAGCCGAGGCCTGCGGAGGCGCCGCACACTGTGGGACTGTTTCAGCATTTCCACTCTGACACGAGGAGGACATGTTTCTGCCCAATTGTTTATATCCTTGATTAACTTTGAAACATATTTTTTCTCCTCTCATTTGCACGAACATAATATCCATTTCAGCATACATGAAAGCAAAACAGCGTAATTCACAGATCACCAGTTTGCAGGTCACGTTTAAAAACAACATAACAAATTGCATATGTGACATAAAGTCAGAGTTACGATACATAGAAATGGACTTCGTATGCAAAAATGCAAACTTAGCAGATTTAAATTGTGCAGAGAATTGGCAAATTATCGAGGAAGGTCTTTAACAACCAATAACTTGATTATTTATCATGCCTGGAATATCTGCGTCGCATTTTCATTATAATTTGTTTTTTTGGGTTTTTTTTTGTAAACCCCTTTTAACTATATTTCTTGCATTAAAAGTCCTCTATAAATAATAAAAAATGATCATTAATATTTAATGAACTGCACTGCTCACAGGCCGTCTCTTATATTCATTCATGTGAGCAGATCTGTAGAATATGAAGAAGTAATAAATCCAACAGTCTGGAAAATTTAAAGACATTAAAATTGTTCATGTTATTATAACACACAACATATAAAAACTTCTGGTCTGATTTTAAACAAGCTGCAGGCTGACGCTTCCTATCAGGGTGCGTTGCATCATCTCTCCCACGCTGTGAGTTAAAGAAACAGTTGCTCCCATTTCGCATTGCGGTCATGTTTTATTCCTTGTCAGCTCCGTGACTGACTGGAGCCGTAACAACTGAAAAAAGTATTCACCGTCTGCAGGATGTGGCGACAGAACATTTTGCTGGCAGAACATTCACTGATTTGCATTCTAATTAGTGCCTTAGGAAAACGGTGATAATCTAAAATCTGTTTCTTGCCACTCTCTGTCTGCACACGTTGCTCCCTCTTAATGGCAAGACACACAATTTGGAACGCAAACTTTCACACTCTGGTGGGTTTTTTTCCCCATTCGTGTCCACAATAAGTGCAGATTCTTCCCAAATAATCCACTTTTCTAACAAGCAAGTCACTAACTTGAATTGTCTTCCTAATTGGTTACAGCTGAAATGAAACAGGTTTTTAAAGAGATAGTGGAAAGACTAAAGTTTCAAGCTGTACCACATTTGCTGAATTAACCTGTAACTGCTCCACCTTTTGCTTTCTGCCCGACAAACACTGAGAAGAAACATTCAAGATGCTGCGACAGTTTCATTGTCGGAGATTCCCCATCAAAGCTTCTGTGCTCTTTTATAGCTCTCATCTTCCTCTACAGTCTGAGAGCTTCCAGGTTTATTTGACTGAAGCGATTTGGCTTCTCCTCACAAACAGAAACAACATGGCCGGTCATAATTCACTGATCAATACTGATCCATCTCATCCATAACATGGATTTTTAGTCAGGTCAAGCTGAAAGCTGCTCCGTCCCTTTGCAGCCTGGTCTGATGAAGGTTACTCAGAAAAGTTAACTTTAACTGCAACTAATGATCAGCTTCCTGAGAGGTCTGTTGGTGTTTATGAACAACGGCAAAGTGTTTTCATTCAGGTTCGCAGAGTTAATGGAAAAAGTATTGGCAGAATAACAATAAGGTCAGCCAGCGTTTGACAGGAACTGCAATGTGTGATTATGGACGACGCTTCTTAAGCTGTATTGAATGTTTCTGCTTGGTTCTCTGGGCCATCATTGTCATGTTTCTTACACACTTATAGACCCGCAAATCCCCTGCAGTTCAGAACTGCCATTTCCTGCCCATTAGGCCAACGGCTGCGAGTCAATGCATTGACTAATCATTCATCATAATCCCTAATGTGTTTTAGAGATTGAAGGAAACTCAGGCATTTGTGCTGCATAAACCTTGATTTGCATACATTTACTGAGCCAAATAACTATTGTCTGCAAACTTCGCCGTAGGAGAGGAGAGATCAGGGGAGAAAATGACCTGTGGGCCAAAATACTGATTTACTGTCAGTATTTTTATGGAGAATTGGGGTCAAAATCAAAATTTTCCTGCCCACACAGACATGAAACTGCTGTCAGACTTTTGGAACCTGCTCCATTTATTTTATTTTATTTTAAAATCTCTTTACTACTTCCTGTTATCTTGTATCCGTATATCTATGAGGAGCCACAATTTTCCTTCCGTCTGTCCTTTTGCGTTTCTGAAAGATGGAGATGGCGTTTCTCGGCTTGAATCACTGTGTTTAACAATGTTCATGTACGTCATGAGGATTACGATGAACTGAAACCCTCGTATGTAAAACATCTTGGGTGCTAAAGAACCAAAAGCATGTGTTAATTAAATGCAGGTTCACATCACACTGTATAACTCGATTAACTAAAGAAAAGTGTTTTGAACTCATCCACATCTCCCTGAAGACGCCTCGTAGACCTTCGTGTGTCCCCAGAAAACCATCCATGCTGTAGAAAGGAGATCGGCCTCAATGGGTCACTTCTTCTTAACCAACAATATAAAATAAGACAAACACAATCCCATGATAGAGCGAGGGGGGGTTAGTTAACAGCTCTGGTTGGACACAGAAGCTGTTTGAGGGTTTCAAAGCCACAGAGCTGCAGAACGGAGCAGTAACTTGATGGCTGCCGATACATCCGCAATGCGTCTACCTGGCTGTCTGTGTTTTTGTGTGCGCTCAGTCTCTCTCTTTGCTCCCTTCCTTCCCTCACTTCAGCTCTGATTAACAAACGTCAACGCAATACAGAATCCATCAAAAGACTAAAAAATAAACAATTAAATAAAAACTCTCCTGTGAGAGCCTGTGACTTAACAGTGTACTTGTAAAAAGTGAGCCTGCTGAGCGTGTAAGTGTTGTGTGTGTGTGTGTGTGTGTGTGTGTGTGTGTGTGAACATGTGTGATCTACATCGTAATGTCGCGTATCTTCGCCACGAGTAGAGATGGAGATTTAAAAGATCCCTGCGTGGGAGTTTTGAGGCTCCCCGCAGTGTTTGGGTTGTGCAGAGAGTTCATCCATGTCTGCTTCCTTCTGCGGCATTGGATTTTCATATTTTTGGAAATTGGGGCAACGAAAGAAGGAGAGAAACTCAGTGAGGAGCTGGAGCTAACAGGAGAGAGGAGGTGTGCTGTTGGTTTATGTAAAATAGAAATAAATCAAGACTTCTTTTAATGTGATGTGCTTCATAAGTACCTTTCTGCTCACCTGTGGCGTTATCTGTCACTCAGCTGGTCTTGACTGTTGGACGATGTTAAATACGTCTAAATTGACAATGTAACACATCGGAAATGAAGCACAGAGCGAGCTGCCGTTCAGAAACTAAAGCCTGAGACTTTTCTGTGTCGCTGCTGTGTTTTCGGGAGATTTGTGTCTAAATCTGAGCTGCTGTTGCAACATCATCCGTCTTATTTTCATCACTGCTCTCCGCCTCGAAAAAGATTTACAGAAGTTTCTGAACTACGAATGTTTGCAACTATCAAAGTGAATACAATTTTTTTTTGACAGCTTCCACGGAACGACAACAACTTATTGATTTTAATGATCATCTTAGTGATGACGGGTTAGTTATGGAAGCTATTATTACTAATCACGGCAAACTGAGCAGCAGGTGTTCAGCAGACTTTATAGCACTGAAGGCAGGACGGAAAAGTGTGAATTTTGTGATTCTAACAATTCTAATAACGTCTGCCATCACAACCTGTTTGTTTGTGTTATATATAATATTTTTTTAATTGAATTTATGTATTTAAATCCAACACTTGCCATGAATGTTCTGTTTTGTTTTTTTGTTTTTATATTCAAGCTGCACGGCATTTCAACAGAGAGAGAACCATACAACATAAGAGGCAAGAAGAGAGAAATAAAATCACATTCAGCCGCAATTTAAAATACAAACATTGGTGTTATCCAGCCCAAAATTCAGGTCATAAGTTAAACAATCATTAGGCCAATATATGGAAAAACTTCTGGAGTCCAAATGGAGCCGTGATGCTTTACTTTAAACACTGACACGATACGTAAATTTGTATCGCACACTGTTGTGTGAATATTGGAGTGTTAAAAATATTACTTCAAATATTTGACCGTTAGATGTTCCATCAGTATTTTCAGGCGGATATCACAACATGATGTCGTTATTCCTCCAAATATTAACAATCTCCAGTGCTGAAATCCATAAGAGGATTTATTTGTGGTCTTAAGAAACAACAACTTTCTCAGTGTAGATTTTCAGCTCCTCTCTCAGGTAATCAAAATAACAGGTGGTGACTTTGGTCAAATTTTCATGAACATATTGTGCAAAAGTCACCATCTTTAACTTTTTCTGATGTAAACCATACCAGGTAGATATTTAGATATTTTAGCAGGATGTTCAATAAACTATAAATCTAAACAAAAGTATATTTTCTCATTTCCTGGGATGTTCCACCTCCTCCACAGCTTCCTGTTTCCAGGCTGATAAGTGATCTAAGAGGTAACTTCTTCACTTTTTTGTCCCTGAGATGAGGAGGGAGGATAAGCTGCTTAAAAAGTAACCCATGAGGCTTCGGGATACGGAAAGGATCAGATAAAATACCGCAGGCAGCACAACTGCCACCGCATTCCCTTTCAAATGTGTAAAAACAAGTTCTTCTCGTCAAAAGACCCGGCACAAAAACACGTCTTTCCACTGCAGCATGCAGAATTCCCCATATGTGCTCATTTGACAGGTTTTCGTGAGGCTTTTGCATTCGGTGCTCTACGCAACTGATGCGAAGACGAGAAAAGCAGCGAGGACGTTTCATCTTTATCCGCAACATCAGTGCAGATTAAAGAGTGCAACATACAGAGGAGAAGTCTCCGGTTTAGACTAATCTGCCATGAAAGAAAGAGACAGAGAGCTTTCTGCGTGTTTCTGCACTTGCCTTTTTATTTGTGAGTGCAGATGTGCGTGTTTTTTGTG
This sequence comes from Remorina albescens, assembly GCA_034769265.1. Lineage (NCBI taxonomy): Eukaryota > Metazoa > Chordata > Actinopteri > Carangiformes > Echeneidae > Remorina > Remorina albescens. The sequence continues at coordinate 4,952,562 of CM068475.1, read as the reverse complement.
TTTGTTATCAGTGAGCTTAGACGTTTGGCAGTGCGAGTTGGCAGAGAAGCAACAGCACAGAAAGATGTAGGAAAAAGCCCAAAAGACAAATTTTATAAGATTAAAAACCTGAGAAGGTGTTTAGGTTATTTAGCAGCAGCAGGAAAAGGAGAATCAGAGTAAGGAGGAAGATTTTCAGCTGAAAGAACGACATAAATCTGAAAAGCACGACAAAGATCACGCACTAAAACACAACATGCAATAACACGATGTAAAAAAAAACTGAGGACAACCTCGTAAAAGTTGAAGTTTTACTGATCTGACGGCTCTCTGGCTCCGGCTTCGTGCCTTTTCTTCACTTTGACTTCACGTCTATTTTAAAGATGTTGTTGTTGATGTTCGGCCTTCTTTTATGTAAATGAAAATAATTCATCTTTTATTTCAAGGTTAAATAAATATCCATACTTCACTCTGTTCTCACGGCCTCAGATGCTGACTGCGTACACGTACAGCAGCCTTCAGAGGGAGTTGTAAAAATTCTGATGGTCAGTTGTGGCTACAAGTCTGAAAGAAACCCCCCCGACAACAAAAATCTAGTTTCCCTCAACATTTCTAGCCTCCAGCCAGTCGAGGCTACTTATCTTAAAAATCCCAAATGTCAGAGTGATCTGTCCACACAAGGTTTAAAGAAGGTGGGGAAGAAGGAGGGGAAGAAAGAGGAGACAAAGTCTCCGGTTCTGCTGCATTGATTTTAATTTTCTTTATACTTGTTTTTTTTTTTTTTTCTTACATTTGCACATCTTGCAGCGAGTAAAAAGTTAAATCAGTGGGGAACCATTCAAACTTTAAAATCAAATGGGGGAAAAAATCATGAATAGAGTTACGGTACACAAAGAGAGATTGGGCAGTTTGTAACGAGGGCTGCTTTTATCCCGTGGGATTAACGTCAGGGCCTAAAGATGGATGATGCTGGGGTTGCACCCCACCCACCGCCTTCGGTTAACGAACTGCTGAAGGTAGAGCTGAGGAGGAGTGACAGTGGAGCTGCTCTGTAAGGCTCTCAATGAGCAAGAAATGGACCATTTTCCCATAGAGTTCAATACAGTATGACTTCTTTGCACTGATGGCCAGCTTTACACACAGTCCCTAAATGAAGCTTTGCACTGACTCGCTCTCTTCATGTGTGAAACGCCGGCCAGTTAAAACGCCGCCTCCATCGCTCCAAAGTTTGGTCAGACTGAGCTTTGAAGGTGGAGCCGCAGCGTCAGTCTGGGATTCAGCTAAAAAAAGCTTGAACGTGTGCGAATATCTGCTAATGAGTCTAATGAGAGGGTGTCTTCTAGTTGTGTGTGTGTGCACGCCTGGCTGTGTTTATGTGAGTGTCTGAGGCCTGAAGTTCATACAGTATATCTGTGCAGACTGGCAGCGGGTAATTAGGGTGCCTGTTTCGCCGCGGTGCTTCCTATATCAACATTAAAGGTGCCGGCCTTCCTCTTTATGTGACGGACGCTATAATTACAGACGGAGAAGCTGACTTCTAAATTTGGCTGGAAATGAAATGTAGTTGTGCCCTGTTTAGCGACCCTCGCACAGATCCACATGTCTTGGTCAACAGCTTGGAGTCGTTTCAAAACTTTGTTAGTTAGTTTCTTCACCTTTCAGACTTTCAGCCCCAACAGGAGCTCCATACAAACTTTCCCATCAGGCATCTTGTGACAAATGAACTGTGGGTGAAACTGCACCGACGCCACCAACGTATGTCCTGTCTTAGAATCTGTCAAATTTATTTAAACTACCTCTAATGATAAATCTAGGGCCCTCTGAATTATGCATTGCATCGTGGGAAGCAGGATACAACTCTTGACAGTTGAATTTTGGGAAACCCTGAAAAGTTTGGCGAGGGAAAAAAGTTGGATACCTGGAGACCGAGAGGTTGAAGCTGCCAGAAAGAGCGAGCTGGGAATTGCTCAGCGTAGTTGTGTTGGGTTTGAAATCTCCCAGTTGCTCAGTGAGTGAAGTGAATATGAAATTATACGTAAGAAAAACTGTACTTCCTGCCAACGCGGCTGAAATTGGCTCATTTTTCTGCTGATCCTGCTGCAGGTGAACGGAGGATTGTTGTTTAGAATCTCAACTAATAGTGACAAACTACTGTGGAGGATTTCCTCAGTTTCTGAGCAGAAAGCGCTCAACATCTATCATAACAGAGCAACAGGTACGACTGCCTGGAGCCGAATTAACCTGACCTGAGGGGAGAGGAAGTTTCTGGAGTTTAAAAAAAAAAAAGTATCATGAACTTCTGCAGCAAAACAACATTTCACATTTTGAGTACGACAATAAACAGAAGTGCAGCATGTGAAATGGCCCCATAATGAACTGCAAGACTGAAGAGCCGTCCGGTTTTATTGAACTGAAGCAGGAAACACGAAGGGAGGAAAAAACCACAGGTGGTAAACAACAAGTCAAACCACCCACTCTGTTTTCAGACATGAAGCTCCAGCGTGACGCTGCTGACAGGATTTATATATCAGCCCTCAAAGATTCTCAGTTTTAAGTATGAACTGTTGTGTGTGTGTGTGTCTAACACAACGTGCTGCTGTTTAACTAAATGTTCAACATGGAAATCTTTTACTTCATCAGCGTTCATGATAATATTCATGTTGTACCACCACGGTAACAGAACAGATAAAGAAGTGGACGAAGAGGTTTAAAGTATCATCACCAGTCAAGTCGAGACTTCCTGTAAACAAAACAAGCCCATTGGTCGTCTGGCGGCAGGTCGTTATGACCTCATAATGAGGTTTTGTTGCTAGGCAACACCTAGCATTGTTATTAGTAACTGATGACAAAAGGGGAAAAGTGTTTTGATCAGGAGGATGCGGATGAAACAAACTGTCTAAACTCAGAGTGACACTACAGTCATTACAGTGACTTTGTTCTTGAAAAAAAAAGATTAATAAAATAATCAGTGTTTCTGTTCAAACCTCCCTGTTGTACATGTTATGGATATAGTGCATATTTATTCTGGTCCTCTTATTTTTATAATCATTACTTATTGTAGTCTTCCTTTACATTTTTTGTATTATTTGTTAATGCTGCTGTAACAAAATAATTTCCCCGTGGATAAAATAAAGTATCTATCTGTCTTGACCATCTGAAGCTGCAGAAGCAAACGTTCTGTATTCAGCTCCAAGTTTGACTTACGGAGAGAAAAACAAGCCAGTCTGGATTCATCCAGAGAATAACAACGGGGGAAAAGCACATTTTGAAGTTAATGAAGAAGTTCATTTATGTTTTAACAGCCAAAAACATTGAACAATATTGTTTAAACTCTCCCCTGATCCAGTTTCCGAGGCGCTCCGCCTCCGTCCCTGAGGGTGATTTCCCGGCTTTCCCGGATTCTGCTGGAAATCCACAACTAATGTGCAGCTTAATCAAGGCAATCGTTTGAAAGGTCATCTAATAAGCAGGAGTGAAGATCATATGTTGGCCTTTATCCCCCACCGTGGCGTGTTGTGAGGAACACCTGCCGCCTCCCAGTCAAAACATTAACTCATGTTAATTGGCTTAGTAATTCCTAAATCCACCAGTTCAGCTGTGGACATAAACGGGTATTACGTAAACATACTCAGGTTTAAATTTATTCATTTAATTTCCAAAGTTTAATAAAAAGGAAATCTTGTCGCCATTCGTTTGCCAGATAAACAAGTTGATTTGCTTTCATCTGGCTGAACTTCAAACAAAGAAAAGTTATAACAGCAATCTGTTCTTTTGTTGTTGTTGTTGTTGTTTTTATGATAAGAATATCTGCTTCTTTTTCCCGGAGCTCGCCATTAACGATCTTCAAAGTCAGTGAAAAATAGTATGTGGGACTCTATTTAATAATTTTTTTTTCCCATATTGAGCTAAGAGACTGCTGCTACTCCACGTGCAGGTATTCACATGTAAATGTGTATAGATTATTCACAAAATCATTAAAATCAGCAAGCTCAAAAACACACTATTAATTATTTAGAAAGTCAAAACTCGAGGTTAATAGGAATTCAACATCCCTCAGGAGAGAGGAATGAATCTGAATTATTCTACTCTTCAAAACTACTACGATTGTTTCCAGCCCTGCTGTGTTCATGTATTATATTTCACTGCCCTTTGTACACTAAAAAGGAAGAAAGAGGACGCACTCTGATCCGACATGATGAGGATCCTCCTTTAAAACATTAATCCTGAATACGTTTCCATTTGAAGGTGATGAAGATCTAATCCTGTCTGATGCGGTTCAACCCCATCGATGGTTTCTGGTTCCTTTAGTACTTACTCGGTTTATTTTGGTGTTTAGAGAAATACGTTTTAGAGTTATTTTGTAATAAATCTCTTTGGGTTTTTTTTTCCCTGTTGGTTCATTGTTTAAACCGTCATATTAAGCTTTATATCACTTTAATAACACGTTAGGCAAATCGACAAGTCCATCAAGAACAGGTGTTATTGGCACCGGTTGGAGCGCCATTATAACCCTTCATGAAATCTGACTCCTGAGTGAACCTGCATTGCAGCAGATTGCGTTTTTCTGTCAGCATGAATCATGATCTTGGCCCGCTGCATTCCTTTCCAGCAGATTCGTCGCACTCTTTACAGCCGAGGCTTTTCTAAACAAACAAACCGCTGCACACGACGTAATGATGGTGATGCCGTAGGGCAGGAAACGGATCACCTGAAGGCCGAAGCTCGACTGGATTATATTATCCAGCTGTGTGATTAGCCAGCTGGGGGTCAGGTTGTGTTTACGTTGTCTATAATTAATTTCCTTGGAGTGAATTTCCATTTGTTCATTTTCAGCTGCTCCTTTCTGAGTCATTTCTCGGGACGTTCGAGCTCGGCCGGAGGACAAACGTTTGCCCCTCAAATAAGTCACTCATCTCATTATTCTGAAATATTTTGCCAAATTAATTTCCCTCCCCGGGCTTCACTTCTCTCCAACCTTTGACTTCTCTTCCAGATTCTCCTCCATAGCACTCTTTGTCCTTTTCACTTTTACATTGTCTTCCCTTCTACTCCTTTTTTTAATCCCTTTCCTCTCCTCTCGTCTCCTCGCCTTCACTCCTCGTCTCCTCACTGACTCAGATGAGTCCTGTGGACACCAAAAGGTCAGTAAATGTGGGACCATTAAACGCACACGCACACAAGCATCATAACATTATAGCAGGACCACATGCACACACTTTGAACCTGCGGTGAGTTTGTGTGTCTGTGTGTACTTCAGTCTGTGACACTAACTAGAAACCAGGATGTGAAAGCTGACATGTTTTTGAAGGAACAAAATCACAGCAGGTTTCCATTGATGCTTATTACACACACACACACACACACACACACACACACATTTCAAATAGGATGTGATCTACAGACTATGACATTTAATTCACACTCCTCATACAGTTTGTTGTGGAACAAGAAAGGAAACTGGAAGTAATTGGTGCATCTCTGAGGAAAATGCGTGACATTCAATAGAAATGACAGGCGAGCAGTGTTATTTACATCTGTATATATTATTTATGGGGGTATTGTAACAATGTGCAGTGTCTGCAATTTATCTGGTTTTGTCAGAGATAAAATGACTGAACGTTCAGAAAAACTGTTCAAATTGACCAAAAAAGTCATTTCATTATGCTTTCTAAATATAAAGTCAGCTTTTTCTATTTTAAATCCATCTTTGCACATTATGTTCCTCTTTCAGTGTCTGTGTAAATTAATAGCCTGGTCCTTCCCTACTGGCCTGCAGATTTGTCATGTTTGTCCTATAAATGTTTAAAAGAAACGTGACGAGGCGTGACAGTTTCACCCTGAGGGCTAATTTCTAAGAAAGTGATTTAGTTTCCTGACACTTGAACCCCCCAGATGCCAACATTTGGCGGTATCCAGCGATCTTTGCCGTGTTTCATGGAAGTTTTGCATTTGTAATAACCTGGACTTTTGTCATAATGTGGAGAGTCAGACATTATTAATAAGAAATAACGTCTACAGGAGGGAGACAAATGTTCGGTGTGATGAACATTTGCAGTGAACACGTCGAACACACCAAAGGGGCTTTTTTTTTATCCTCACAACAAACCTTCTGTTCAACCCAAAGCGAAGATTTTCTTCAACTCACCCCTGTCAGCTTTTCTGACAGTCCATCAGCGGATCATGTCGGGGAGCATATGGTAGAGCGCTACCCTGCATAACAATTGTTTCTAGTAAACCACAAAATTCAAACTGATGTAATTTCATCATGTGACATTTAACCACCAGAGTGTTGAATAAGCGTAAACTCTGTTGTCTGAGTGTGTCTTTGCTTTTTTTTTTTTTTTTTTTTCTGCCCAGCTCTCATTAACCATCCCTCCGTTCTCTCTCCTGCTGTCTGACGTCAAACTCTCATCCTCCTGAGAATTGAACATCTGCGCTCCGCTCTGCCATGAAGTGCTGCCACGTCCACAACTTCAAAGTCATGTTGCATTAATTTTATCATTCCTACCTCTGAAGCTAACAGTGCGTCATTGGATGGCTTGGACATCAGCCTCGATCACAAACCTGCACCTGTGTGTTTTTAATTTCACTGTTAATCGACAGTTTGAGATTTTCTTTAGCTCGCTCTCTTGCAGGTTAGCTCTCTAGCTCGTTCATTGAAAAGTCAAAGATACTCCAGCGCCTGTGTAAGCGTCATCCTTCTCTGGACACTGTGCTTTCACACAGACTGCAGCCACTGTGCTCTCCTTGTGTCTTTGAAGGAACAGTGTTGTTGTCACAAACGCACAACAGCCCTCGGGCCTCCATGCCTCGGTGGATGCTGTATTTTCCTCTGGTCTCGTTGACATGTGTGACGGACACTCTGCTTTTGTCGGAGGCAAATCGTGATGATGGGAGGGCCCGAGCTTCTGGCAGCAGCTGACGGCGACCCGCTCTCAAGGCAAACACTCAGTCTTGTTTAATTCAAAGCTTTGGCTCAAAGTCAGACGGCTGTAACGAGCTTTACAAACGTATCCAGAAGCTTCCGTGTCAGCACTTATCATATCTGCCACATATATATTATTCACACACTAATGAGATTTTAGTCTCCACACTAAAGGACAAGGACAAGGAAGGCGGACAAAGTGTTTCCAAAAGCCCCCCCCCCCCCCCCCCCCCCCCCCTTTGGTCACAAACAAACAAACTGTGGCTCTCTTGTGAACTGCATTCTCACATCCCAGATATATATTGTTGTGTTTGTGCGGCAGAGCGTAAACAAATATATCACAAGGGACATAAAGCCAGAGAGAAACACTGCATGTGCTTTGTGTGTCTGTCTTTGTGATCGTGCTTCAGAATTGGCATGTAGCTTTAATACATAAGGCTTTATCCTCATGGTACACAGTCTTAGGGTGAATATTTATATCACGTTTGACACTTTAATCACAATGTTTGAATCACCAAACGTGTGGTGGAGCTTAACCTCTCAATTAATCATTGGATGTATAAACCATCTCAGGCTCCCTTTAAAAGCCACCTTGGCACGTTAATATTCCTACAGAATTAGACTGTAGATTTGTGAGCTGATCATATATTGTGACTGACCGTCAGCCCAGCAGCGCATTAATTCTCTGCCCACAGCTCCACGGGGGAGCAACGACGCAAACTGTAACTTTAAAAATCTCTTACAGTAGATGACATAATGAGGGGTGTGAATAAAGCCGTGGTGGAACAGATTTAGGTGATGAATGGGAAACGCTGGCGTCTCTGCAGAGCCTCATGCATCACAGACGTCTAAGAGAGCGTTTAAATCAGCAAAAATAATTCCGGAGACGACGTTTTGTTTTGCTTTGCCGCCCTTTATGTCAGGTGCACCATAAAGTTTGGGGGTAAACATCACGTGTGATATTAATATAAAGATGATCAGAAGAGTAAATCCCTCTCTGATGAAACACAAAACAAAACAATGTAGAAAAACTGCAATGACGACGACAAGTGTTAAAACTAATTCACATTCTTGATGCAAACAAAGTGCTGTTTTTATCTGGTTTTGTTTACATCAACCAAACGTGTGGTTAAAGTATGAAGGCTGAAAAAGTCAGCACTGACTTGTAGCAAGTTTGGCCTCTTCAGTCAAAATAATGAATTTTATATGCCTGCCTACTGAAACTAATTGTCGCCTGTGCAGCAATACATTTCCTCTCTATATTAACTTATGTAAATGAGTTTTATATTAATGTAATTCGTGAGGAGCAGAGTTACACATTTGCAGGAATCTGTGTACTGCATACTTTGCCTTGTTTGCGGTTTTGGGAACCAAACCAGAATTTGAATCGCTGTCCGTCTGAATTCGTCAGAATAAGTCATAATTTATTACAATGTCCTTATAAGTGACAAAGACAGTGTGTGTGTGTGTGTGTGTTCAATTTGTCCTCCTACTGCAAAAGACCCATCAATCAGCTTTCATGGGGACATACTTCACCTGGATGGAGCTGATTGGGTATTTAATCAATCCAATGACTGCAGCTGCTGATCCAGCTCATCTCCTGCTACTTTCGATCGTTGGAGGACTTCTTTGTTTCTCTGAGAGCCGCCCAGTTCCAGGCCAGGACTTTTCAACGCTGCTGTGAAAGAAGCTTAAAAAAGCCCCAAAGCTCGACCTTCATCGTGCAAACATGGCAGAAAATCGTCCTTAACCTGATTAACCTGCTCCGTGTTAACAGGTCCACGAGGCGGGTCTGAAGGCAAAACTAAACGAACTGCTGACTGACACATAGAAGATATTGGCTGATCGACCAGCGGTTTTTTTTTCAGTCTCTGATGAAACGTGCGATCCACTGAAGCACAAAAGAAGTTCTTTTTTTTAGGGGGGGGGGGGCTCTGCATCAGTCATTTTTCCAATTTGTTGAATATTTCATTAATGCATTCGTTTATTAACTTACTCATTCACTGTCCAACCCTTTAATTTGGCCACTCTTTCATCTGCCGGTTTATTGCTCTCAGTTTTGATCAGCACTTGAGCTGGCTCAAACTTCTTCCTCTGCTGTTTGGTTGTATATATCGTGTGCGTCATAGACTTGGATTGGCTGACCTCTGTTGGTCCTCCATCCTTCCTGGTTCCTGCTTTAATCCCGTACTCACTGTGTCCTGGCTCTGGGCCTGGCGCCCGCTGGTTCTGACCGGCTCCTGGACTTGGCTCTGGCACTCTCCTGGTCACATTTCTGGATCACCTCACTGTACTCATGAGCTGTTTGCCTGTGAGTTGCCCCTCTCTAATTCACACTCTGTAATCGAACCATCTCCAATTATTATGAGTTTGGTGATCAGCCATATCTCAAATTTCTTCAATAACTGTATATTTCTGCCTGTACTGTTGACATTATGGGCCCAGATCTGTTTAATCAGACAGCCATTCAAATATATTTAAGTCAGATTTTTGGCTCGACTCTTTCTTCTTCCCTTCCTACCTTCCATCCTTCCCCTCACATAAAAGTCATGACATGGCCGTCTAATCCAAAGCTCAGTGAACCAGGACCGACTGGATGTTCAATGATCCAGAAGCAACCGAAAATATCTGCAAGAATTCATGAATCCTGACACTGACTGGCTGCAAGTTTTGATGAACTGCGCTCACCGACTGCATCCCTCTCATTGCTCCAAACGCCTAATTAGGGATGACATGTGCAGCCGCTCGCCACAATGAATGGCACGTTTTTTATCCAGCCCCCGAAAGTCAATTTTGCCAGCTTTATTATGGAGGGGAGAACGTTATAGTTGGCCATACTGTGCGTAGGTTGATGGAGTGACTGGAAACAAACTGTGCCTATAGTAGTCATTGTAAATTATTCAGGGCCTTTACCTCAGTGTTGACATTTCCATTAATGGCAGCAGAGAGTGACCCAGCTGAAGCAATTCAGGCTGCTCGCTGACTGACTCTCATTACAAATACATGCACGCACAAACACACTATAAATAGGCCAGTCACAGGTCCTGCCTGTTCTCTCGACTCCAGTTTGATACGAGGGGGAAATTACTCGCTGTTGTATAACAATAACAAAAATGGGCCACGTCTTTCGTTTCATATCTTTTCTCATCACTACAAAGGTGTTTATTCAAAAGCCCGATCGCTGAGTCACTACATGAAGAGCAAAGTATCCTCAAGAGCTGAAGGAAGCGCCCGGCGTGATTGAGATAAATGTGAAAAGGGGACGAAGGGAAGTTGTGACGTGTCGAGCCATGAGATGACTTTACAGTTTTTGGAGGATGAGAGATTCACTTTGTGTCTCCGCCTGCCTTTGGAGAACCTGATGAAAGGAGTGTGGTGTGGTGGGAAATGTGTGACAGACCTCAGGTTATATTGACAAGATGGGGCTTTTAATGTGAAGCAGCTTGACACCATTGCCTCCCTCTGTGTGGACAGAGGTGATGGTGAGGACTGTCAACTTGTGGCAGCTTCAAGTCAAAGTCCTGACTCATGCCGATACTTTTAGTCCGTAGAGTTCTCTTGAAAGTTTGTTTTCTTTGAATGAATCTGTGCAGCACGGCCTGATACTCTCATGTCAAAATGTGGGACAAGGTTTGCAGAAAAACCTCAAGAGGACGTCTAAGTTTGAACTTTTTAATTTTTTTTTTCATTTAACTTCGTCACATTACAAGTTCAGGAAGTCCTGATTGATGGTTTTACGTTTGTAGGCTGAGACCTTTGATGCTTTCACTGTATTGATATAGAAAATGGCCGTCTGCCTTCAGATGTGACCGTGAAGGTTTGCTCTGACAAAAAAGATGAAAGAATATAACATGTGGTGACAATTTGAATTGTACAGCTACACACTCATACATACATGCTATGTTTTACAATTCCATTTAATAGAATAATGCACACGACTGATTTCACCATCTAGTTGCTTGTGACAGAAAAGTGTGAGTGTTTAGCTTGTGACTTTAGCAAAATCTCACCAAAGTGGACTTTGTCCGAAGACGATTTTTAGAAATGATTACTTCTGATCATGATGACAGCTCAGTTATGTACCGACGAGTGAGCTATATTTATGTTTTCAATTCAAAACTCATCAAAAGATGCCATTAGGCCAGAGAGCTGACAGTGTTATTAAGGACATCATGCATTAAATCTTTTTCTTTTTTGTAAAACAGTTTATCGTAGCTCTTCATCACTAGTTAATGTCTAGTTTCTTTCTCCCATCTGAATGATGCGCTCATTGAAACATCACTCAGTAACGCTTTCATTAAATTATAGAGTAAGTACCGCAGGTGGAGAGCCCTGTGACTCATTAACAAGCTCTCAGTTAGTATTTGACTCCACACTTGAACTTACAATTAAACTAATGTTCGGAGCAACAGGCTGCAGGTGTTGGTGAAAGGCGAGAACACACCAGGGACGCCTGCCGAGCAGGAAGGGAGTCTGCACAAACTGGAAACTGCCAGAAAACAAAAGGCAGGGACAAAATTTGGTCATGGATTAGCTGCCAGACGAACATCTCATGTCCTCTTGAAATGTACGTAAATATAAGAGTGTCACTCACTGAAGGTTGTATGAACGGTTTCTGTGTCATGTGTGTTATTCTGGATGTGTTTTTTTTTTAAATATATATTTGATTTCAATTGCTGCATTTTATATAGAATTTTTATAGTTTTCATCTTCATCTAATATGAATGACTGATTTACAGAATGTGCAGATTTGTAGATGGTGTCTGTAGTTGGAGCTGGTTGCAACGCGTGCACATTGTAATTCTTGTTCCAGGGAATCTGCAGCACGGAGAGCCACTTACGGTCCATAAAAGGGGATATAACTGTATTGAAATCTATGGGAAAATAGCCCTACTTGTCCCATGATTTATTGGCTCAGTAAATGTTTTCCTAATGACTCAGTGGTCTCATTCTCTAGTTTCAAGTCTTCTTCAATACATCACAATGTTTATTTTTTTAAAAATGGTCCCATTTAGTGGAAAACACACCATAACATGGCACTTTGAATGAGCACCAGAAACTGACGAAGCAGCCTCTTTATTGATCACATCAGTGTGTTGATGGTGTTGTTCCTTCTGTGGAGGGATGAGAAAGTGATTAATGCTTCCAGCCACATAATAAAAGTGGAGGGTCAGATTAAATAAGGGGTGTTTTGCAAAGGTAACTAACGGGTTCAAATCAAAATCCTGAGCCACGAGGAAAATAAATCACAAACCTTCATCAGCTCTATAGGTTCCATTTAGGTTGCTGCTGGGTGTGAATGTGCTGAAGTGTGATATTGGTGGTGAATCACCTTTTCTCAAATTAATAAAGGTCATAAAAACCTGACATTTGTTCCACCCACCTGACGCCGCGGTAGCTGGCTTGTGTTGACACCGAGAAATACCACAGAGAAGTGTGTGACAGCGTGTGAGCTCTTTGACACAACATTCAGTTCACACTGTTGTCGTGTGTGTGTGTGTGACAGTTTTAGTTTTAGTTTTAGTTTTTTTTTTTGTCGTTGTTGTTTTTTTCTGATGCAGAAAGATGACAGCATAAATGTTGGCTGCTCGCAAATCTCTACAGGTGAAACAAACCCGGGAAAAAAAATGAATAAAACAAAAAAAGAACAACTGGATTTGGCATGAAAGGGAAGAAAAAGAGATGATGTCATCATCTGTGTCACGTGGCGTCTCCGATCGCTCGATGGATTCAGGTTTGACGAGGGAGGAAGTGGGTTTGTGTTCTGGCCATCCATCATAACGGGGAGATGAGGCAGAGCTGTGGTGACAGATTGACAGGGTGTGTGTGAGATGGGGGGGTTAACTGAGGAACAAGACTCATCCAACAGATAATCTAACCATACAGCTGCCGTGACATTGATTTATATCCGGGCCTGATCTTCCTCTTCTTCGTCTGTATTTTAATTTGCAATGTGTGAAAATATATTGTGTCTGGTTTCCCCCTCAGAAAAGGAAACAAGTCTTCTGAATTTTTCAGAAGTATTTGCACATGAAAAGAATAAAAAATAAAAAATAAAAAAAACTAAGAGGAAAATAAGAAGAAAAGGCCCAAACCATGGGGGGGGGGGGGGGGGGGGGGGGGCAGAGAAACTCACAAAAGAAGAAGGCAGTTGTTTTATGTGATGTTGCCTTTTGAATTTGTGGCCTTAACAAGCAGAGTGAGCTGACTCATTTCAAGCTGTTATTTATCCGAAGTAAAATAACTCTCACAACGGCTGAAAATCGAAAATCTTTTTCTTTGTCTTGAGGAAAGTTATCATCGCCGCTGGACTAACTGAAGTGGAAATAGAATCGGTGAAACTGAAGAGAGAGACCGAGCAACGGTGTTACATAAAAATGATTGCAGAGTTTAGGGGTCCGTAAGGCAAAGAAGAAATCCCCGGCCCTCTCAAGAGGCCTTGGGTCCAAATAATTGTCTTGCTGCCCCGCGGTGAGGACTGGAAATTACACGGTTAGAGTTGCCGATCGGTGAAGGAGGGCAATTGGACTGACAACACTGATAACGCTGATCGCTCCATCTTCCCCGCGTTGCCATTCGTCATTCTGCTCCACCTTGATATAAAGGTTAAACACCTATCTGTCTCGGCGGAGTCACTGTCGCTGCACACGTTGGACTGAGGTCTTTGTCAGCAGGTCGACGAGCTGACCTTTTCATATTCCGACCGCAGAGGCCAGACCTCATCGGCTGTCTTCACATCCTCACCAGTGAGAACTGCTATTTCCTGTTTGTTAGGTTTAGATCAAAGCTCCTGGTTTGGTCTGACATTTATATTGGTTTGTTAAAGTCCTGTTTAGTTTTTTTTTTTCCTCCATACATTCTCACAACTCAGGTTGTTTGATTTGGTTGTAAAGAAGGTTACAGATTTTTCTGCAGCTGTTGAAGCTGGAGCAACACAATCGGGAGAAACAGTGTTGTGACCAATCTGATAATTAGGTAAAAACCAACTGTCAGATACAAATGACTTTAATTATTATGGTTTATTAAAATGTAATTAAAGTATTAATCAGAACACAGGTTATTGTAAAACTGTTAAGGCCTTTAGTAGAAATGATCATAACTCCATTCAACAACAGTAGAAAAATAATCAACCCTGTTTTTGTTTTCAGATACTTCGAGCCAAAAGAAAAGAAAACTTAAAACTTTCAGGCTGTTACAAAAGAAAAACCCAAGAAGACTCAACGAGAGGGATTTTAACAATAAATTGTATCCTTGCAGACTTTTTGGGGTCGAGCTGAAACAATAATGACAGCTGAGCTTGAGAAGTACAGTTAAATAATATCATTAGAATGGAATATTTTTATTATATATATTTAACATGGGATTATGTTGGATTATTGATAAAACCTTTCCCATTTTCTCACCGAAGATTTTCTGGCCAATCAGTGCTCACCCTGTTCTCTCATCCCAAACTTTTACCTGCCCCTTTTGCCCCTTTATGGCTGCTAATCTACAGGAAGTGCTCATAAATGGACCAAGAGAAGTGGAGTCCACCCAACTGTGACGTCCCTGAGGCGACACCCACACTAAATGTGTCTTCAATCTCGGAGAGGAGAACGATATCTGTCCAGATTTAAAATCAGAATCAGCTTTAGTATGTTCAAACATACAAGGAATTTGACTCCAGTTTCACATTGTTCTTAGTATTTCATTCCATATCAGAGATAAACTACATCTCTACAAACACACCTAAAAAAAAAAAAAAGCCTATCACATGACCATCCGAGTGAGCCAGAAGTCTAATCTACAGAAAATACTGTAAATGAGGAACAGCAGTGTGATTTGTATTATCATAAAATGCCGAATTGAATTGCACAACAGCTGCTAGCAAAGACAGCAAGATCAGTAATTCTGGGAATTTGTTACCCACAATGCACCCAGCACTGGTAGTCGTGGCTGAGGGTCACCTGACACCGTCGATATCTGAAGGTGTCGCCGGTGAAACTCCAAGTTTTCAGACCAACTTTTTCAGGTGCGCAAAACAAACACACACACACACACACACACACACACACACACACACACACATCACCCAGATGGTTGGATTCAGTTTTACACTGACAAACAGACACAGAAGAAAATGGCGTTGTGAATGGCGAGATTGGTTTCCCTCCCTGAAGTGATTCTTCAGCCGTTATCACAGCAGCCGCTCGACTATAGTAGCGATGTAAGTCTGTGATGAACGTCTCGTTGACATAAGGGAGCGAGCGTCTCTGCGGACTCCCATCTAAAGGCAGATATTCATGTTTAATTCATCTGTAGCCTAGTTAATTTGGGACAAGTGCCTTGATTTCTGACTCCTGCACATGGCCGTCTCCCCCTCGGTTGCTTGGAAACACAGACCTTCCCAGTAACACTTCAGCGGCTCCGCAGTTCCAACATGAAAGTGCACTCAGGAGCTTTCAGAGAGCGGAACGAGACGTCTTGACTCCTCATCTCTCGCTGGTCAGGCCACAAGTGTCCAGCTTCTGCCGAGAGAGCCGCCGCCTGACGGTCCAATCGAGGCTGCACATTTTATCCCGTGCACAAATATGAACCAGGAAATATCAGGAGATTAGACATTTTCAAAGAGAAACTGTACATTCTTTTGTTTGCAGCAACCAAACTTAACAATGTGACGGAGGATGACACTGGCCACGTCCTGGCCTCAGCCGTTTGTCCCCAGTTTGTGTGTTTGACCTACTTTCTGCCTTCCTGCCACTCATCTGCACACATCGGAGTCTGATCATCTCTGATTGCCCTGCACTCTGTTCCCAGTCCTTTTCCCCAGTCTCACCTTTTTCTCCTGTTGTCTACCGGCCTTTGGTCGTTCTGGTCCCGGTTAGTCCTGCTTCTCATCGGTGCAGCGACACCCACCACTTCACCGGTCTCTGATCTCTGTCAGGTCTCAGGTCTGGATCAGTCCTCCTCCCTCCACCGATTCAGCTGCCTGTTATTTGTGCTGCAGATAAAGCCGGCTTAACTTCCTTCTCTGAGTACCGTGTCTGGATTGTGAACTAAACAAAGACCAAGACAAGCTCATGTATGAGTCTTTGGGGCTGAACTGCCTTTGATGAGTGACCGAACAAACTAAGTGTGTTGTACCAACCGCAGCCAATGTGCATTTCTACATTATTTCCTCGAGGGAACTTCAGGCAAGCAAGGGTGAACTACTTTTAAAATTAATATTCAGATTTTTTTATTACTTTAAATTGCAACAGTGATTCTTTACCTCCTCATCATTAGCAGTTGCATATCAATTAAAACACAAACGAATCTTTAGAGAAAATACATTTATGCAATCTACTTTTAATTTGTGAATGGATGAACTCCCAGTTTGCTCAGGTGTGCCAAAGTTTTGCTAATTTACTGTTGACACGAATCAAACATTTCTGATTTGTAGCATGTGGTGGCTTTTGTTTTGAAGCAGCCAGAGAAAGTGGCTGTGATTCCAATTAAGTCATCTCGAGTCTAATGATCACTGAAACATCTACAAAAGACAGCGAAGACCATCAGCCAACCAATTTCTACTCATTACACAAATCATGAGATACTGATTAAATCCTTTCTTGAAAGATTCAGTCAGTCTAAATTAATTAGGATTAATTTATTAAAATCAGTAAAGCCTTAATTCAAATCGGTAATTTTAGCTTCACATTCATAAAAAATCTCTACAGATATCTTTTGTACTCATTTCCATTTGATGAGGTGAACTCAGGTAATCATGGAGAAATAAAGAAACCACGAGGAATTTAAAAAGATGCTTTTGAGTCCTGAAACTAAACGTTTCAGGTAAGATGGACCAAACCAATGGCAGTATTTGTTTAGCTTTGAGCCTCATGAGGTCTGAATGGAGCAGAGTTTCACTGTGAAAGTCTTTCTGCCTGGTCTCTCTGAAAGCAGATATCGACATGACAATTTTAATCCAAACGACAGCTGTGAACTCGCAACCTCTTTCAAACTCAGACTCGATCGCCCAGTCTCTGCAGCAAGATCAAGTGTTTTAAATTGCCGTGAAAAATAAAATTCATCAAATCTCTTTAAAAGCCAAGTGAATTTCACGGCACTACTCTTCACCCCCGCTACGAGATAAAGTGGCACTTCAGCAGCCAGCACAATCTGCATCCTGGCAACTATTTTGAGAGGGATGTATTCACTTATCTGCCGCTCTAACGTGGCCACCGGGGACCGAGCATGTGTGCAACATCCCGAGGCAACATCTGATTAAGCTATCAACCAGCTATTCAACAGCCGTTATTTTATTGTCATACCGGATGCGAAGAAAGTTGAGAAAGCAGAGGACGACCGGGGATCCTCTGGGAGCGAGTCGCCACAGGCAGGATGAAGATGCATCACAACGCCTCTCAGCTCTGACAGGGGAAGTGTTATCTACCTGTGAGGACAGTCTCACACATACACGACATTGCATTCCCCAAAACTGAACCCTAAAAATTCCCTTTAAATTTGTGGGGTCCGTCATTTAGCGCTCCATATAGCAGCATTGCAGTATTTGGATCTGAAGAATACAGTAAAAGAAGCACCAGGACACACGATGTGGTGCAGGACGGCCTAATGGACACACCAGAGCTCCCATTCAGAGTGTCTGATCATAGATTGATGCTCTCTGAAATCTCTCTCCCTCTCAGTGTGTCATGGAAGTCTTCCCAAGGGCCAAAACGACTTTTTATTTTAGAACCAGCCTGTCTGAAAAACTAATGGCCAAATTTAAGGCCAATACAGACGACCATTAAGCCTTGGTCCAAGGAAATGAAAGTCCTTACAGTAATCCATTTCTGACTGCATGGAAGAAACCAATTAGTGGGTAATGGAAAAAACCGGAAGAAATTGGAAAGGGAAAGATATATTTCATTTTATTTCTAGCAGCAGCCGTCAATAAGTACTTATCCATCATCAGTAAATGATGACTTATCTATCATCAATAAATAAGTCATCATCATGTGTTGTCAGGTTGCCGTGGTGATCAGCTACCAACTACAACATCGCTGCATTTTCCATGCCAGATATATTTGGTGTGGACCAAAAATGGAGCTAAAAATACTGACTGTTGAATTAAACTCGCTACGGGTAATAAGAGGATGTAAAAAATGTTTGTCGTATCAACTTAAAACCAGCTGCGTATGCAACGGAATACGCCCCAACAGGCCGGAAGTATTACAGGTTTTAAAAAAAATTATTAAGATTCAACAACATTGCTAAAACCAGGGAACATTTGGAAATGACTCTCGTTTACAAAATATTGAAATATCCCCAGTATGTATGATTTCCTGGAGCATCACCCGTGACCCGAAAACAAATGAATGAATATTTATATATATTTCAGCATATTTCGCTTGAGGATCAGGAAATCAGTCCAACGAAGAGTTCAGCTGATACGAGGCAGGCCGTTCTTTCTGCCCCCTGCGATAATATATTAAAACTATAATGAATACATTTGGCTCAGTTTTAATAGATTGTCGTCTGTAAAATCTGGACAGTTGCGCCAGGAGCATTTTGTCAATCAAGTGACATTTCTTCAGAGCTGTCTCATGATATGTAAAGCTTCCAGAATCCAGAAGTGCGAGGCAGCTTGTGTCAAAACGGCATTACAATATATAAAACCTCCAGAATTCAATATACAATAAATGATAAAGCAGCTCACATATCATGCAGCTCCGCTCGTGCAGTAAGCCGCTTTTCACAGAGAAGCCATTAGAGAAAATGAAAGAGGGACAGATATCAGCTATAATAAAACAGCAAAACCAAATGCAGGTGCGTGTGAAGAGGAGCGAAAGTAGATGAATGTTTTCAACAACTTGATGGTAGAAAATAAAGACGTCATCGGCAGTCGAAGACAAAAAAAGGTGTTTGCTAAACAAAAGAGTTGCATCTGGGGATTTTCTCACACAGCTTCAAATGGACCATAATTTAGCACAAACTACTGATTTTTGTGCAGAGGAACTACTTTGAGTTTCGTTGACTCCTGAGTATAAATTGCACAGTGAAATGTATGGTCTCATCCACGAGGAGCCTTTCAAGGAGACGGATATTTAGGAGTCTATCATCAGGAGGTGGTGAACTGAGAGGGATTTCCTCCCCACAGATCTTCTGTGTTCGGACTCAAACTAATTCTTTGTCACTCTGGAGGATTAGTATTTTCCAACCGGGAGGAAACAGTTCTGACACATCCAACCATTACATTCACGTGATGGAAGATTGATTAAAACCTCATCTGTGGCAGGAAGCAGGAAGAAAAGATGTACAGTGTCGCCTCGCCAGACTGTAAAAGACGAGGGAGTGAATTAACCAGAGCAAAATGAGACGACCTTTAATATCAGGCTGGATCGGCCCTGAAATCCCCCTGAGTGGCTCTGATTGTGTTTGTCGTGTTCTCGCAGGCCGGAGGCAGAGAGGCCGACTTCAGGGGAATGAGTCTGATAGTTTATAAAATAAGCAAGAAGATGAGATCTCGTCTTTTTAGATAAGATCTGCTTAAGTCAAAGGAGGCAATTTGTCACCCGTGTCGGCAGCTTTTGTTTCTGCTTTTTCTGGCTCCAAAGTATCATCTGAGTCTCTTCAACTTCTATATTGTTCTATTTTTTTGTTGTTGTTGTTTTTGATGAAGTTAAGTAGTAACTGTGAAAAAAGAAAGATATAAAGTTTTTGTTGGATACTTTTCTAAGATCTAATCTGGTTTGATGTTTCAGACGCGGTTTGAAATCCAGTTACTGAAAACTGCACGGCAGGTTGACTGATGGAAAAAAAACTCAAAAAGTCTTGATTTGGGCGCTGTAGCAAAATTTGAAGCTGCAACAGAAAAGCACTTGTGTGTCTTAAAGGCTCAGTTTAACACAATTTCATGCAAAATTGTATTCACTTTCTTTCGAGGACTCAGATTAGATGATCCATAAAACTCAAGTTTTCTCTGTAAGAAGAAATTAGGTTTGTTTCATTTATTCACTGGTCTGAAATAATCAAATAGCCGGTGAACTACGAATCAGAAGGTCAGTGGTTTGAATCTCAGCTTTTCAGTCCGCATGATAACGCCTAAATTTAATGTGAATGTGTGAAACACGATATGATTAGCAAGCACTGTGTGAATGAGTGAATGTAGCTTCCGCTCTGAGTTTGTTTACCTTTGACTGGTTACCCAGATGAGCTCCCCATAGAAGGACCGGCAGGCCCGCATGAAGATTCAAACCCAGAACCTCGAGGCCACGATGCCACTTCACCACCGCGCCACCCAAAGCAGCGAATGTAGTTCAGAATAATAAAGATAACTCTTTGTGGTGTTTATAGATCTGCAGCAACTGCAATACTCAGTAGTTGACGTGATGTAGCTGGTTAATTTCATCTAAAGAATTAATGACGAGTTGAATTTTTTTTAATGAATGATGAGATGAATCTTTGTGTGAAGCTTATGTTGGACTATTCTCTTTTTTTACTGTGCAGCCTGCAAAAGTAAACTGACATAGTCAGCGCTGCTCTACAGTGTAAGTATTTCTCTTTTTACTATAACTGACAACATTTAAACATGTTTGTCTGACATATCACAAATTCCCAAAGTCAACAACAACAACAACAAAAAAAAAAAAAACTGGTTCAGCTGACTGTGGTCTTATTCACAGATACAGCTTAAGACCAAGAAGGTTCATCTGAATGTGGCACAATTTTAATCTCCACTTGTAAATTATTGATACAGTCTGAGTTACATAAGAGGCGGCTCAGCCCTAAAATGTCTAAATGTCATCAGTGTTAATGAGAAATGTACTTTTGAGTGTCTGCTGAAATGTCAGACAGCGGAGGTCAGAGCAAAGTCCAATTAAAGAGCGTCAGGCCTCGATCTCATTTGCAATGATGAAAACACAACTGTGTGTGTATGTGTGGGTTGCTGTCCATGGATGAGCTGTATATCTCACAGATAATTTATTAGCTATACAAAATCCATGCCTTTCCTCAGTTTTATAAGTAGATATGTCAAGACAGGCAGCAGCCACAGGCAGTGGCTCTCTGACAATGACTCGTAATACCACGACTGGAAGCTCCTATACAGAAGTGCAGAAACACTTAACCGCTGACGGGGCTGTGATTTCCCTGGATGTGTCTCTTCCAGATTTTCATGAATCAGGCTGAACTGTGCTGATATGAAATAAAAAAGAAAATCCACAGCTGTTGGCAAATTATTCAAACTGAGAGGATTTTTTAAGAGCTGCACAGCGAGCAGCATCTCTTCCTCTGTTGCCATGGCTACCATGATAACAACAAGATGGCAATTTGGGGTCCAAGTAAATATTTCTCGATGTTGGTCGATCTTCGCTAACAACAACGTAGTTTACTTTGTGGACCCCGTCCTCATCCTGTTGTGGCTTTGGCGTCGCCTGGCAACAAAGCTGAACTATGAGATCATAATAACCTGCCTAGCCATTTTTTTTTTTTA
The DNA here is from genome assembly GCA_034769265.1 of Remorina albescens. NCBI lineage: Eukaryota > Metazoa > Chordata > Actinopteri > Carangiformes > Echeneidae > Remorina > Remorina albescens. The sequence continues at coordinate 4,931,206 of CM068475.1, read as the reverse complement.
TTTGTTTGTTTGTTTTTTTTAGAAAGCTGGATAATTTCACTGTTTTGTACCTATCAAAGTGCTAAAATTCGGCCTTAATGACAGAGAGTGTCTGACACTGTAACTAATTTGTTAATTTAGTTAAAATTCAAGTTAATTAAATTCATTTGCCTCCAAAAATTTGGAATTAAATAAGTTAAGACACAGTAACCTACCTCAGAACTATATAATGTCAGAAGGCCTTTGAGCGAGGCACCTTTCTCTGGAGAAACAAAGTAAGATAAAATAAACTTTACTGATCACTGAGACTGAAGCGGCAGAAAAGGCAGCAGCAAAGAATTATCATAAATGAAAGATCTAAAGATTAAATAAAGTCAGACGGAAAAGGCAATGAAGGGTATAAATTTAGTTTTAGGGAATAAATAAAGGATGAAATAAACAGTGAGTATATTAAAGATCGTCCTGATTTTTAATGACTTAATACGATGGTGTGATGTTTTGCTGCAGTGAGTTCACACAAGGAGAAAAAGTGAAAGAGACGGGGACTTTCCTTTTTCCTCCAGGAAACTGAGTCAGGCTTTTCTGCCACCACTCAACAGGACGCGTCAGTTAATCCTCAGGCGCTGTCTTCTGCCGAGCTCCCACTGTCATCTGTGTCATGGGAACAGGATTTTATATCGGGGGAAAAGAAAAATCTGCAGTCTTTTTCATTATTTCTGTTATTTATTTAACTCGGACCGTTTAGTACCAAATAACAACGCATAAAGACGAAGCCTCCACGGTCTGACTTCGACTGCAGTTCATGCAGAATAAAGATTGTTGGGTTTTTTTTTTATTTATAACTCTATACGTGTCTCCTAAATGTCACAGAGACAGATTTTGAGGAGTCTTTGTTCCTCCTCCGTAGAGGAGAATCTATGAATAATGGAGAGAGGTGTAGAGCAAAACACCAGGAAACAAAGACACTTACTTTATTGCAGTAATTTGATTTTAATAAACACGAAGAATAAATAACCTCCATGACAGAAATATAATTTTTGTCATGGTCTCACGATACACCTGTTCAGTGTGTCCTCCTTCGGTTGCTATAATCTTAAACTAAATCAGCAGTGGAGGGACAATTATATAATAATTCTTGACAGTTGCATTGGGATTAATTATTTAAATCAGACGCAAACCTTCAGGCTCCCATACGACCTTCTCAAATCACTAAAACAGCATGTAAAAATCTAAAATAAAAAAATAAGAGGACAGGCATCGTAAACATTCAACTTGAAATTAGGTTTTTCTTTGATTTCATTACATTTTGACAGCCGGGCTCATCTTCAACAGACAAAATTAGAAGTAGAAGAGAAGCTCCGCAGATAAGGAGGAGTGTCATTTCTTATTTCTTGTTTTATCTCTGCCATCTGCTCTTTGAGAATCTACAAATGCTTTTTTCCCCCCTATATGATATATGAAAACAAACTACAGAGCCGTAACCTTTAGAGTCACTGACAACATTCTTTCTCACTGCCGAGTTCAGTTGAGGGCTTTCGTCAACATGAAAAACATTTTGTTGAGATCCAGCGACAACCTTCAAGGCACAAACTTGTCTCTCACGTCTGATAAATTGTGGACACGCTCGATGTTTTCCTCTGCGGGGAGAAGCCTCCTCTGCTGCACTGGATTTGCCTTCGAGTCTTATCAGCTCTCCAGTGTCGGGCTTGTGTGGGTTTTAATGTTGTATAAGCTTTTTTTTATTCCCTTGAATGGAGCGGAAACACCTCTGCTCTCTGACATCATTCACTCCCTCCATTATCCTCAGCCACAAAAGACATATATTACATAATCTCTCCTTGCTGCATAAGAAGCCCGTGGCTACTTTTTTCTTTTTCTCCGCCTCGTCACAGAAGTGAATCAGAAAAACAGGACTGATAATGATTTTCAGAATAAATATTGACTGATAGTAAGATAGGGAGTCGCCTTTAGCAACACATTGTTCAGCATTCCTTATTTTCAGGCAAAAATCTTCTTTTCTTTGCTTACCTGAGTCTAAAAGTGATGACCTGTAGCATTTCAATATGAATGAATGTCTGTTTCATAGCGTAGACATTGAAGCTGTATCTAAATATTCATAAACATTTTCTGCTTCCAGGGATGTTTTGATATTCTGTGCCGTTGCTCCTCTCTGTTGTAAAAATGCTTCGTGTTGCTGTTTTGCTTTCAATAAATACAAATATGAATGGAAAAAAACTAAAGTAACAAACAGAGTTACTAAATCAATACATCTGAAGTAAGTGTATTGTTAAAGTTGTGTTAGCATTGTGAAGACAATCTTGGCATCGACTCAAACTGGAGAAAAACACAATATTAAAGAAAAAGTTTCAGGAATGCAAAGAGTCATTTGGTTGCTTGATGCTAAAAAACGTAGTTGGAAAAGATGCACCAGTGTTGCAGAAATGGCAGAAGAACATTTCGATATTTTACATTGCAATTTTTAAATCCTGTAAATTGCACCTTAGCTGGCTCCCTACATAAGACTGCTAACTAAAATAAATCATCTAACAGGACGTTTTTTTTATTTAAATAAGCTAAGTCCACTATTTCAACTGCAAATAAATTAGCTGGAGGATGGAGACAGTGCCCCCCCAAGTATCATCACATGACACACACACCTCGGCCCAAAAAAGCGCAATAACTGGAGAGGAAGAGGCTGTAAAACCCCAGAAATTGAATTTGGTGCAGTAACAAAAGCCCTTGAAGAGCTGTATGATTCAATCATTCTTCCCATTCATGTGTGCAGGAAGTCAGCAAGCTCGGCCGGTGGCGGTTTGAGTCTGCAGCTCATCCGGCTCAGCTTTACTGAGCATGCTCCGCCAGCGGTGTGAGGAATCCCATGGAGGCTTTTTTTTTTTTTTTGTTACCCTCTGAGCAGCTTTCATGGTAGTGAACAGGACACCGTCCTCCGTCCAGGCTCTCTCCATTCACCTCTCTGTTCTCTGCAGGTTTGTGAAATATCAGCACTGTCTTGGTATCGTACATTGTCTTAGTATGCAACTCTGTAAAATTATTGCATCAATCTGAACAATTTTAGTCGGCAGCTTGTTCAGGATTTCACTTCAAACTCTGAGGCTGCAAAAATGAAGCCGACGTAGAACCTGCAGTTCCTCAAATGGCCACGTGACGCTTTAAACTTCCACCTTTCAAAGTCCAACTTTCCTGCAGAAATAAGTGTAGTTGGTTGGTTTGGATCGCTCTCGGTTTAAAATCACAGCTACATGGAGACAGATGAACTTTATTTATTTGAATCCACACTGAATCACCTGTTTAGAGTTTATTGAAGCTTAAAGTTAAACCTGACTGAGGATGTGAGAGAGTCAGCATGCTCCAAAGTATCCACACCTCCTTTTTTACCCATTTTTGAGTTAGTGAAGAAAACCGAAAAGTCAGACGCTGCCAAGATGGCAACAGCGGACATCCGACTCCGTAAACCCTTTAGAGACCTGAAGGTGAGAGCACCGAGGGTTCTTCCATCTTTAGTGTGGTTGTGTAATTTGAATAGCATGAACTTAAATTCAAACAAAAGTTCTTTGTAACGTCGTAGCTTAAGTTATTTTCAATAGGTTCCAAAAGAAAGGTCTGTTTAAAGAACTTGTGTGAATCAGGCAGCATCGGGTTAAAAGCATCCGTATACAGTAATAGATCTGTGAAACGAAACGATAGTTTAAATTTGTCCGTCTCTCAGTCAGTTATTAAGATTCAAGCTTCAAGAGCTTGAAACAAACAGCCTGCAAAGTGTGTCTATGCAGAAACCTTTTGAAATGATTCTCATGCTTTTCATGACTTGGCCCCGGTCATGATGTGTGAATTCATGCAAATAAGAAGCAGATAGAAAGCCGTGAAGGACACAGTGGAAAATATCTGCTCCTAAATCTTCTCCAGCCCGGAGCCAAGAATCATTCTCTTCAGTTTGCCAGAAAGACAGTTGGATTCACAGTAATGCGATGGTGGGGTGTGAGATCACATCGAACCGATCGATGTCTACAGCCTCCCTGACTGCATCAGACAGCTGTGGAAGATAACACCTCATGATGCAGCAGCCTCCGTGTTCTCTTTCTCCTCACGTCCTGCTGAGCGAAGACCCCTTTGAAGCTCAGCGACGGGCTGGGGGGGGGGGGGACTGACGGATGCTTCCTCTTCCTCACGCTGAAGTCTGCCTGAGTGCGCACGCACGTTGTGGAAACATTTGCATCTGTCTGAATGTTTCCACTCACTGCTGTATTCTCTGCATCAGTGAGCATTCATCCTTATGAATACAGAGATGAAAACGGTGTCCTTGAGTCTGCAGTTCTCTTTTGCATTTGTGTTTTTGTGCAAAATGTAGTCGTACACGGAGAATGAAGGATGATTTAAAAATGGACACAAAGCTACCATCATGGACGTCTGTGAATGAGCAGCTGAATGCATGCGGTTTGACGAGGCATTATTTGAGTTTAACTTTTTACGTCTGATTTATGTATGTGCATCTATCACATTATATCCCTGACAGATCACATATGCTACAAAGAGATGGCAGGAATATTGTTAATCCAGGCAGGTTTCCCCTGACCTTTTCTTTGTGCACCGAATTCTAGACAAGTGTATTCTGTGTGCTAACGTTGAGTTATGAAATGAAAGACTTGTGCATTCAGTGTAGCTCTTCTTAAAAATAAGACTGCGAGTCATTTCGCCTTGAAAGACTGCAATTATATCTGATCATTATCATGGTTTCAAAATGCAGATATGACCAAATGCCATGTCCGACTGTGACCTTTGCAGCTGGGTTATTCCCATACGTACGTTCAGTTGTGGCGCTCAGGCGAATTCCTGCGGAGACAAATGCCACAGAAAAAGCATTAAAACATGGGGTGGTGCTACAGGACAGATGAGGAGATGCAGTGACATTTCAGTTTTTCTTGTTCCATTTCTGCAGTCGATCTCCCTGAAGAGCCCACCAGTGATTTCCAGATCCAGTATTTGAAAAGAAGCCATGCACACCAGCCCTGTCTCTGCCACGGGCCGCACTGATAGCCCACGGCCCATTATTTCAGCTTGAGACCAGCTGCATGCTGGGATATGCTGCAGTGGAACAGGGGAAATCGTCTCAATCAGAAAAAAAATCAAAAGTCATGGAATTCCTTTCAAAAGCATCAGTATGCTTGACATGTATGCTAACCTACTACAAAAGGCCCACTGTGTGCTGGAGGAAAGAGGGAACGGGTGTGAAAAATACATTTCTATTGGAACACGTTAGGTATCTTCCAGTTTTTCCTGCGTTTAAGAGGAACAAAACTGGCTCTCTTGTACATTAGTTTGGGTTTATCTGTCTCATGGAGTGCGTTTATGTCTTTGCTTGAGTGTTTATATCCCATCAACTAGCTTTGTTCCACTCCAGCAACGCACCTTAATTAAACCACCACGGATGAATTTATTCTATTATTGCAGCGTCTGTGCCAGTGAACATCCCAAACGTGTCTTAGCTCCCCTGTGCTTCATGCGTTGGTGCAGCTCAGTTTGGCGTGTTAGGACTTTACAGGAGAAAACAGTGCCACAGTAATCCTCAACAAAAGACGGAATAAGTAAATTGGACCTGAATGCGTTGCCCTGCTCCCCCCTCAGGACCGCATTTCTTCAGCAGGGCCTGACACAAGATGGATTTACTTATTACGGTGCCTGTGCATGCCAATGAGTGAGACAAGGGGAATCAATAACTCCCTGAGAAGAGTGTGAGGGGCATATAAATCTACGGCCAATCCAGGTTACAAACGAGGCAGCGGCTGCAGTGAAAGTAAGCAGGGAGACCCAAAGCATCCACATCACTTCTGCTATAAATATTATTCGACAGTTACTAAGAGAATTACCATGTTAATTAACTACAGATAGCCTCCCTTTGTCTTCTGTATTTTGCATAATAATCTAATTTCACAGCACGGTGGCATAGTGGTTAGCGCTGTCGCCCCACAATAAGAAGGTTGTGGGTTCGGTTCCTGGCCTGGGGCCTTTCTGTGCAGAGTCTCCATTTTTCCTCCAGGTACTCCGGTTTCCTCCCACCATCATGTCTGGGTTGATTAGTGACTCTAAATTGTCCATAGGTCTGAGTGTGAGTGTGAGTGGTTGTTGGTCTTTGTTTGTCTCTGTGTGTTGCCCCTGTGATGGACATTGTGAGGTTTTTTTTTTTTCTGTCTGTTTGTTTGGTTGTTTTGTTTTTTTGTGCCACTGCACCTCAGAAACTTTCATAGTACCCATAATAAGAGGGATGGTGGTCAGGTTAATTCTTCAAACTGGAGCATTTCAGCAAAAAACAAACAAACATGAATCTTTCATAAACAGCAGAGCTGATCACCGAGCACTCAGTGAGGTGTGAGGATTTCAAACAGTTGGTGCATAATTTGTTTGAGGGCAAAGCATAAACTGAGGAGACCGACGTCTTCAGTCAGACATCCATCACACAGTTGATCGTTCAATTAACTTTATTTACACAACACTTTTCATACAGGCTCATGCAGTTCAAAGTGTTTCTCTACTTTAGGAGGGGAAAAGAAAAATTCAACATACAGGAATAATCATAAATATTCCAAATTGGCTGTCGACGTGAATGTTTGTGTGGAGGAACTGGTGAGCTGTTGGTGGTGCACCTGGTCCTCAACAATAGGCAGCTGGGCTAGGTCCAGCTTTCTTCTTGTGCCCCTGCAGAATAGAATAATTAGAATAACTGCAAATTACTCCGTGAATACAATGGAGATCAGTAACTAATGACTAAAAACCATATTCATCTAAAAGAGACCTGTGTGGAGCATCAAAGCTGAAAGCTGCCTGATCAACTCGAAGAACTCGTGACAGAAAACCCAAGGAGCCGTACTGGTTCATAAAATGTAAGCATGTGGGCCGTATTTACTGGTCCGAGACCACAATGTGCTTTTAAAGAAAGTGAAAGTGGAAAAAAAATCAATATGGAAACTGACAGGCAACAAGGGTGATACGCCTCAACCTTTCTGGGTTTTTTTTTTTTTCTTACATATTTGAAATTTTAACGGTAAGATCACAGAAAGTACGCTTAGATTCAACTTTGAAACTATACAGAAAATAATCTGCACTAAAGGCCTCAGTGTGCTTCAGACTACGTTTGAGAGTGCTGCGCCCAGTTAAATTTCTTTCTGGAAATAGATCAGATGGTTTTCATCCATTTTTTTTTTTTTTTTTTTATACGTCTTGTGTGAGTGCAACACATTAAGTACCTTAAAGCAGAGAGTGTCCCAACGTTTGTGGCGTTTTTCTCGTTTTCACAGTTCATCTCACTGAGATTAAAAGAACACAGAGTCTTGTTATCATCGCCAGAGGAGCCTAACAGCAGATTTGGATCACATATAGAGACTCTTTGCCTGCAGACATATTCAAATAACACATCATATGGCCCAATTTGTTTGAAGTATACTAAAGACTTCAGAGTTCAAAGTAATACTGGGTTCATTTGTTTTTTCATCTCCCAACAGAATAACCTCAAAAGGAGTCAGAGCATTTTGAAACTGTTGGTCTTTCTCTTGCTCTAAGTCTTCATCCTGCCTTTTCCTGTTGGCTCATAACTGCAGACTGTCGTGCAAGCCTTAATTGCGTCCCCACCCTCAAAGCTCATCTTAGCCATTACGACCCTCCTGCCTTTAATCTGCGCCACGGCCAAAAAGATTTGAGTACGTCGCGTGAATGTCCATGAAGCCTGGACAAAAGCCCAACGCCTCAAGTTGTAGATGTCAAACGTGCAGAAGAGCAGGAGCAAGCTGAGATAGGCTAATGAGTGAAAAGAGAGAGCTTACCCCACTCAAAACCGTTCACTTGTGTCAGCACTTTGTGTGTGTTTCTGTAAATACAGCCCAGCTCTGGGAGCTTTTCTACTGAGCAGAGGCAGCGGCATTCACCCGGGAAGTGGATATCTTCTATTTGCATTGTCACAGGTGGAAACGTGGCCTGCTGTGTATCTCTCTTATCCAGACTGGCTCACAGACTGGCTTCTGTTCACATGTGCGCTGCCTGGTACAATGCCTTACAGGCACAATCCCATTTCCAGCTCAGTGCTTTATCACCTCGATGACCCCGTAATTCATCGAGCTCCAATGCAAGCTGCTGCGGCATGACAGAATCTGATTCTGTGCACCTCCTCTTCAGAAAACCGAATTCAGGTCTTCAAATACAGTGCTGCTCCTTATTCCTGTTTTTGTGTCAGCAAGATTGAGGATATCAATAAGGGTTTTCTCAATGAGTCCCTTTTGGCCCTTCTGACGCATCCATTGAGAATAATGGACAATCCAATCAGACTGACGCTCAGACCTGTGCAGCAAACAGCCTACAGGGGCAGATCCATCAAGATTTACCGCCCCCCGCCTTTCTGCCCCCACCAGCAGCCCCCATCACCAATACTTAACCACACACACACACACACACACACACGTACCCTCCACCCACTGCCCACTTGTTACTCGAGGGCTAGCAAGGAAATGTGCAGAGCTTCACGGCAGCAAATTAATGGACCCTTGTTCATTGCTTTTCAACTGGCAGATACACCAGAGGGCGAAGCTCTTAAAGAGGCATAAACAAAACCAAACAAAGCAATGAGCCTTTGTTGTGCCATTAAGTTGTTTTTATTTTATGATGTAATCTGCATCAGCTGTTCGCTGAGATCGCCGTGTGTGAAAGTCTGATAGATTTTAACGCTCTATGCTTTAAAAGGCTGGATTTGGGAGTTTGACGGCCGTCCAGTCACATCAGTTCCAGACTACACTGGTGTGACGTTCTTATCCAGAAAGACAAAGTGGCATCATGTCAAACCATCACAAAAAGTCTATAAGGGGTCACTGTACAAAGTATCTCCCTTTGACACACAAGACATTTGGAGTCGTTTTGTGAAAATGGCCATGTTGTCAGATTTCAAACTAATGGGTCCAGAATCAAAGCTAGTTTATAACCAGATTTAAATTATGTGATAAAATTTGGTCCCAACTTTTCTATTGCAGTGACATATTTGCGTAAACTGTTCAGTTTACAACAACAATTCAGCATTTGACAGATATAAATTGAAGAATGTCGGACGCTGCCTCAGTAAAAGTATGGAAACTCACAGGTTAGTGAGACAGGCTGCAGATTTTGAAGCTCACCTGCAAGTAAGAATTTCAGCACGGAATTCAAATTATGAGTTCCCTCCCTTCATTGATGCGTGAGCAGGTCATACGACCCTCCACTAACTGTTCACAGCTCAGGGCTCAGTTCGCCCTGCATGTGAACAGGAAAATGTTCCACCAATTAGTAGTCTTTTGTCCTAATGCAGATCAGATCATCTGTGGTACAACATCTTATCCCAGGTTAATGGTTTTTGTCTTTCCGTATCTCCATCTCAGTGTTTATGAATATGCAGAGCTTAGCTGGAGAGCGGTATGAATGCAAAATGTCTTTGCTGTTCTCAAATCTCAGAAAAGCCAGTGTGCGCGTCTTTAACCGCACATCTGCAATCCCCTCTTTAGCCGACAACACATCGTAAAGATTCACTTTCACGTGTAAGTCATTCCCGTCTTGATTTGTCCGTATTAAAAAGTAACGACGATGAATCTCAGATGAGATATTTTGGCATGAAAGAACAAAAACTGTAGTCTGGCCTGGCCTGTCGCAACAGATCCAACCTTGGATGGATCCCCAAGTGGCCACCATCCTCTTCCTGCTCAACCCACTTTCATCTATTGATTCATTCATCAATTCATCTCTTAACTGACTCTCCCTTGGCTCCGTCCTTTGATTTGTTATAATTGTCAGGGCTGTGGGTATTCAGCGTGTCCAAGAGGTCATTTCAGCTCAGCGTTTAAAATGGTTTCCATGAGAACACAAGAGATTGGTGTTGTGAAGATTGTGCCAGGAATGCAGAATTGCTTTCCAAATAAATGTGCTTCTGAGGCTGTGAAAAAAAAAAAAAAAAATGTTTGCTTTTTGTTGAATTTTCAAAAACAATGTTAGAATTATAAATGAGAAGTGGTGTGATACCACGCGAATCCTAAAACTGCTTCCCATCACTGAGCAGATGTGCGCCTGCTTCCTTTCTGAAAAAAAAAGATGCCAGATTTCTTTTGTGGTGGTAATATGTTCTAATTGTAAGGGAGGTTGTTTTTTTGTTTTTTTTTATTGTACATCATGAAGGGCACCTCATATAAATTTAGAACTTTCTTTGTTTTTCTCAGAAAGGATGAAGTGATTACATTACAGCCTTTTGTGATGCTGTCATTCTTCCAGCGTGGTGTTAAGTATTCTCCAGGCAGCCTCTGCTTTGTCATGCCAGAAGACGTCGAAATTATATTGACATTTTTCTCCTGCTCTTATGTTAATATATTCAGAATGACTGCGGTGTTATAGAAAACACCACCCCTCCCGTCCCCTCGTCCTCTCTGCCTCTCCTCATTGCTTCCCGTTATATTACTCCATCTGCAAAGGCAAATGAAACCGAGAGATGTCTGCAGTGTTCTTGGTGCCAAATTCATTTCCAATATGGATGGGGCTCACAGGGGGATTATGTTGTGATCGCCCAAAACAATCAAAGCCCAGTCCTGGGGGCTCCAGCCTGAAGTGGTGCTGCACTGAGCATCATCTTCATCATAACCTTGAAGGACCTTCACTGGCACAGAGAAGGGAGTCTCTGGACCACAGCTGGGCAGACAGCGCCTCCTGTTGATCGGTTAGGGATGGCACCAAAGAAAATGGGGATGAACGTGTCCCTGCAAAATGACCTAGAAACCTGTCTGTGCTCAGGAAGGAGGGAAATAAAACAATCCAGTGAAAGCTTTAGTGGTTTCTTTGCTATGTTCACCCCAGAACCATTTTTAAGAATAAATAATTGGATGAATGGGATTAATTAAGCATTAATTAAAATGATAAAACCATAAAACGTGAACGCACGGTGAAACTACGACCCTCAATCCGAGGCTTTTATTGTGAAAATATGCGAGCCCTCCCACTACTTCCGTGTTTGAGTCCGTGCTTCGTGCTGCCTTTCTGCTGCGGACTGAGAACTACTTCTGCCTGCTGTTTATCAGAACATAATCATGTCTCTGGAGGTGGAATCTGCAGAGTAAGCTGTCATATCACTTATTCACAAAGTCCAGTCTTTTTAAAGATAAAACTTCAGCCTTTAATTCCGCTTTTTGTCACAGTTTCTGCCGGTGAGGCCCGTTTCATCCTCCGCTCGCGTTAGCGCCCCAAGCTAAGCTAAGCTAAGCTAAGCTAAGCTAACACACAGTTTATCCCGTGTGGATGTTGTCTGCTCGTTTTTTGTGGTCCAGTAAGATTCAGTTAATGTAATTCTGAAATGTCACTTTGTTATTCTGGATGCCAAACCCATGCAGTTTGTGTTTCCAGCTCCACTTCGAGATTATACTGCTGAAAGGTAGACTAAGTTAGCAGTTAGCGTTAGCTTAGGCTGCACGGCCAGTTGCTCTGGCGTTCATCATTCTGCATCCTGGAAACATAAATCCAAAATGTTAAGTATCTACAGGATAAGTCCGTTTTTCATCGTTTAGTAAACTACAGAAACGTTAAATGAAGTCTGGCAAATGTTGCAAAATGTTTGTTAGCATCAGTTATTTACATTAATGCGATCTAAAGCCTTAGTATAATTATTTGATAGTTCAAAAGCACACGTTATTATGTTTAGTTATAAACCCATAGAAATCATTTTTGATTTGAATTCCTGAAACTAAACGTGTTGTTTCGTTTTTTTTTTTGGTATTGTTATTGTTTTTGTTTTTTTAATAGCTTAAAGATGTAGCCAGTAAATAGTACCACTGTGTGTGACTTCCAAACTTCTTTAATGTCATTTCTGCATTTCTGCACTCTGTCCTCTTAAAAAAAGTAAAATAAAATGAAATAAATCACATTTTGGCTTTAAAACAGCAGCAGGTCTCCAAAGTGCAAAGGTTTTGTTTTTGATTGGTATTTTTTTGAGGTGTTTTGATCATCTTGAAGAATTTGATTATATTGATTCTTTGGATTTAGACAGTTTCATGTCTTTTCATGAGACCTTGTTTTATCTCCAATCGTGCTTACCAGCAGGACAGATGACCTGCTGCAAACTGTATCGTACTCTGCCCTGATGGTATTAAGTGATGGATAAAGATCTAAATGTAAAAAAAGTGCTTTGTTTTTCGTGCAGTGGGCTGACGCTCACCAGCAGTCATGTTCATAATCGGTTCTTTCTTCCCTGTGAAGGAATGGAAATACAAATCAAATAATTATGCTTTAATGTCACTTTCTACTGACCTCAATGGCTCACTATTCAACACTGTGTGTAATTTCTTCAGTTGAAGTATCCTGCTGTCTCGTGTTATTTGCTTATCCAGAGGATTTACATCAGTTGTGTTTTCCACAGCGTGATCCGTCTGATTATGCAGTACTTAAAAGAAAACAATCTGCACCGGACTCTAGTCACGCTGCAGGAGGAGACCACAGTGTCCCTGAACACCGTGGACAGTATAGAAAGCTTTGTGGCCGACATTAACAGCGGTCACTGGGATACAGTCCTGCAAGCCATCCAGTCCCTCAAGCTCCCAGATAAGACCCTGATAGACCTTTATGAACAGGTGAGGTTTGCTTAAATTCTTGTCTAGAAGTTGTCTTTAGCGAAAACACTCAGTATCTGTTCTGCAGGTGTCACAATGGTCTGTTGGCAGATCTTCCAGTTAAGAACTTCGTTGATGTTTCCTGAAGTCTTGTCCCCTCAATATCACATTGTCCCGTGTCATTTCCTGACCAGGTGGTGTTGGAGTTGATCGAGCTGAGAGAATTGGGTGCAGCTCGTTCACTCCTCAGGCAGACTGACCCCATGATCATGCTTAAACAGACCCAACCCGAGAGATACATCCACCTGGAGAACCTTCTTGCTCGCTCATACTTTGATCCCAGAGAGGTGAGTCCAAACGAGCCACACAGCAAGATGCAAATTTTGTTTATCCATGTGGATCGTTTGTGCATCAGAAGGTCCCCAGCCTGCACATTGGCTAAGCTGTAAATTATTTATACGGACCATTTGAACGACTGTTATGTCTTTGACATCCAGGCGTACCCAGACGGCAGCAGTAAGGAGAAGCGCAGAGCTGCCATTGCTCAGGCTCTGGCAGGGGAGGTCAGTGTGGTGCCGCCTTCTCGTCTCATGGCTCTGCTGGGACAGGTAAGCACTCTAACAACCTGTAACTCTGATGACAGCCTTTACTCAAGAACATTAGCATTTAAGCGTGACATTTATACAGCGCACATCTTGATTATCGTTTCCCATACATACCAGTAGTGACAACATCCAGATAAAGTGGGTATATTGATTTGTTTTTCTCTTCCTTCAGTCTCTGAAGTGGCAGCAGCATCAAGGTCTCCTGCCCCCTGGTATGACTATTGACTTGTTCAGAGGTAAAGCTGCTGTCAAGGATGTGGAGGAGGAGCGCTTCCCCACCCAGCTCAGCAGACACATTAAGGTGCCAACACTGTCTGAGCATATAAGCGAAATTAATTGGCTGCTTCATTGTATCAAGCTGTACATTCAGCCAAACTGTTGTTTTAATTTCACATTTATAAAAGTTGTGTTGAGTTACAAAACTTAAAGGAGTTGTTATGTTTTTCTCCTCCTCACAGTTTGGACAGAAATCTCACGTGGAGTGTTCCAGATTCTCCCCTGATGGTCAGTACCTGGTCACTGGCTCCGTGGACGGCTTCATTGAGGTCTGGAACTTTACCACCGGCAAAATCAGAAAGGTACCAAAGACACACACACCACGTTTATGCATCCCAACATGACTTCAGCGTCATTAAAATAACTGTGCGCGCTGTGCTTTACAGGATCTGAAGTACCAGGCTCAGGATAACTTCATGATGATGGATGACGCAGTGTTATGTATGTGCTTCAGTCGGGACACAGAGATGTTGGCCACCGGAGCACAAGACGGAAAGATCAAGGTAGAAAATTCACTCTACCTCCACTTCTCTCTTTGCTCATATGCATTTTATTTACGTACAACCTGAAATCATTCATTCATTCATCTTAAAAACCCTGAAACAGTGTTCTAATTAGTGTTGCTGCTAATAATGCTGATATCAGCAAGAAGCAAGCAAGTTACCTTAAAAATTCTGTGTTTCTTCATTCAGGTGTGGAAGATCCAGAGCGGTCAGTGTCTGAGGAGATTTGAACGAGCCCACAGTAAAGGAGTAACATGTGTGAGCTTCTGTAAAGACAGCAGCCAGCTGCTCAGCGCCTCCTTCGACCAGACAATCAGGTGAGCACCTCAACCTTCATGTTTCTGTCAAACTTTATGTGTTAGCTGTCAAAGTTAAGTGTTGTAACGTCGAGTTGACGGGGCAGGTGTGCTCTGAACTGAGCAGCCTTTTTTGGATAATGTTTGACATAAAGCTTGTGTGTTTTGAATAAGAATCCACGGACTGAAGTCGGGTAAAACTCTGAAGGAGTTCCGCGGTCACTCCTCATTCGTCAACGAGGCCACGTTCACTCCAGACGGCCACCACATCATCAGCGCTTCCTCCGACGGTACAGTCAAGGTAGGAGAATCAGCTGATGTCCGAAATCTCATTTTCAACCTCATGGTCCAACAGCGTCACATAAATTCTTCATAAAGACCTGTTTGTTATCTGCATGTGTTAACATGTTTTTAGGTGTGGAACATGAAGACCACCGAGTGCACCAACACCTTCAAACCTCTGGGCACGTCGGCGGGTACAGACATCACCGTCAACAACGTCATCCTGTTGCCCAAGAACCCCGAGCACTTTGTCGTGTGTAACCGCTCCAACACGGTGGTTATCATGAACATGCAGGGACAGGTCAGTTCAAAACATCACAACTCTGTCTGAGGGAGCACTGTCTCAATTTATATGAGAGTATGAAAGGCACCGTTTATTTTTTTTAAGCTTTTAGTTTTTAAAATACTGTCAAAGTTAAATAAATTACTGTTATAATGAAATAGAACTAATTAGAACCTGTGCTGTTATTCTGTATTTAGTATATAAAGGTGAGAATGGGGCTTCTGTGTCTTGCTGAACCTGAATCTGCCTCTGATGGCTGTTCCTCGGCGTACGAGTTGAACTCTGTATGGTAGAAGGACTCAATAAAGACTAGTTGCAAATGAGCTATATGAGTGAAGAGCGCTGTGTGAATGTGACTTTCAATGTGAAGCACTTTTAGTGGTCACTATGACTCAAAGTGCTACACACATGCCGTCTACGTGCTATTTAGAAAACGGAAGATAACATATTTTGATATGTTCATATTCTATTTGCCTGACACACATTTATTTTTCATATAGAAATTAAAAGCCAGTTGTAATATCTTAACTGAACTTAGTTCACAGAGTAATTTTAAGGTTTGGTATCATCTAACAGGGCTAATAAAAGCATCTGTCTTCATCTCCCACTGCAGATCGTGAGGAGTTTCAGCTCTGGTAAGAGGGAAGGTGGTGACTTTGTGTGCTGCACTCTGTCGCCCCGCGGCGAGTGGATCTACTGCGTGGGCGAAGACTTCGTGCTCTACTGCTTCAGCACAGTCACAGGCAAACTGGAGAGAACGCTGACGGTACGTTACTGCGTCTCCAGAGAGTAGATCAGAAGTGTTCAGGAATATCACGGCTTCTCGTTCCCTCAGTGCCTCAGCTACACAGAGTTCGGGACGAGAAGCTTCATCTTTACACAAATTTAACAATCAAATCAATTATCTCGAGGAGCAAGCAAACGTAATGAAGTTTTCTCTGTATTCTGATCAAACTCTGCTGAAGCTGCTTGACTCAAATAAATATAAAGTAACAGTTAACACATGTTAAGACTTACAGTCACATTTTATCCAGTTTCTCCTGGAATCATATAGCAAGCTTCTTCCCATCAATTATCAGGGATACAATTCCTTAATTAGCAACAGGATCACTTTACTAACATCATATTAGGCAAGGCAAATTTATTTGTATAGCACAATTCATACACCAGGCAATTCAAAGTGCTTTACAGACATTAAAATCATAAACAGAAAATACATTTCAAAGAAAGAGAAAGAAAAAAGAAATGACGCCAGTAACAATTAGAATGATTAAAAGCATTAAAATTATATATTGAATCAAAGTAAAAGCTGCAGCGAATAATAACGTATTCAAGCCTGATTTAATTGAATGAACAGTTGGTTCAGGCCTCAGGTGTGCAGGGAGGTTGTTCCACAGGTGAGGAGCGTAATAACTGAAAGCTGCTTCACTTTGTTTGGTTCTGATTCTGGGAACACACAGTAGACCTGTCCCTGCTGACCTGAGGGGTCTGGATACTTCATATGGAGTTAGTAAGTCTGGAATATATTTTGGTCTTAGACCATTTAGTGCTTTGTAGACCAACAGTAAGATTTTAAAGTCTATCCTCTGACTCACAGGAAACATTAACATTATATTAGTGTAAAAATAGTTAAGTTTGGCTGCCCAAAAGTTTCATTTTAATGCACTCTGTTGGCTTAAACCAAAATGTGCCGCTGATTGGTACAACTTTTTATAGCTGGTAATAACATTCATTGTTATATACAATACATCAGAGGCATTTTACTGACTGCAGTGGGGCAAATAATACAATAAAATGAGAAAATATACATCAGAAAACTAATTCTGAATGGTGAAAAAATAAACAGAGGGTTAGGGTTGGTAATGTATAATCATAATATAGGATGTAAGATGATAAAAGCAATATAAGAAACAAAGGTTATGACTCAGTTAAAATCCTAAACATTGTATTGAGCTTCCATCGTCATTTTAAGCCTAAGAGTTGTGCTCACATGTCACTCCTTCCCCCCTCCAGGTCCACGAGAAGGACGTGATCGGGATTGCCCACCACCCGCACCAGAACCTCATCAGCACCTACAGCGAGGACGGCTTGCTGAAGCTCTGGAAACCTTGAGTCACCGACCCCGAACGGAGACTCGGACGTTCTCGCTCGGCAGCTGCTCCAGTCGCTCTGGACGCCGCTCGGCCATTTTTGTTTCGTTTGTGTCATTTTGCAGACTCTCTGGTCCGCGTGGACTCAAAAGGTTTGGACGTACGTGTTGATGATCTCAGTTCAGTCGTCACTTCTCAACATTCAGCTGCACGTTTCCATCTGATACTGGTGTGTCTAATGAATATTAAAGCAGAGTGTACAGGAGATTTAAAGTGCTTTGTTTGTTATATTAATGAAAACATGCAACTGAATGTATTTCCAGCAGAGCCTCATTTACCTCAGCCTGAAGGTCGAGGTCCATTTTTAGATTCTTATTCACCTTTTAAAATATCGTACAATTCTCAATTTATTGAAATGAACTCATTAATTATCAAAAATATTCAATTTTCAGCCCATAAAATAATTTCTCAAACACAAATGATTGAATGTGTATCTTCCAAAATAACATTTGCTTTACTTTGACACAGTTGTTATTGAATTGATTTTTCAGGTGAGTTTTCAAAGAAACTCATGAAAATGTGAAGCAGACTCACTTTATTATTCCAAATACTCTTCAGCTGCACTGAGAACAGGTACCTTCATGTTTATCCAGTCAATAGAAAAGGCCGAGTGCAGATACTCTTCGCTCTTCAGATAGATAAGATTCTGCTGATGACCTTCAGATGTTTTTCAGAGATGAGGGAGGAGTCAGATGTCTTTGTCGAGGGCTGTAGATACTAGACTTAGTTCTTGTTTTTGAAAATTCCACTTTTTTTGTAAATATGTTTTTTAATAGCATTTTTTTCCAAGAAGATCTGGTTAAATATCGTGTAGCTGTGTCTTAGTGTGTCTTATCTTAAATTTTCTGGCCTTATTTCCACTTAAACATGAATCTTATTGTCTTTGTCAGCAGAGATGACAAAAATGTATTCTATGTTTCAGTTTTACTAATTCTCCCATTGTCCATTTTGAATCTGTGTCTTTTTTTTTAAAAAAAAAAAAAAAGGTCCATAAATCTTTTTTGGCCTCCCTGAGCAATTTTTTCATTTTCTTTTTCCCGAATCTGACGGCTAATTTTGAAATGTACAAATTTTAAATCCATGAATCATTAAGAATTCGCACAAGTCAAAGATCTGATTGCTAATCCACACGTCCCCTGTATCTCATCCTGTCTGCCATTAAAGCTGTTTAACCAGAAAACATCATAAAGCTTTTTTAATATTTGAAGTTAAAGTAATCTGAGTTATTATAATATTATCTAAGAAATACTGGACCTTTTCACGGACACCAGATGTCTTGGTGCCTCGGTGTAACAGAGCGAGGGTCCTCTGCTGCTCGATGAAGAGCAGGGTTGACTGAGTTTAATCCCTGAGTAAACTCTGCTCTGGTGGCTGTTGGTAGAAAAACTCTGAAAGAGAAACTACAGGGTTTTCATTAGCCCTTCAAAATAAAAGCACTTATTTGTCACTCAGGACGAAAGCTTTGGCACAATTGGAACATTTTCAAACTGGCTCTCAAAGTAAACAAAACATCTGACTACAGGCAATGATATAACATGAATTTATTGAATGTCCAACTTGGATCCCTGGAAAGGTTCTTAAAGTCACATAAATAGTTTTTCCTGAGAATTTGTCATCCTGCCAACTTAAATTGGAAGCTGTTGGTTTTCTGTGGCTGAAGACTATTTGTCTTTTTTACTCAAGCAACCAAGTGTTTGTTTTCAGAATTGTTTGATCCAGTTATTGTCCCGATTGATCATTTTGTCAGAAGGTTCATCACACGTCGGTTATGATTTACTGAAGCACTAAGTGATCTTTTCAGACGCCTGAGTTTATTCAGCCATGTGTGGAAAACTTTGGGAGACTTTTGTGTCACATGTGACCTGAAAAAGCACTAAATTGTCACGTTTGAGCAGAACCAGAGAGATAGTTGATCCCCGTCTGATTAGACCAGTTACTGATTCATTCTCTGTTCAGCTCTGCACATCGCAGGTTTTATTTTGTAGACCTGTGACAGGAAGTTGTTTCTGCATGGCGGGGGCTTTGGCAGTAGGTCAGGGAGGTTGATTGAGTGCTGGTGGTGTTTCTTTAGAAGGCTCAGAGTTACTATGGCTGGAGCTCTGCACTTCACTCTGCTCCTGTTTCTCCATCATGGCTCATCTGTCCTGGTTTGGAGTCGAGCTGCTGACGGTGACTCTGCTACAGGAGGACCCCCCCATCCAGCTCTCCCTGCAGGAGACACCTCTGATGCCCCCACAGCCAGTTACAGTGAAACAACAACTGAGCCCTCCACCACCAGCACGGCTGCTGGATGTCCAACTGGAGGAACCAGGAAAACTGCAGTTCAAAGAAAAGACAGAGAAGAAGACGAAGGTCCTGTGGAACTCGGTGAGAAGATATCACATTTTTATTTTTAGGATTTATTGTTTTTCATTTTTCATTTTGGATCGAAACTAACATCTGTAGTAGTAAGTCATGACTTTATTGGTGCAACATCAATCAAATATTCTTTTTTTTTTTTAATGTAAAGTTAGTTCTGGGATTAATCTGTGGAAAAATGTTCATGGGGCAGTTGCGTTAATCTGCCCAAACTAATTGTTGGTCCCATGTGCTTTTCCTTTTTTTGATTTTAAGGAGAAATGTGGAGTAGTGGGCTGCTGTAAAGAAAAAAGACATGTAGCTGCTGAGGTCTGGGGGTTTGTACACAAAGTGGGATTCCTCAGATCCTCGTAGAGACTCAGTGTTGTTCTTTGCATATCCGCGGTTAGAGAGTCAGTGTCCGAGGGTTGGGGGAGGATGGGAGATTTCAGCCGTGTGTTTTCTACTGATGAAATCCAGATGCTCAGTGTGATGGCTGAAGGAAAAAAAACAAACAAAAAACACAGTGGTGTGTGATGGTGTTCATGAAGGCATCAATTCAACTGCAGGCTGCAGCCAGATTGGTCCGAATGTAAATTGATGCAAACGCATCGAATGCAGCAGCAGAACTCCCGTGAATGCCGTCTCTGATTTTTAAAGTTGTGGCTTCAGATGGAGCAACAGCCTCACACACACCTGAGCTGAAGAATACTCTCTGCATGCATTCATAAATCAGTGTGCCTTTTTGTAGCAAGGAGGTCCAGCAGGAGCGTTACTGTAGGGAAGAAGCCCAAAGCGGTCCAGAAGAAACCCAAAGTCAGCAAACAGAAGCCAAAGCTTGTTAAGAAAACCAAAACGAAGGTCAAAAAAAGCGAGAAGCAAACGGTGGAGACGGTCCCACGTATGTATTGGTGTTAGTCCCGGAGTGAACAGTATGTGGCTCATGTGGGCATCAGAGGCAAACAGTTTGGAGGTTTACTGCAGCAGCATGATTCAAGTGGTCTCACTGGGACACTGAATTATCAGCAGCAAACACAATATCAAACTATTTGCCTGTTTAACCCCCCCAGTCCAGGATCAGATGCTGAAGCAGCACATACTGTGTTCATACAAACAAATGAATCCTCTCTCTCTGTCTGCAGCTCACACTTTCTCCCACACAAACTTTAACTACTAAACATTTTTCTAGTTCACCCACCAGCTGCTTTGTGTCGGTTCTTCTGAATGTATGTGTGTATGTCTTTGTGTTATCATTCTTGTGTGTGTGTGTCTGTGCTTATATAGAGTGTCTGTATATACAGCCTGATTTGTGAACGATGGCAGCAGATAAATGCCGTCTTGTCACGTTCTGTGAAATCAGATCCAACCTTCATGAAGATCCACTCAGGCCTGTAAGCCGGAGCTGGAGTCGGATTATCGGATGGTGACGAGGCCGGAAAAGTCAGAGAAGCAAAGTTAATAACATCGGAGCTCATCTCTCGGCTCTGTGAGGAGAATCTTCTGCTCTTTGTCAGAAAAGCACAACACAAAACACAGAAAAGAAGATCTGATCGCTGATGTGGTGGAATTTATAAATGAGACATCACCGGTTCCTTTCCCTGTGAGCGCCAGAGGAGGAAACAGCTCCAGATGATGGTTGGCAGCTCAAACCTCTTCAGGTGAAACTGTTTTGTATGAAGAGCTGAATATGAAATCTTCACAGCTTCTGGGTGAGCTGATGGCCCAGCGGTTGACATGTTGGACCATGTCGGTATAAAAACTCTGGCACCTCCTTTGATTCCTGCTCAGCTCGGACTCTTTTCTGCATCAGGCTGGAGAATCACTCGCTTTGTTTCCTCCTTTGAACCGAATAACATTCTCGTCATGAAGCTCCATGAAGAGCTGAGAGCTTCTGCCCCCAAAACAAAAAACCGTCCAAATCAGTTTATTTATGTTTATCAATCATCAGCTTGAATGTTTTTGCCTCCTGGACATCACCGTCAGTTTTCCCAGGTCTCTCTTGTTCAGAGAGATCTTTGTGTTTTGGTGGGAAGCAGAGAAGTCAACAAGTCGCTCAGCGGAGATCTGACTGGACTACAAGGCCAGAGGGGGGGAAAGGAAATGCCACCTACGTTTCAGTGTTGATCTGAGCTGCCCCTATACCTCGGCCTGACTCTTTTTCAGCAGCCGCTGGAGCTTCCTGGCAGGAAGAGGCCGTTTGAACCGAGCTGAACTCTCCAGACAATGAAAGTCTGTGTGAGGTTTTAATGCAGCAGGAGGTTTAAAAGAGCGAGGGCTGTTCTTCTCTCTGCTTCCTGCCCTCCTCTTCACTCCTCTTTCAATTTATGAGACATGAAATCTACAGAAAAAAGCTCCGATTCCGGAAAAATGAACAATAACAATCTAAACGTAGAAACATTCAGTCTTTTTGATAATCACTCAAAACTTCTTGGCACAGAAAATCTTCACTGCTTTGAGATCAGCTTCATTTTTAATGTCATATATCCATCCATCCATCCATCTTCAACCGCTTATCCGAAGTCGGGCCGCGGAGGTAACAGCTCTAGCTCATGACCGTAGGTGAGGGTAGGATGGAAGATTGACCTGTAGATCGACAGCTTTGCCGTCTGGCTCAGCTCCATTTTCGTGACAACAGTGCGGTACACTGAATGTAGCACCGCACCAGCTGCCCCGATTCCCCGGTGAGGTCCCTCCCTCGTGAACAAGACCCCGAGATACATGAACTCCTTCACTTGGGGAAAAGACTCATTCCCCACCTGCAGTAGGCAATTTATCACTTTCCAGACGTTCCCAGTTTATCCGCACTACACGTTTGGTCTTGCAGGTCTGACCAGGGGTTTCTCCTGCCACCTGACCCAACTCCCCACCAGACGGTGATCAGACAGCTCCTCTGCTCCTCTCTTTACTCGACTGTCCAAAACATGCAGTCTCAGGTCAGATGATACGATTACAAAATTGATCGTTGACCTTCGGCCTAGGGTGTTCTGGTACTAAGTACACGTGTGAGCATCCTGGTGTTCATTTCTGACAAACTGAACCGTGGTTAGCACAGAAGTTTGATAATAAAACACCACTCGGGTTCAGATCAGGGAGGCTTCTGCGCTCCACCACACACACAAGCTCCGGCTCCTTCCCCTCCAGAGAGGTGCTGGGCTCACTGACGGGCCCTCCGTGCAGGCGTGGCTCCAGATGTGGGCCTCGGGCTTCCTCCGCGCAGGCTAACCTTCCTCCCACCTCTATCTTTCATGGGGTCATATAATTCATCTGCAGTATATAACATTAAAGGAACTAAAGACACAAACTGACAAACCTTTTCCTTTTTCTCTCACATTCTTTGGAGGAATCACCTTCTAATATCTTAACTCTCAGCTTCTCAACTAGTCAGGTGTGTGTAGAATGTACATACTGTATGTCTGTGTATTTGTTATGTAAACATACAGCATGTGTGTATAATTATAATGTATGTTTGACTTACTGCAGCTCATAGAGCAGCAAAGCTTCTCTTCACAAGTAACCCAGAAACTGGAGACTCATTCTCAGTTTTCTGTCTGATGGGAATAAACGTTATGATTTGCTATAGAGATTCTGTTGGCTGGAGATACAACACCATCTGTAATCAGCAATTAATCCAGGATTGATCAGAAATCCAAAAATGAATTAATTCAGATGGGACGTGTCCAACAGCATCATTAAAGTACCATCAGTTTGGCTGGTAGAAGCTCATCCATCAGACCTTTTCCCTCCAACCTCTTTGCTGCTCTCTTGTCCTTGAATGATGACGTTGATAATGTTGATGTGGTCACTGAGTCTCTGTCGGCGTCATCAGAATGTCCCCCGCTGGGTCTGGAGTCGCTAAAGGTCAGAGACGATCAGCTGAGAGCGTCATCCTACAAGCGGCGAGGCCTGGGCCCTCACCGCGGCCGCCTCAACATCCAGGTAACCACGCAGTCCGACGGCAACGCCAGTCAGTCTGTCCAGAGCAGCAGCTTCATTCTGTGTGTGTGTTTCAGTCCGGGATAGAGGACGGAGACATCTACGACGGGGCTTGGTGCGCTCAGTACAGAGACAGGAAACAGTGGCTGGAGGTCGACGCTCGGCGACTGACCCGCTTCACCGGCGTCATCCTGCAGGGCCGCAGCTCCATCTGGAGGTCAGAGCTGAAGGTCAAAGGCTTCACAGCACCAGAGAGCATGATGGGAAATGACAGCTGATTATGTAGAGCAAATTAAAAATGTTTTTTTTTTTTTTTTTTTTTAATCACTGTACTGTAAATTAAAGTCTGAAGTCAGGAGCAGAAAGTCAGACTGCAGTTCTCAGCATTAGTTTGTATCACTGATCATTTCCTCTGTCAGCTCGTCTGCCGTGTTTTACTACGTGTGTCTTCATTCACAGTTGGGACCTGGTTCACACCTACAAGGTCCAGTTCAGTAACGACTCACTGGTGTGGAAGTCCTGCATGAACGGGACGAAAGAGGCCGTGAGTAAACGAGCCGTTTTCCATCTTATCATGAGTTTGAGGTTTGGCTTTGATTTAAATCGGTTTCCCAGTTCAGTTTTCAGAATTCAGTTTTCTATTTCTCCAGATTTTTGAAGGGAACCAGGACACAGAGAGTCCCGTCCTGGCCCTGTTCAACACGTCCACCGTGGCCCGCTACATCCGGATCAACCCTCAGACCTGGTACCAGAACGGGACGGAGGGGGATATCTGTCTGAGAGCAGAGGTGTTGGGCTGCCCCATCCCAGGTTCGTTTATACAGAGCCTGACACGTGCTGTTGTGTTTTTTTACTCTACGTTTAACCTCCATAACGCACACAACCCTCCTCCTTTATTAGATCCGAATAACATCTACCCCTGGCAGACGGAGCCGCCACAGTCCAGAGACAAACTGGACTTCAGACACCACAACTACAAGGAGATGAGGAAGGTGGGAGAGAAAATCCTCTAACACAACAGACGAGCTCATATTTTTATTTCTTTCATATTTATTCTCCAGAAGGACATTTTTAAAGAGACAGAAGCCGTTTTAGTTTTACAGTGTGTGTGTGTGTGGTCTCCGCTTAGTCTGACCAAAAAGAAAATATTATGGGATGTTTCACTCCGTCGTGACAGTGTCCTCACTGAGCTGCCACTACCTTCAGTGTATGTGAAGACATCCGCCTGGATCTGATGGACAGAAGACCACAGAGACAAACACCGGTCCACGTAACACACACAGTGTTTTAACACAAACTGGACAGAGGAAGAGATTTTACACAACACACTCAATAAACATACAAATCAACACAACAGAAGACAGACAGAGACAGACAAGGACACAAGGACGAGTTATTTAATCATCTTTTCTTTCAGTCAAAGCGATAAAATCCAACTTTTTTCTCTCGCAGTTGATGAAGTCGGTGAACGAGGCGTGTCCTGACATCACCCGGATCTACAGCATCGGCAAGAGCTACACAGGTCTGAAGCTCTACGTCATGGAGATCTCCGACAACCCCGGAAAACACGAGCTTGGTGAGAAAACGAGCGTTATATTGATAAAAACAAAAACCTCATTCCGATTCAACTGCTAGTTTCACTATTTTATCAACCAAAAGTTTATCGCTCTGTTAAAAATAATACTCATAATACTAATACTAAAAAATATAACACATCAGATTTTCAATGTGAGACCTTGATTTTTTTTGAGCGAAGAGGTCAGAGGTCAAAGGCTCAGAGAAACCGGTCTTTGAATAAAACTAACAGTCCAGCACTGTGTGAGCCGTAAACCTGCACGAGTCAGAGCTCCTCTACGTTTGCTCTGAGGTTTACAAATGTTTTCTTTGGCCCCGTCGGCTCAGACCGCATGGCGGTGGGCAGGTTTTCCCGCCAAAATCAGTGAAGGAAGCACAGCAGGAGTAGAAAGAAAGTGGGAGATCAGGTGTAGGTAGAAAGGTAGGAAACTGCGTAGGTTGATCGGGAGCTAGGTAAATAACTGAGCGGTAAGCAGATCATTAATTGTTATTATTTTTATTTTATTGTGGTCTGTCTTTTTTAATTTGTTGTATCACTTTTCTTCTTTCTTGTATTATTTCATTGTCTTTTTTAATTTATCTTTTATTGTTTAAACACATTTCTTCAAAATGTTTTATTTTTAAATTTGTCGTTATCAGTTTGGATTTTAATCCCCTTCATGTGTCTGCATGTCTTCTTTTGTTAAAAAAAAGCTTTTGTAAAGCACTTTGAATTGGTTTCTGTTGTATGAAATAAAACCTGATCGGTCGGTAGGTTAATAGGTAGTGAGGAAAGTAGTCGGGTGGATAGATAGATATTTAGATAGTTAGATCAGAAGGTTGGTAGATATGTGGCTGAAGTAGATGGTTATGGAAATAGGCAGGTAGACAGGACGACAGCTTTGTGGAACTCTGATCAGCCAGTTCTGAGAGTGAGAAACTCATCTGTGTGTCCAGTTTGAGCTGAAACTTCTCCTCGTTAACAGTTTTATGGAGGATGTGTGAGATTTCAGGGCTACGTGTGAGTAATGCATATGTGGAAAACAGGAAACAGGTCCAGATCTCTCAGGGCGCTCAGTCAAAGAGGCTGCATTTTGAAAACAAATGTGTTGTAAGTAAAATGAGTTTTGAGGATAAGATGATCCGCATTATAAAGACGTTCGTTTATTTGTCTTTCGCTTTTATATTGGTTCATATTTCGAAGCAGACGTTATTCTGTTGATCCATCTGGACTCAGCAGTGGTGGTTTTCCCCCCGCAGGAGAACCGGAGTTCCGTTATGTGGCGGGGATGCACGGGAACGAGGTGCTGGGCCGCGAGCTGCTGCTCAACCTGATGGAGTACATGTGCCAAGAATACAAACGGGGTGACCAGCGCATTGTCCGCCTGGTCAAAGAGACTCGCATCCACCTGCTGCCCTCCATGAACCCTGACGGCTACGAGATGGCCTTCAAAAAGGTGCCAAAGGTTAATAAACTGATTGGAGCCCACCTGGATGGACAAACCTGGAATAATTAAAATGTTTCTGTCCTCCACAGGGCTCGGAGCTGGCAGGTTGGGCCCTCGGCCGTTACAGCTATGAGGGAATAGACATGAACCACAACTTTGCCGACCTGAACTCGGTGATGTGGACCGCCATCGAGCTGGAGACGGACCGATCCAAACTCATCAACCACTACTTCCCCATCCCCGAGCAGTACACCTCTGAGGAGGCCTTTGTGAGCAGAGTTATAATAATATGCGTGGCTCTGACCATTCAGTTGGCCTTATAGTTCGTCGTCTTTCTGCACCATCGATGAAATATCTCATTGATGATAAAGTTTAGTTCAGCTGTTTTTGTGCCATCTCATGATAATCTCATTCTACAGTCTGACAGTTAAACTGATAAATGTGGATTTATGCAGATAAAAATGAAGACTTTGTTGCACAAACAGGCTCACAGTCACCAAAAAATATACACAAATCCAAGAAACTAGAAACGGAGCTTAACTCTCACCTCAGTGATGTGGAGCAGAAGGAGTTGGTCACTTAAAAATAATCATATTATTTTACCTGTAAACTTCAATTTATTCGAAAACAAAAATTAAAAATGAGGTGAACTTTGGCTCTTTGTGAATCTGTGACTTTCCACCTCCACATTCAGGTGGCGTCAGAGACCCGAGCTGTGATCAGCTGGATGCAGAACATCCCCTTCGTCCTCAGCGCCAACCTCCACGGCGGGGAGCTGGTGGTCACTTACCCGTACGACATGACCCGGGACTGGGCGCCACGCGAACACACGCCCACCGCTGATGAGAGCTTCTTCCGCTGGCTGGCCACGGCCTACGCCAGCACCAACCAGGTCGCTGCTCCTCCTCAAGACAAACAACCAAAATGACACTTAGTTTTAGAAAAGTCACACTACACATTTAAGATTATTGATCTAAATATTTCACAGTAACATTCAAGTTTTCTGACAACAAATATATAGAGTGTATTTCTCTTCACCACTGATCCTGTGGATATTAATTTTGTCCTCATGTCAAACTTGTTGAATGACATTGAGTCCTCTTTGGAGCCATCCGTGTTTTGTAGGTATCGATATTTCCAAAAAGGAATCGATACCGAATGAGCAGCTTGTGAGTATCGAAGGATCGAACCAACCCTTAACGTGTCCTGTGTCTGACGTGACCAGGTGATGTCCAACCCGGACCGGCGGCCTTGCCACAACAAAGACTTCCTCAGATACAACAACATCATCAATGGAGCCGACTGGCACAACGTACCAGGAAGTAAGAACGTTTGCTCCCTCAATTATGGAAACTCAACAGCAAAGTTGGAAGATGAAGAAAAATAAGATTTTTCTTTCTAATGTCCAAAATCCAAACATGAAAAATGTAGTAAGATAAAATAATGTAATAATGAAACGGCTCCACTGCAGCATGTTGACTTTCCCTCCTTGTGTTCCGTCGTTGCAGGTATGAACGACTTCAGTTACCTCCACACCAACTGCTTCGAAGTGACGGTGGAGTTATCCTGCGATAAGTTTCCTCACGTCAGCGAGCTTCCCATCGAGTGGGAGAACAACCGAGAGTCTCTGCTGGTCTACATGGAGCAGGTCGGCCTCATTTTAACATCATCACCTCTGCTTCAAGCTTATTTCTATTTATTTTCTTTTGCCTCTTTACTGCAGGTTCACCGCGGGATTAAAGGTGTGATCCGGGACAAAGACACAGAGGCTGGAATACCAGACGCCGTAATAAAAGTTGAAGACATTGATCATCATATCAGATCAGGTAGTTTTACATCTCACATCATTATTTAATATTAAATCAACAATGAAGGCTGTAAAAATGTGAAATGTGTCTTGTTGAATGTACATGAACGTTCTGTCAGTGTTATTTTTATAAGTTGAATTGAGGCCTCTGGATCTGCTGCCATGAACCCAATAAAAAGTTTTGAATTAAATGCATTTCCTTCTGCAGCTTCTGATGGCGATTACTGGCGGCTGCTGAACCCCGGCGAGTACAAAGTGACGGTGAGCGCAGAAGGGTACTTCCCCTCCTCCCGTACCTGCCAGGTCATGTACGACTATTACCCCACAATCTGCGACTTCCGGCTCACCAAGATGCCAAAACAGCGGCTACAGGAGATCCTGGCAAAGGGAGGGAAAATCCCCAAAGACCTGCAGCTCAGGCTGCGCCAGCTACGTCTACGCAAGCTCCGTGTCACCACCAAGGCCATCAACCAGAGGCGTGCAGCCGCTGCCGCCGCCAAACGGGCCAAGAGGGTGTGATGATGATGAGGATGGGAACAAAGCAGGACTTGTTCAGCTCACACAACTCGTTTTTACTGGAGTCATGTCACCATTTTTTCTTTAAAAAAAAAAAAAAAAAAAAAAAAGCTGTTATTTATCCAACAGCTGTTGAATCTGCTGTGGAGCAGCAGAAGGACACGTCTGGTAAAACTCACCGCATCGCCTGAACTGCTGCTTTTGGTTTGGACTGTAAACGCTCTGCTGGCCCGATGAGAGAACGAGGCCTTTCCTTTTCCCAGAATAGCTGCAGGTCAACGGGAGGAACAACTACTTCACACAGGAAGTGGGTCCGTTTTTGGACCATATGCAGCTTCAGTCTTTCGATTGTGAGGAGAGGATGAAGATCAAATGCGAGGACAGCAGCTATGTGTCTTTATGTGTTTACCTTAGTTTGGTATCCACCTCCCTTTCTTCCTCACAGGCGGCCGATCTAATAGAGGCCCAGATTGAAATAACACCACTCCTTCAAAATAAAAGTGTCATGCCCACAAATCTATTAAGACTACAAGAAATTTTGTACAAAAACTTACCACCATGTTGTTAACTGGATCTTTATTTATGACATAACGAACATTTGACTTTACAGGTAAAAACTACAGAAATAAGACTAATCTACTTCAGGATGGTGAGCTTCCACTTGACTCCGTTTCTCATCTTCGGGGGCGCCGGGAGCTCAGCATCTACAACAAAAGAAAACGAGACACAAATCACTGGAAGACAATACAGATCAGACAAGTTGTTCCAACGGTGACCTGTGAGTGTTTATGTGAGGTAATAAACTGGGTAATGATCATTTATCTCTTAAAATGCTGCCGACCTTGTGAAGCTGCAGGTCTCTGCTGCTGCTGCTGTTGCTGCTGCTGGAAAGACGCCATGATGGTGTTAGCAGTCGAGTTTGGCCCAGTGAGCTGGAGAGCAGGAAAGAGGTGAGAGCTTCAAAATATAAATCCAGACAATTTACAAACAACACTGTGTTCTTGTTTCTGATTTGTTGACATGGATTCCCTCTCCACTTGTTCTTTTGGGATATCTTGTGTTGTTGGTGTTTAATTTGGTCAAAGTGCGGGCAATTAATTCACCAAAGCAACAATCAAGACAATCTAAAAACATGCATGCTACTGATGTTATAATGATCATTTCTGCTATTCTAGTTACCGGAGCTTGGTTGTGTTGGAGGCCTTCAGGCCACACCTCCGGCACCGCCGTCTCCATCGTCTGCAGAGCTTGCTCGAAGGCCGCCTGCAGCTTCTCGGCCTGTTTGTCGAACTGGAACAGCACCAGGGCTTTCAGCAGGTTGTGTACCTCCTCTGCAAAAAGGGCAAGTTTATTTATACAGCATCACTCAGACACAAGGCAGTTTGGTGCTTTACAGAGGAATGGAAATCCGTTAAAGGTAAGGACAATAGAGAAGTTGAGAAGATGAGTCTTATCAAGATTGCATAAAATTAGGTAAAAAAAACAAACAAACAAACAAAAAACTTAGAACGCCGTTTTAAAGACTGCTGTGATTGGCATTAAAATCAAACATATGCAAAGAAGACATCTGTGATTCACTGCTGAGTTGAAGCAGATTTAAATGAGCTTTCGGCTGATTCATTTATGTTTTTAAATCTTGGTCTAAATTTTCTGCAGCTGAGACTGAAATGTATAAGTTATTAAATGTCTCTGTAGAGTGTTTGAGTGTACAGGTCTGTACCTCTCATCTTGTCCACTGTGGTAATGATCTCGCCCAGAGCGCACATCAGCGCTCTGTCCTCCATCGGGCTTCCTTCCTTCAGACTGAGCTTCTTCCGCTCGGCCTTCCTCCGGTTCTTCGATGATCTCCTGCGTGAACATAAATACCAGAATTAACAGTCATCATTTGTCGCACATCTAGACATTTAGAAGTTAAAAAGTAAGATCTTACGAGGAGATGCGGGAGTTGCTGTGGGAGTATTTGGATCCGGTCATCACACTGCTGGCTTCAGAGTAAAGCTCAGCATCAGGACAGTCTGGACCGTCCTCATCTGAAAGACGACATATAAGATGAGTCCGATGAAAGAAAACATCCCTGTCTCCACATGCAGCTGCTACAATAGACATTTTATTTTATTCCGTCAAAATTAAATTAAAATGCAGCAACACACACACACACACACACACACACAGTATCCAGTGTGTCTCCGACAGCGGATGAAAACTTGCTCTCACCCAGCATGTCCAGTCTGGCCTTCTGTTTCTGCTCCCGGACAACAGCCAGCCGGGTCCTGTGCCGGGTGAACGTGGCCACCTGAGCCTCCAGGAAAGCCGACTGAGTGTTGACAGCTGATACAACACAACAGGACAACATCAGATACAACACTCAAAATCTGATTTGTAGAAGGCTTTGGCTTCTCCTGCTGTAAATTTGGACTCACACTGTTCTTACCTTCCAACAGAGCAGGCTTCAGGTTGGTTTCAGTGATGTCCTGCCTGTTGTGCATGTACGTCTGAAATAAAACCATCACACACGTCAAAGGATGCTGCTTCAGTTGGAACATTTAAATTTTGCCTCTGGGATAAATAAAGGAAGAACATTTCTGCCCACTGACCAATCGAAGTGCCTCCTCCCAGACTGCACCAGTGATCAGAGCCAAGATGGCTTCCTCGCAGTCCTGTTGGAAACAAGAACACAGACCATCAGACCTCGGCGACCAGCTGCAGACAGGAAGTTAAGCTGCTTCATTAAGAGTGCTTTGGTTTGGCTCTTCTCACGCTCTTACTTTGGCGTACTGGTCCAACAGCAGTGCGGCCTCCGAGTAGCGCCGCTGCTCAGTAAGCTTGTCTGTGAAGGAAGGAAGTGGAGACCATTTTTGGCTTGGCATGTCAAGAACCACATCAGCTCCCTGTCAGTCTGTCGCTATGGTTACCTGCCAGGTCCCTGGCCAGCAGAGCCAACTGGTCGGGAGGCAGCGGGATATGCTGCGCCACACAGATGGCGTTTCTCCAGCTGGAGCTGCTGGCGAACGCCTGCAGGGCGCCGACTGACTCGCCACAGCGCCATAGCAACAGGCCGGCCTGCTCCACCTGCTGCTGCTCCACCAGGTGCTCTGCATAGGCGCAGCTCAGAGCCTGGAGGTCAAAAGGTAATCTGTGATGTCTTTAAAATGGAGGCTCCTCTACATCGTGAAGGAAAATGGCGTCTGTACCTTATAGTGAGCGCTGTTTGTTGTAAACAGTCTCAGAGCTTCACTGTAGAGTTTCTGCTCCTTAACCAACTGCAGAGCTTCGGGGAAATGTTCCTCACCTGAGCACAAAACACAACAGCATCCTGTCGTGAGCAACAAAATTAGGGTCAGTCCTAAACTGATTGGTTATCTTTGAAAAAAAATAATTAAAAACATGTAACTAACACACTTTCAAATCTTATTTTTGTTTCAAAAATTTTTTTTTTTTTTTAAAACATCTCTAAGTTGACTAATTTTTCTTCCTCTCGGTGTTAATTGTAGATATTCAGATGATATTGGCACCACGCAAGATTTCTGCCTCTTGAAAAATGGCTGTAGACAAAAGCAGAAAGCAGCAGAAGGCTCTGAGGCCCCAGAGTTGACGTGACTGACCACACTTGCTGAGATGACACAGAGCCTTCCTGTAGCGTTTCAGGTGTCTATCGATGGTGTAGCGCTGGTAGTTTAGCTCCAGACTCTTTAGCATGTTTAGGAAGGGAAGGTACTCTTTGGGGTCCTGCAGGAACAGAAATCAATGAGCATCAGCCCAAATTCATCCACTATTTACCGCCTAGTCATATATTAATAATAAAAGGATCAAACTGGTCCTTTTAAAAGTTAAGTATGTATGATTTTTTTTCCTCCCATCAGAGTTGATTGTGTAATTTGATTTTGGTGCAGCTCTTTGATGAAGTGAAAGTTAACAAATCTGACAGCTTCCATTTTTACTTTTCTGCTTTGATGCATAAATCTGCATATTAATGTTTTTGTTCAGATGTCTTCCTCTTATAAAGGGCAAAAGCGTCACAGTTCGTTTGGAAAGTAAAACTGAAATGAACAATGAGCTTTCTGACTTAATGACCTCATTAGCATAACTGATGATTCAGAATATAGTGTGTCATGTTTTCAGGTTTTGTATCTGCAGACAACTTTGTGATCCTGTCCCTGAAGTAAGATGTGGAGTCAGATGTTTCCTCCTCCGCCTCCTCCATCGTCTCTTACCTTCTGAGATTTCTCAGCCACCATGAGCACGAGGTCGAAGTCGTATGTTCCCAGAGAATGTTCGTACAAGTCGTTGACATTGACGAGGAAGAGGAGGTACTTCAGCGCCTCTTCTGCGTTCACAGCGCCCGGAGCTTCAGGTGGGTTCTCTGGACATATATACACGGCACTAATAATAAGATCCATTCCATATGCATTACCATCTATGTGTGTTTGTTGTGCTCACCTCGAAGCTCGTGGACTTTCTGCAGAGCGACTTCCAGCTCTGGAACCGTCTTCTTCACATGAGCTGTTAATATCGACAGACAGAACCTAGAGGGAGGAGATCATTTTATGTCCCCCTCCTTCGATTACTGCTCTCCCTGCTGATTACACCTACAGAGTCTACAGACTTTTACAGCTATAAAGTAATCTAGATCACATTTGACCAAACTGTGTTTAGTCAGACAATTTAAATACGTCACATTATGTTGCATCACTGACTTGTTTGGATCCATGGACTCCATGGCGCTTCGTAAAGCATCACAGACCACATCCACCTTCTTAAGACCAGAAACTGGTGGCAGCTGGACTGGGGTGCTCTCAGGACGGGGGTACATGGTGCTGGTTGTGTCCTCCTCCCTGGGAACCAGAGTAAAACAAGGAATAGAAAATAAATGATTTTATTATTTCTTTCATTCTCATGTAAAAGTATTTTCTGTCTTTCAGCTCTGACAGTCTTACCTGAGTTCAGTGAGGAAGAGGTTGATGTGGTTGATGGAGTTGAGTTGTGTGATGAAGGTCTCTATGTTCTCAAGGAAAACCTGCAGGCAAGAAAACAACACCCTTTATTTATGTTTGTTTGTTTGTTTTGGGTTTTTTTTTTTTCATTAAAAGCACCAACTCAAAACTGGTAAAGATGACAGACATCCAGACTAATATAACGTTACCCCACGAGACATTTTAAATCCAAATTAAATGTAAAATTTAGAGAGTTTCCTTCAAATTTGACAGAAATATTCACTTAGGCTTAAGAACAAATTATTTTGGTGGTCAAAAGTCAAGTTCAGTGTGACCCCATACAACGCTTTTATTCAAGGCTTCACATAGAAGTTCGACAAAATATCACATAAATGGTTATTTCTTTATGTGACTGGATAAACAGACAGGAAACCTGAAACTAGTCTGAGTGGTGGAGGGATAAAACCACAAAGCTACCTATCATACAGGGCAAAATCTTCATCCTTTCAAATGTATTTTTATACATTTACACGTTTACGGGATGTTTTGTTCGTTTTAGAAATCAGTGTTCCCTTCCAATAAATCTTGGTACAAACCTTTGGGTTGTGG
Organism: Remorina albescens; assembly: GCA_034769265.1. Taxonomy (NCBI): domain Eukaryota; kingdom Metazoa; phylum Chordata; class Actinopteri; order Carangiformes; family Echeneidae; genus Remorina; species Remorina albescens. Next base: position 4,897,095 of record CM068475.1, on the reverse strand, counting down.
TCGTAAATCAGGTTCAGGTTGATCCTCAGCTTCCTCATACACTCGAAGGCTTCTCTGAACTTTGAACTAGAGAAAAGGAAATGAAAATGACACGCTGAACTCTCCTTGTACAGCGTGACACAATTTCCACCACCTGTGCTCAGCTGGGCTGACAGTTTATTTAAGAGTCAGGCTGCAAATTAGGTTTGAGCGACATCCAAAATCCTCTTTATTGGCTTTTATGTTTCAGCATAAGCGATGCTGCCACTGAACTGCAGCGGAACAACTTATTTATCACAAAGTACAAAATACAATTTCTTTGATGAAAGATATAGAATATGGCTTGAAATTTTGTAGAATTTGATATTTTTTCTAATACAATGCCAAAACCCACAACAAGCTGGGTTTTTAATTAATTTTTTTTTTTTATAAGCCCTAACCCAAAGTTTGTATATGAAAAAGTTGACGATTTGGAGATAAATATAAAACAAAGATTACAGATGGGTGTTGTGCAGTTAAAATGAGCTTTGGCCTGGAGGGACTGTTTGTCATTGTAATTGTAACATCATTTAAAAACTGAGGATGTGATGTGATGGAAGAAATTTGCACTCACTCATCCAACCACCTCCTGAGCTGAGCCAACACCAGTGCTCTGTGATGTACCGTTTCCAAGTTCCCACGAGGCATCTGGACACAAACACAAATGATGAGAAAATGTTTCCAATCTGCGTTTCTGGTTTTTAAAGCAGAAACAATATAACTTAACAACATGTGTGTGTGTCAAACTGACCTGTAGAATCACTCTGGTGTCTTGAGGCACCACAGTGACGATCCTGGATCCTCTCTCCACCCGACGCAGCGTCTCGTCATTCTGACCTCCAATTGAGGCCAACGCAGTCTGCAGCCCTGCAAGGTCAGAGGTCATGTACCTGGTCCAAGAGTAAACAATAACTAAAGCACAAATCACACTGTGTTTCTGCCTCTTACCTTTGACACTGAGCGTACTGAGCTGGAGGCAGCGGCAGGTGTGGGAGTGTGTGGTGATGAGGAGGAAGTCGTTGCAAATGGCGAGGGAAGACACATTAGAGGCCAGCTGAGAAAGAAGCAAAAGGAAATGAACACCCTATCAGCTGTGCCTCCGGACCGCCACACGAGGAAAATGGAAAATAAAGGCGACGGTACCTCTGTGTCTCCAGCATACAGGTGTGATCTGTCGGTCAAGCCCAGGAGATATTCCTGAAGATGTTAAGGTACCAACATTATGCATTTTGCCTGTATTCTTATGACTAATCATGTGATCATAAGTCTATATTTCTACCTCCCCACTGAGGGAACAGAGGGCCGTCTGAACACAGGGAACAGGGAAGTTGATTTTACATCCTGTGGAGTCACGCCAATCCTCCACAGACTGCTCAGGACAATCTACGGAAGAAGTTTAAAAGACAACGTCAGACGTATGTTATTTACTTTATCTTAATCTTCACTTATACAGTCATTTATCTCCTGTGGTTAGAGCACTATCGAGCATCGTTTTATCAAATTGCTGATTAAAGCAGAATTTAACCTTCAGGGTTAAAACATAATAATCTCCTTTGAATGAAAGATTCTTTTGCAATGGAAAAAAAACCCCATTAAAAGTGCTGTTTTAGTTACCCCAAAGCAATTTCCTGATCTGCCCATCCTCCAGCTGTAGAGCCACAGTGCCAGACTGAGAACAGTGAACCAAACTGACTACAACACCGTCCACTTCTATCTCAGACCTGAAGCAGAAAGAACTGCATGAAGAGGCAGCACTGTGACGGCTTTGTGTTCATTCACAAGGAATGCAGGACAAAGACGTTCTGACCTGACGGCGAGCGTGTCACTGTCGTTCTGAGCAGGACGGAGCATCTTCAGGGTGGAGGTGGTCGGCAGCAGACCGCCGCTGATGCCCACAAACAGTTCATCCTGCAGCCACAGCATCTGTCGCAGAGCCAGAGGGTCGTCCTGGAGAGCAGGTACACTGTAGGACGCACAGCAAGCAGGAAACAGTGAGGGCAGAAGCAAACCAATAAACGGAAAAACAGTATTCACATTTTGAAATTAATATGCTAGTCATTCAAATTAAAAAGTAAACAGGTGTTACACTATGAGACACAATCAACTTGTGGATACAGTATCACGCACAACATTGTCCATAATCGTGTTACCTGAAGGTTTTCTGGAGGACCAGCGGACGAGACACAATCCTAAATCCATCAGCTGTTTTGTCAGCTGGTTCACTGGAGTCTGGATAACATGAAAACAATCAGGCAGGTTACAATAAAAAACTGAATCCAAACATATTTTTCGTCTGCTCGCGTATGAATTCTTCTTTTACCCACAATCCCCCGTTTAAGTTTTTGTCTGTTGTCACTCTAGGTTATCTTCTATTCTAAAGAAATCACTGGGTTTAATGAGACTCTTCAAGAGTATAGAAAAAAGTTATGTGTTTCAAAAAGGGAGAAAGAAATCCTGCATTTAATCTAATGCCCAGTGTTATTTTAATCACTTATTAGCTCTTTATGGAAACAGTGCAAAACCAACCTTGGCTATAGACTGAGATCTGTCCATTAGCTGTGAATGCTGCCAGCTCATTGGACCTTTTAGGTTGGCAGAGGAAGGTCACTTGGTTGACCGGTGACTTCAGCTGGAGCTCGAACGAACACATTGGTGGAGGGACGACACACTGCCTGAAGGTTGTCACCAGGATTTTATCTGAAGGGTATAAGACAAATATTAACACCATGCTGGATTGCTCTGCTGTTCCACCTTTTCCTTTCATCATCATTCCTCACCTCCATCAATCACAGCCACGTTGGCGTTGTCAGTGGCGTCCAGCCCGGGGCTTCGCTCCGTCGTCCATCCCCAGTCGTAAGTGATGCTGGTCCAGCTGCGTGTCAGCAGGTGGAGCTTCAGGGGGCGTTCGGGGTCCCAGCAGACACAGACTGGAGCCTTCTGGGGGTCTCTGCCAAAGTCCAGGCTCTGTTTCAGATACCAATGGTAGTTTCCAACTGTCCACAGCTGGACTGCAGAGGAGGTAAATAGTTTAACATAGATTCAACACAGACTGAGGGAAAAAATGTGATTTAAACAATGGATGGCTTTATTATTTCAATTGCATGGTAGAACAAAACAGAAAAAAGTGGATGACATATGGGGGAGAATCTGGCCACCCAGGAATCAAACTCAGGGCTTGCCTGCTCTGATTTGTGCACACATGCTATTTGTCCTAAGCACCTTATCACTTGTCCATTGGGTCACCACTTATTTTCTGCATTTATTTAGAAATGATAAAAACGGTCCATTATCATAATATACTAGGATTTTTTTTCCCTGAATTTTGTATCCATTGCTTGGTATTTTCACATGAAATGAAAATATTCTTTCATCAACCCAATAAGATAATATTTCAGATAATGAGGGAGTGTGTATGTGTGGTCTGATTTCAAACTACAGTGACGCCTAGTGGCGGTTTCCAAAAAGACAGACAACATTAAATGCTATAACACCAGAGTTAAACTTTGGCTGAGCTTACTGCAAGTGTTGACGCTTCCATCCTCTCCAGCTGTCATGTCCTCCACCCAGACTGCTAAAACAGTGGAGTCACTGTTCCACAGCAGCTCCTTCACCTACAAAATCACAAACTCATCAGGCAAATAATTTGATAACACTCATCTCTGGATCATAAACTGCTCCACTGATCCTCGTCATGCTGATTATTTTACATGTTAAATCAGATTTATCTGGACAAACCCTGGCCTGGTCCTTGCTGAAGGGCAGAGTGAAGTCTCCGTGCAGCAGTCCATTCTTCTCCATGAACACCACGCTGTGTTTGTTGGGGTGACGCTGAGTGCTCACTATCAGGCTGCCAGACGGTCTGAGGCCCAGAGAGGAGATTTTCAGTTACTTCACCTTTATAGCCACTCAACAGTGTCATGAGTACAAATCAGACAGCTTCTTTCACACATTTTAAGACATTTGCTAAAACAAAAGGAAATTGCTCTCTCTTACTTCCAGCAGAGTGCCTGTTCCAGGCCATTGACGGGCTCACTGGTGGCCTGCAGGATGCCCTCTCTGTTCCACACCCGCACCTTCCTTGCTCCGGTTTGAGGACAGACGGCGCTGACGGCAAACAACTGACCGTCACCCCGCCACGTCACTCGTGGCCTGCGGTCGTCCCACCCAGCAGCTGGCTGCACCTCCTGGAGTTTAAGTTTATATCATTCGCTATATTTTCATTTAAAAGAAAGTTTACACTCATGTGTGCAATCCATTGAAACTTGGTTGTGTCTGTGGTTGGGTCTGGACCTGGATCTTCCTCTGTGCTGCCTGTTTCCCCTCGGAGCCGTGGAACTGAGTCTCCTTTTTGCCCCAACCCACTGTGATGAACTTTCCTGGGAAACACACACAACATGCACAATGTTAAAGATTTTATATGAAGTATTATTATCATTTGATCATATGACCAATATTTCCACATTCCATGAATCATCTGTGCCCCCCAAACTGGGGACAAATAATCTGGAGCCACTTTACCTTCACCAAAGTCGTCCTGGTGGATTCTGATCTCGGTGATCGGCTCAAAGTCTTTGGTCATCATGATGATCGTTTCCTGACCTGTGAGCACAAGTTTTTACTGTTTTATTCACTCGTTGAAAACCCGTTGTTTAAAATAACATGACTGATTTTATTAATAATTTTTTTGTTTTTCTTTTTAAGAAGTAATGACCAGTAGTGAGAATCACGAGCTCTTCATCAGGACTCCAACTCATCGATATCAGGCCGCTCTCAACACTGCCAACACACTCCAACTGTCGACAAGAGACAATCTGTGAGGACCCTCATTCAGAGGTAAATTCTAATACTCTCTAATTAAACTTTGAGAAAGTGAGGAAATGGACAAAAGTGTCCTCGCTTCTCTGCTTTTTTTTTTTTTTTTTTTTGTACTGCTGACCTGGCATGTATTAAGGTTGAAGAGGATGACATCACCACCAGCTGTGGCCAAACACGCTGACTCAAGTTCAGCCAAGTCCTGCAGTCCAACCACAGCACCGCTGCCATCCTCTGGGAGGAAATTATCAGCTGTCAAAGAGGCTTCACTTACCACCTACAGAAGAAAAAGGAATAAAGTTTAAAAGAAGAAATTCCACCTCCACTTCTACCTTACAATTATATACATCAATAATCACATAAAGCTTAAACAAATTAATTTGCTTTTGCTCTTACCAGCCCCATCCCCTCCAGAGAGAAAGAGACAAGTACAGTAAGCTATCAGCAGCTCACCTGGCCCGTTCTGGGGTCGTACTCTGTGATGGAGTACTGAGAGGCAACAAGCAAAGAACCAGTGTCAGCCCGCACAGAAAAACACTGTGGGGAGCCCAGACCCTGCAGCTCCGAGCTGCACAGGCTCTTCAGCAGCTTCAGGTTCCTCATTTCACCTCAGGACAGATGTAGGAGCCCAAAAGGCTGCAAAGGACATTTAACATGTAAAACGCTGAAACCAGACAGACAGAGCTGTGCACCACAATTTAACTTCAGGAAGAAGATGTTAATGAAAAATCAAAATGCTAATATATTTTTGATTGTATCTACAAAACAACTTATTGTGTGTTATTTTAAATATATTTAAGTATTCCAATTGCTTTTGGTTTTTGGTCTTTTCAATGCATGTTTAATATTTTATCTTTGATGCATTTCATTGCCTTTGTAATGCACCTTACCGACTAAAAGCTCTAGACATGTCAAAATAAATCAAGTAAATTTAATATTCAATGATTCATCGAGTAATCAAATATTTTACAGCTTCAAGACTATGTGGACTGAAAAGTTAAAGATATCTCACTGTGTGTTTCTGAGATATGACTGTAGACACATTTCTATCAGTCTAAAAATTAACTGTATTGACATCGTATGAATTATGAGGCTAATTTAATAGTTTCTGCATCACCGGTATCCTGAACCTTGTTTTACCGACAAAATTCAACCAACCCAACATCAGACCGGTTTCACAAACGGTGTAAAGTTCCATAGATAGCCCTTAAACGGTGTAAACTTTAGGGTTTAGTTGGTTTACTGACTAAAATTGTGGAGTTATAAAATGAAAAGTGTGCTGGTGTCCGAAAATGGAACTAGAAGGACTAGCTTAACATTAAACATTAAACAGACACTTCAACAGCTAACCAGAAAATGGCGGCAACAAAAAAAAAAATCCCCCGTAAAAATTAAAAAATAAAACCAAAAACAACTTACCGAAAAAAACCTCTTAAATGTCCAACATCAACAACACACCACAACACGGCATGTGGCGTTGTCGGGCTCACGACCTTTCACCTCTGACGTAATGACGTCAGATCGTGCCAGTGCCGCCCCCTGACGACGCGGCGTAAACCTACGTCACCCGGAAGCTGTCAAACACCCGTTTGAAGCGGATGAGTAATAAATAAATGATAAAGATAGTACGTTTTTAATTATTCTGGATATGTAATTAAAACAAAAACAAAAATATCAGAGGCCCCAATGAAAAATATCTGACCCTTTACACGTTTCTATCATTAATAATTCTTTACTTGAATACATTTCAATTCATAGTATATCATGATATAAGCATGTCATCATATATCATAACATTTTTATACAATAAGATTTCCATATTTTTCAGACAATTTTGTCTGTGGCGCACAGATAAAATAGTAAAAGAATACACTTTGATCAGATTTGATTTTATTTTTCATTTGCATACAACATATAGTAAGACGGATAACTACAAAATTACAGATTTTTCTTTTTATCTTGAAGCAACAGAACAATAGAGCTAATTAAAATCTCTTAAAGTGATTTACTGGAATTGTGGGGTTAGTCAATAATTGTAGTGTAAACTATGATAAAGCAGAGAAGAAGCGGGTTTATAAATTAAAGTCCTGCAGATGGTGGAGAAGGGAAGAGATTCATGTTCACCCTTGGTGCAGATTTACAGAATTTTGCAACTATTCTAAGTGAACATTTGGACATACTGTCAACAGTTTACCGTATTCTTTACAATCAAGGGAATGTACTTCAAATGCGTCAAAGTAAGTTTATGTGGTTTGTTATTGCACTTTTAAAGTGAACTCTTAAACCAACAGGACAGACAGGCACAAGCATCACTTTTGTACTTTGTAGGATTAGATGCAGAAAGGCTGTGATTTCAGCCAGAGGTATGTTGGAATAATACTTCTGGTAATTACTCAAGTTAGGCCACTGTACTGAAAGAGAAACTATGTGAAACAAACACACTGGAGGATGTCAGAGACGCTGCTAGAGAGGAAGTAGCATCAATAATTTCAGGTTTGTTGCAAATCCCAAAACACATTCAGCAGTTCTGACCATGTAAATCACAAAACTTAATGAGGAATTTTGTGCGTGTAAACAGCTGAATGGGTGACAGGTAAAGCAGTTGAATTGCAGTATAAATGTTCAACAGCAGAAGCCATTCCCTAAAGAAAACAGAAAGAAAACAGAAATACAGATGTCAATGAACAGACTGACTGACAAAAGCAGAAATAGTAGTGTTAGTAACTTCCAGGACTAATATGTGCTAAGTGGTTTTTCATAATAACTATATATAATTCAGGCAATGCTGCTACTAAAAGGACATCAAATGTTAATGTTAAAGTATTATTACTTAAATCTCAATGCAAAACTATGCAATTCATCATTTTTTAAGGTCAAAAGAGGTTTACAGATTTACAGAAGGTCTATGGCAATATAAACATAAAACTTTGGGGAAATAAACATAAATCTTTGAGTTCTGCTGGTACAGGAATAAAATAGACTTAAACACTTTCCCACCATCATATCACCTGTTCTTCACGAGCAGAAGCAGAGTCCTTTCATTTAGTGCCGTTGTACTTGACCTCCTTCCCGCATTTCTTCAGTGTCTCCATGAGAACCTCCACATCCTTGTCAGACTCGATCCAAACCAGTTTCTTTGGCAGGTCGATCTCAAAATTCACCTCTGAGGGTAGAGAACACAAAAAGGCAATTTTTTAATCACCAGGAAAAACCAGGATAAATATCCCACAGAGCTTTGCTTGGCTGGCAGGCAAATTTCCCTTAAAGGCATGGTTTATCATGAAGAAGTTCCTTTTTGTAATAAAAAGGCACAACATATGCATCTTGGAAACATGGAAGCGTGACAACAGCACACAACATTTTAATAACAAAGGCAAATTAGAAACGAGGAGCTGCCACAGTATCAGCTTACTTTCTGACTGAACCAATATCCAATTAAATAATTTTGGCTTCTAATGTCAAGCACAATGATCGGATAGTTTGCACACTAATTTGTACAAACATTCAATTTAGTAATATTGTTTTATTTTACAGACCTCACAGGGACATGTATCATGTAAGTGGACAGCAATGAATTGGATGCTTTACAATTTTTCATAAACTTGCCACTTTCCTGGACCTGGTTACACAGACGTGTTATCATATATTGATCTTTGCTTGCATGTATAGATGACGCAAATAAATGGGGAAAACCTTTTTGAGTCTGTCAGAAGTGATCTGACAGACTCAAAGGGGAAGAAGAACCTCACCTCCACTTTTGCTGAGGACTCTGGTCACAGCTCCCGAACAGCCCTCACAAGTCATCGCCACCTCAAACTCGTGCTTCTGTTGGGCAGAGATTCAAGCAGTTTCATTACACTGTGCAATGGGCTTTATCATACTCATCATAAAATCTATTCTGTTGGTCTCTCAGATGCAGCACATACACTGTGTGAGATCTTAAAGAAGTCTGAAATTTCCCTGAGATTAAGGAGATTTCTTTAACTGTTTTAGTTTTTACTTGATACCTAAAAACAAAAACTTGAATTGAATGAAATGAGGAATACATTAACAAAATAAATAGTGAAGCTGGTTAAACTTTTAGCTGCAAAACTACTCCATTACTGTTGACCAAACATGCTATTGGGTTCTGAAACTTTAACCTACACTATTAGTTAACAAGTGTATTGTGAGTAGACTTAATGTGCAGTTGGATTCACACTGTAATTAAATCAATACGAAGACAAATTTGCTCGGTAACTTAGAAAACCAGCTAACTGAGGCAAACTGGACAGATAGCTTGCTAGCTACTTAGCATTCCGGTGGAGGAAATGCGGTCCTAATTAAAGCTAAACTTCACAACAAATTAAAAATAGGGGTCCTAAAAACTCACAGTCATGTTGGAAAATGATGTCAGCCCAGTTGTGGACTTTCGCCTCTGACTGTATCGCAACTATTGCAAAAGTAAAACAGCTGCGAAGTCCTGCAGAAACGGCCACTACCTGTTTATCCGGTTAGCGTCAAGCTAGCTGCCGTGAGGACCACGACTTCCGGTGTGACAAATTCAACTAGAAATGATACTGTATATTGGGAGATTTTTCTTTTTCTTGCAACCTTTTGGAAAATCAAAAATAAACACTTTGACAGTTTTATGATTTTATATCAAAGATACACCCGTGGCATTGCACTCTCTTTTGCTATCAACAAAATGACCAATCAAATATAATTTGCTGTTCAGTTTTGAATGTAGAAAACCGCGGTGAAGTTAGTTTTAATTTGGATATTCGGCAGACATTCACTCCGGATAAACCTCTTCTGTTCCACGCAGTGTGACTCCGAGCCAGCCACTCCAACATTTCAAGTGCACCCGTATTACAGACTTTACGTTAAATACACGGAGACAGAAGACGGCTACAGCGTGTATCAACTTCCTGTTTTCAAAATGTATCATAAGGTGATGTTATCAATTGACTCAAAATCAGTGTTGGATCATAGTACTCCACTGGCTGCATGAGATACACCCCCTGGTTTTACAATTTAAATCTCCAAATATTTATTATCTTTTTTTTTAATGTAAACATTAGCATTTTAGCTCAATAGCTTCCAGGTGAAGTGATCAATTGACTCACAATCAGTGTTGGATTATAGTACTGCACTGGCTGCATGAGATACACCCCCTGGTTTTACAATTTAAATCTCCAAATATTTTTTAAAATAAATATTAGCATTTTAGCTCAATAGCTTCCAGGTGATGTGATCAACTAACTCAAAATCAGTGTGGGAACATGTTACTACAGAGGGTGCATGAGATACACCTGTTGTTTTCCTCACATTTTCTAATCATTCATAATTTTTATATGGAAGTATTAGCATTATCTATTCGGTCATTTGATATAATAAATCAAAACCAGTGTTGGAACATATTGTTACGTCTGTTTTTATTTCCTTTAAACACAGTTTCTCCGCTTTAAATATCCCACTTTTTTATTTTGAAAACAGGAAGTTGATACACGCTGTAGCCGTCTCCGTGTATTTAATGTAAAGTCTGTAATACGGGTGCACTTTAAATGTTGGAGTGGCTGGCTCGGAGTCACACTGCGTGGAACAGAAGAGGTTTATCCGGAGTGAATGTCTGCCGAATATCCAAATTAAAACTAACTTAAAGGCGGTATGAAGAAAAGGGATTTTTTTAGAGCAAATAAATCTTTCTGTATTAATATTTATGCAAATAGTTTCGATTGCTTCCTTCTTTTAATCATCCCCTGAGGTGGAGATCCGTCTTTGTTTCAACGTAAATATTTATCTATTTTATTAAAAATGTCCCCCCCCCCCCGATTTGTACACATTTTTACACAACGTGTTTACGTTGGCTAACTTGATGTTAGCAAACGCCCACCCCGGCGATTTTCTGTGCGCATATCTTTTTTATTTAGCTTCGGGTTGGCTCGCATTTTCGTTTTATCGTAGTTATTTTAACTAAATTTACAAGGGGAAGGAAATATTTAAACAAAGCAAACTTTTTAAACGTGACTTTAATGTCGTCTGACGTCCATCCTGTTACGTTCGTTTTCAAAATAAAAGTCTGATCAGTAGCGGCGATGAAATTCCTCATTGAATGCAGATTTCATTAAAACAAAACGTTTTGTTTATTTTTAAGTTTAGGGAATTGGTCACTGAATCTGGTCCAGTTATTTTTTGTTTTTCTTTTTTCGTAGCACAAGTTTCTTGTGTTCATTTCGAATACTGTTCTTTGTTATTTTTTTTTTTACTGTAAGACATTCAGGTAAAATGGTATGGTTCAAAAAATTATCGATTGACAGACTGAACAATATTAAAAGTAAAAAAAAAAATACAAAAATAAACACAACAAAAAAGTGAGTCAGACAAACTTTACTTCTCTAATCAGCCGTCAAAAATCAACTTTACCATCATTTACTAAGAAACTCTCCCATTATAGACAATGGTGCAATCAATGTTTTTTTCCCGTTATCCATTTGAAGGGTTAAATAAATTATCAATAATCCGTCAATCAACTAATCACTTTTGCCTGAAAGTACTGTTTGGCTCTTTGGCTGTCTGGGAAATAGAGAGAGTTTCAATGGAGTCCATCAACAAATATTTACTCCTGCATGTTTATTAATGTGATTGAAAAAATCGATTACGTAAGTCTCTTAAATGATAGATAAATAGATAGATAGATGGATAAATGAATAAATAGATAGATAGATAGATAGATTGATTGATTGATAAATAAAAACGTTAGCTGCACGTTGCAAACCCGTCTCCGTGGCAACAGCGCGTCGCTAGAATCTCCGTCCACGACTGCATGACGTCATCAGCCGGCCTTTGTCACGTGACCGCGCTGTTGCGTTCACTGACGCGGCGGCGAAGCGGAGCAGCTTCGGACCAAAAAATCCGCCGCTCAATCGGTGCCGCGTTAAAAGCCGCTGACCATGATCCCGACATGAAAATCAGAGCTCTGTGGTGAAGCTGCGCCTCCGCTTTATCCAGCCGGGACTGGAGGGAGAAGACTGGATTTGCCCCTCTCAGAAAAAAGGTGGAACGGGGGTAAAAAAAAAAAAAAAAAAGGTGGGGAGCTGAGCTGGTGGGTGTTTACGGACACAAATATGGCACCGGGACGTTTGGCTAACGTTAGCTTGTTTTTTTGGCTGTTTTGTTTGTTAGTCATGCTAACGTTAGCCGAGCTACATTGAATATTATCGAGGAAAGCAAACAGGTAACAGGTTTATTCTGGTGAAGAGATGTTCCCATTATAGGTCCCGTCTTCCTTTGCTGCTGTTTCAGTCCCCCCCCCCCCCCCCTTCTGTGTGTGCGTCTTTCTCGGGAAGCAAACAGCGACTTCCCCGCCGGAGCTCAGCCCCATCTAACCGCTGTCTCTGCCATCAGTGTTAATCAGAAAGAGGGCATCCCATCATGGATGTATGTTCCGGTGGCTTTGCGTTTTCACCTCGTCTGCTCCGGTTAAAAGATTAATTTAAACATAAAGGGATTATCCGGTTGATCTGGTCTGTCTGCGTTGCTAAGCTGTTGATTCTCAATAAAATAAAAATTAAATAAACAAGGGAAAACGGGCACACACAGTTTCCTTGTTTTGGCCGTCCCCCCTGGTTAAACAGCACTGAGCTGTGTGTTATCTCATTAACCAAACACAGCACCAGCTTTGACATCCAGATCTCTGAATATAAAGGTCACCACATGCTGCTCCTCCTCTGGTTTATTTTATTTTAAGACAAAGAATCTCTCTTTGTTTATGTTTGGAAATCACTTCAAAGTGGCATCATTTTCCTCCAGAAGTAACTCACTATGTTATTTTTATCTGCATTTCCACAGTGCTCATTTGAGTTGAGAATTGCTGAGTGGCTCATAATTGAGACTTTGACCAGCACACAGTAATTCTGCAGTTATTGTGGAAGTCATCTTTTTTTTTTTTTTTTTTTTTTTTTGCACGTTCATTGAATAAGTGCTGAGTGTCATTCCTAACAGGAACTGCCACCAAGTTTCACAATGTTTGAATACCAGTTCTTCTTTCTGATTACATTTCACGACCCACAAATCGGGAGTACACGTGAAGTAGATTTAGGAGAAATGTCTGAAGGGGAAGTATTCCAGCAGCTTCAAAAAGCTTGCTTCTGTCTGACATTCAAAGTTCAACTTGAATTTCTTTCTAATCAGCAGTGTTTTGACATGAAGGTTTAGGAAGTGAGGCCTCTTCATGTGTGCCTGCAGGGAATTACAAGCTATTTTGTTTCCTTAAAATTTCTAAATGGTCTGAACTTTTTCTGTCATCTATAAAGCACCAAATCAGCAGGTGAGCAGCAAAGCCTTTGGACAAATCCACCTGTGATTAGCAACACGCAGCAGGTTGTAATGATGTTGTCACACACCCTGTTTGAACCTACAGCCCTTATGCTGCTATTACATAACATGATTAAAGTGGGCTGTAGTTAAGTGCCTTGCTCAAAAGCCATCCAACACGCCGGCAGGTGCAGTTGCACCTGCAGCAATAAAGTTTACATAATTTCACATAATGACTGAACTGTATCAGGGGGAACATAGTAGGATGACCAGTACTCATAAATTCAACAGCAGTATACTGTTATATATGCAATCATCATCTCTACCCAGAGGCTGTTAGAGCGGTTATGCCTCATTGAATGCACTTTCACATTATAAAGGACTGGTTACTATAGATTATTTTATAGATATATTTTATCCTTATTATATTGTACACTGCTGGACCTGAGTACAAATTTTGTTTTATGTGCAAGCATGCAAATGACAATAAATCAACTTTTAACCTTGAAAATTAACAGCAAAATATTCATACATTAATTTATTAAGAAGGTGTAGAATTTTGTGCAAAGACCTTATCAGACAGTTATTATTATTCGAAGCAGAGTTAAATGATGTGACTGATCATATGCCAGTATGTTTAACTTTAGTTTTGACAGGATGATTCCTTGCACGGTGTTCAAGCTAGGGTTGAATTCTCCTGTCTTAAAATTCTCTTGTCAGTGGATGAATGTGTAAAAAAAACAAATCAAAAACAGATCTAAGCTGTTAATTCTGTAGTAGTCATCACTTCAGTCCTACTGGGTCTCTGTGGGAAAAGCCAAAAACATTTTAGCATATAAAATATTGAATTGTTTTCAATTGATTTCTTGAGCAGATGTATTGTATTATTTTATGTCAAATTACATCTCCATTTCAGCCATTCCTACATTGAATTTTGATATAAACAGTGTTAATGAAGGATCATTGAACCATTGACCATCACTGTGTTTTCCTTATTTTGTGAACTTGTTTCCCTCCTGTTGCTCAATCTAATGCAGAGTTATTTTGTCATTTCTGTTGTCAGACGCTGTCAATGCTGAACTCCCTGAACTTGTAGCATTAAGATCCACAAGGTTGGGACACAAAACGCCCGTCTGTCCACAAACGCACCTGACCAACATGATGGCCTCCAGTGATGTTGACATCCGAGGGGAAGGTATTCAAATCAAGCATGCTTATTTTAGCCCATATATTATTTGCATTTGGTTTTTTGATAACACTCTTAAAAACTGAAAACTTTTTAGGCAATGACAGTGTAGATGTAATATAGTAGATGACGTGAAATCATTTGTAATCTCAGTTGGCAGGTAGTATTTTAGGTTGATATATTCATTTTCCTCTGATGTCTTCTTTGTCAGAAGAATGTTATATGCAGCTTGTTCAAAATGCCACAAAGTACATGTTTTTATATGTTCTGTTGTTCTTAGAGGATTATTTCTCTGATTCATCCTGACCTTTGTAAAGAATCATATCTACACTTTTCTGTCTCACAACACATTTGGTGTGTTGTTAGGGAATACACCAAAAGGACCATTTTTACCTTTTTGCACTTTAAAGGAAAAGCCCTGTTAAACCAAAATAAACTTGAAAGTAAAGTTAGCAGGTTTTGCATTCTTGAATAATACCAATGTGCACCTAATACGCTGGCCAGCTGCTGTTTAATTGACAGAAGTGGGTAGGCAAAGTGGCCAGGCAGAACACGAAAAAAAGTAAATAAACCTGCGATGGAGCTACGTGTCATGTGCAAACATTGTGTTATTGTCTGTACTGAGGAGTGTGAAGTGCAGCAGCATGTATCTGGACCTGGGCGACATTCATAGATACATTTAAATACTGTTGCTGCAGCTGAGCAGATACCTGACTGTGTAGCATATTTTTGGCAGCGTACTTAAAAAGCTCAGGTGCTGGGTAAGATGTGATTTTGAGTTTTTTCGCTTTGAAGGAGACTCGAGCAGGAAATGTTGCTTGTTTCGATTCAGTGGCTCTTGTGTTCTGGCTGCTGCTGTGTGGCTCAGCGTAACCACTGACATTATGACTTATGGAGGAGTTTACAGGCTGTTTTGAAATAAGATTGCCTTCTATGTCAACACTGCAGAATTCAGGGTGATTTGAATCGATGCAAAACAAACGGCAGCCAGCAGGAAACCACAAAATATAAATATAAACAATTCCATTACGATTTCTGATTTAAGCTGATACAGTATGTATCCTGTCGCACACAAAGGCCATTGTTATGTTACCTGAGTACTGAGAGGTTTTGGAGCATGGAGCTGCAGGTTTTAAAGATGTTCTCAGTTTCACTTTTATATACTGTATAATTTTCACACGGTGAAGAGGCACTTGGCGTGCTCACGCGAAAAGGATACTTTGCTATCCTACATTGAAAATATCTCCCAGCAGTTCTGGGTGGAATTTTTACATTTTTGATTTTTTAAACACTCTGCTGAAAGTTAATCAAAAGAGAATCACAAGAGGCTATATTTCACTGATAACTGATAACTGATAACTCTGATAAGTGTCAAAAAATTGTGGAACAAACTTTGTTAAACTAAGACTGATTTTCAAAGTCACAAGTTTTTATTTTCATTTGCCTTGAGCAGGATACACAACAGATATCAGAGCCAGCACTCCTTCAGACTCTCCTTTAGTCCTCGTCGTAGAAATCGTACACTGTCTTTGGAGAAAGAGCCCGACTTGAAGTGCGTTTCTGTCTCAAAGTTTATCTTTAGTCAATGTTTTTATCAGAACAAATCTATCACATGACTCTTTGTATATTTAAGATGTGATTTGGCGATGAAGAGGGCTGCAATCTGCATCCATATCCGGGTCAAGTGACTCTGCAGTAGATCTGAGTATTTATGGATGTAATCACCACGCCACAGTGACACCGTCCTCCAAGAGTGAGCTAAAGATTTGAAATAACACACACAATCACTGGTCGAAGCGGAGACTGCGACTCTTTTACAAGAGCACCAACCTGGAAAAGAGACATTTCAGTTTGTATAGCGGCTCGTATCTCACTGCCTCCTCTGCATCTCTGTCTTCTTTGATGTCAACGATCGTCACAGTCATGTGTGTCCTCAGTTTGAGCACAGAAAGGCAAATAAAAAGGGTGAATTGGCTTTTATTAAAGACTCCTGCCTTTAGAATAAAACAGCTAACTCGTGAACAAAGAGGAGTATTTAGAAGCTGAAGCGACACTCTGGTGTAATAATCCTGCTTGGTGGGCTCAGATAGCTTGGATGGTGGCTGATGGCAGTTACTGCTTTGTTTTGACAACGGAAAGTTACAGAAATCCTGATTTCTGGTTCTCCAACTGTGAGCATTTCTTAGTGGACTGAGACCTTTGACACTTTGACACTATTTACAACAATTCTTCTGAACTCAGCCATGATTTGGTTTGGTTGCAGGATTTTCAAATTTACTCATAAATACATTCTTTCTGTTCTTCTCCTCTTATGAAATAAGGAGAGGGATAAGGGGACTGTAGATAGGAATTGCCTATAAGTAATAGGGAGGGGGAGAGATAGAAAGCAAACAAACTTGTGCAGTAGCTGTATGTCATGTGGCAGACGCTGTGCTGCTGCTGATACTGAAGAGTAAGCAGCACAGCAGCATGGGACCTGGATTATATTAGCAGGAACATTTACATGCTGTTTGATGTGCTATAGCTGAGTAGGTGATTAGCTGTCTAAACTTCGAACTGATGTTTGCTCTGCATTGAAAAACGAACTAATTAGTAACTATTAACCCTAGTAAGGGAGTTGTTGGGTCTCTTTAACAACTCCATAGAGACTTTGGTCTAGACCTGCTCTATGTGTAGTGCCTCGATGATTTATTTATGATTATGATTATGATTTATGATTTAGCGCCATATAAATAAATACATTTGAATTTGATTTTAACTTGGTTTTGCTGCAGGGCTTTTGAAAGAAATACTGGAGTGTAGAAGGGAGGGGAGTAATACTGAAATCTGTTAATCAGAAAAGATTATACTGATGGTCTCATGTCTTTTTTTCCTTAAATCTAAAACCAAACTAATCCTGTAAAATGCAAAAGTTTTAGATTAATCCATTGCCTAGTAGGTCATGACTTGTGTATTTTTTGTAGGTTCTTTGTTTTCTGACCAGAATCCATCAGAAATGGATGCTCTGTGTCCGTCTCCTCCTGGACCATCCCGACCCCAACGTAACTATGAGAGGATTGGCAGCCAGACAGGAACTTCGTAAGCATCATAAATCCAACAAACAGTTCACAGCCAACGGTCTAAAAAGGCGTTTGTCTGCTCTAATGCAGATTTTTCCTCCTCTAGTATCTTTCAGACTCTTATCCACCTGTTGAAGGGAAACATTGGTACAGGGCTGCTGGGTCTCCCTCTGGCTGTAAAGAATGCAGGTCTGGTGGTGAGTACGCAGAGAGTTTATCAGCTGATCACAGGACGTCTGGTCTGGGCTCCATTCCTGTCAGATAATTACAAAATGAGACAGGCAGGATCACGTTTGCAGTGAAGTTTGCACTTTATCTAGAATACTTTTAGCTATGATTGTGGGTTTTTGTCTATACTGACAAATAACATGTTTACACCTCCTTTCCTTTACAATACCCATAATCAATTCCCTGTAATTTAAAGAATGTGTTCAGTAATGGCTGCGACAAGGCCAAGATAATGAATATAAACAATTACAGTGAGCGCTTATTTACAATTAATGATTGATGATACAATTATTTTCTCAAGGAAAAAATTTAATGTAACATAAATAATCTGGCAATTTCTCACATTTGAGAACATCAGACTTTTATGGTTTTGACATTTTTGCTAATTCAGTTAACAGTGAATTCAACTAATTCAACAGCAGCTTCTCAGTCCATATTAGTGAATCCTAATTAATGTGCTTATGATGACTTTTTTGACTTGAACTTCTAAATTTCATAAGATAGCCTCATGCTCAGCAGGAGGTTTCAGTGATGTGCTCTAATTTCTGTCTGTCTGTCTGTCTTTCTTTCTTTGTCCAGCTCGGCCCGGTCAGTTTGCTATGTATGGGAATCATCGCAGTCCACTGTATGAGGCTGCTTGTCAAATGTTCCCACCACCTCAGTGCAAAGTAAGTAACACACCTCAGAGAGTCTTAACACTTGGAAACCAACTCTTTGGCCTGGATTTCTGTCAGGTTATCCTACTTTAGGAGGAGTTACACAACAGAAAGGTCAATAGTAAGCACAGAGGCTTGATGTTCATGCTTCCTCACAAACCAAAAGGGCTTATCATGTTTTCTTCATCCACATTAATGCAACTTTTGTCTTCTTGCCTTTTAAGGAAGCAATGTTTTTTCTAATACTCATTCTTTCTTTGGTTTTAAAGAGAAAGCACTCAGGGGGTCATAAGTTATGGACTTTATAATATAATTAATTGATATCAGTATATATAATTCCTGGGTTGTGTGAAAAAGGACATTGGGCATAAGAAAAACCTGACCCAAACCCTTCAGAAACCTCAAAGACAATAACAACAAGAGCGTTTATTATGAAAGTCAGTATTGTATTATATAGAAATTCAGCAGAGGAACCCGTTACAGGACAACTGTGGATTGTGCGTTATTAACATCTGTGTCTTAGAGGAAGGTAATGAAAGTCAAATAGCTCCAAAAGGGTGAATGATAAGGCACCGTGTCCTTCCGTCTTTCATTCATTTCATTTATCATTCTTCATTTTATCATTTACCATGACAGTGAATACCTGACAAATAATATTTTAATGTAGAAATACTAAAAAAAAAACAACAACAACAAAGCAAAACCATTATCATTGAAAATTTGTATTGTGTAAGCATGAAATAAAAACACCCGGGGAAACAACGTTTGCCCTAAAGCAGTTCATTAATGAGCACATTTTTTCTTCCAGTGCTGATCACCAGCTTGATCTGCACTTCCAGCTGGATAAACAGCACAGATAGAGCCCTGTATGCTGCAAAATCTAAACACTAAACAAACCTCTAATGAAAAAGTTCACACCTCCTGAGCCACACAAATACAACGCAGGCCGAGATAAGTTGGATCCAATTTAAAATCTGTTTGCATGTAGTTCTATATTATTGCAGTTTAAATAGTTTGTTTCTGCGATGCAACTCTGTGATCATTTATTTTCACTACCTCTGTTTCCTCACAGCAGGTCCACCGAGGCTTTTTTCTGCCAAATAATCCAACTGTATGTGCTGTAAAGCCACACTAACAGCCCTGCCCTCCTTGTCTTTTGTATACATAGCTGTCCACTGTGCCAATAGTGACTTGCTTGTTTTTGCTGGCTGACAAGTTGCATGTCTCCACCCTTTTCTACAGTGTAATCAGTAGCACATGAGCCACAAATCAGAAAATAATAGAAACGTTGTCTTTAATCAACTCCACCATTCAGAGGCAGTGCTGTCCAATTTCAAAACTGAGCCAATAAAAATATAACAGACAAATGATCCAATATAGTGAGTTGCAACTGAGCTGATGCTTGTGTTGCAGCTGATGCTTCCTGTGACAGTGAACCTGCCTGTCCATAGTGTCTCCTGCCCTTTGCCAAGTTCAGACAGGGATATACACACGAAAGAGGATTAAACAGATAGAGAGCATGAATGAGCAGCTTCTACAACAAGCCAGAGTCTGACACCCTGAGATGTACAGAGAAAAAAGCTCATGGGAAAATGATGCACTTCCTTTTTGCAGAATTTTAGTCAGTCATCACTTCCTTATTTCCCCTTGTTCATGTGTAGGAGGCACTAGTTGCATTTATTTCTAACACTGTATTAATCTGTCCACATGGAGAAATTCCTCCTCTTCACTGTATTAGCTGTTAGCTTCTCTTTCCACACCTTTGTTTTTTCTTCCCAGCAGCTGTAATTAGTTTATTTTTGTCATTTGAACTTCACTGCAGACTGTTTTCATACTTTTTGCATTTTTCTTTGTGGTTTCTTTGTGGCTGAACCGGTTGACTCTGCAGTGTGTGAAAGTCTGCACTTGTGCGACTGAAAAATATAATGGTGATGATGAACCAGTTGAACACATAAACATCCCTGCTGAATAATTCAGGGGAAACCAGCAGTCCGCTCAGTTGCCGTGCTCTTTAACAAGACGATTGTATCCAAACAGATGTAAACAAAGGCAGTAAGAGTCTAAATGTGTTTCTCGTCCAGGGTGAACAGGGAGTCTCTGACCTACGGCGAAGCAATGCAGTATGGGATGGAAAATGTTCCATGGCTGAGGAGACATTCACAATGGGGAAAGTAAGAAAATGTTTACCAGTAAAACTTATAAACTCATTAAAGCGAGAGTTTTTTTTTTGTTTTTTTTTTTTTTTTAAGGATTGTTTATGATGAGAAAATATAATAATAATTGGCCATCTGCACATTTTAGGAAATAGTGATTTATTAGAAATTTTTAATGCATTTTATATCATATGATATAGAAAATAATGAATACTTGCTGTTGTTAACTCTGATGCAAAGCCCCAATGGATGAGCAGTTCTTTCAAGGAAAGTCCTATTTTGTCTAAAATTATTAACTTATTTAAAGGACATTTTTGGTCAGAAATGCAGAAATACAAATGAAACAGAACCAAAAACCTGAAATTACAGGAACAGTTCAACATCTTGGGGATGAGATTTGTAACACTTCTTTATCCAAGGAGGAAATAGGAAACTATTGCCAACAGGTTAGATTGGCTTTGTACCAAAACTGGAAGCAGCTCCCCCCGTCTCCCTGATGATAAAAATAAAAAACACAAAGCTCACTAATTAAAGTGTATTCCTGAAAACATTGAACTTCTGCTTCAAGCACAGACACCAAATACTGCAAATGTGGAGTCTGAAAATATGAGTATTTCCCCCAAAGAAAGGCACCTGATCTGTGTGATGGTTTAATTAATTTATTTTATGAGTCCTAATAATATCTGTATGAGGATTTTTCTTATCTGCCATCTGACCTCCTGTCTTCTTAATCTATGGCTCTTTGTGTCTTTCAGACGGACAGTGAACTTGTTTCTGATCATCACTCAGTTGGGCTTCTGCTGTGTCTACTTTGTCTTTCTCAGTGACAATGTCAAGCAGGTCAGATTAAACAGACACACGCACACACACAAACTAGATGTGGTTTTAAAAGTGTTACCTGAAGTTTTATTCAATACGTATTCATTAGCTTTATTTATGTTTCCTCGGTTTCATGTGGCCATCTACCTGTATATGAGACTTTTTGCCTTACTATTATAACACACTTATTTCAGATTTCGGAGTATTTTGCCTGTGCAGCTCTAAAAGTTAGTTAGTAAACCAGTATCTGTTTACTCTGATTGTGGACTCACAGCCACCCAGTCAGGGCGATCACATGAAGGTTATTTTAGTTATTTTAGTTTGTGCACGTATGCATGTACATACGTGCACACTGGCGGTGAGTAGGTTTCAGAGGGTGTTCAAAGTTTAGACATACCAGGCGAGATACGAGAAGTAGGTCACAAGCAGTAGGAGGGGGGTTTAATTAAAACAACCCCAAACCCACATCTTACAGAAGTTGTAAGTCTAACTGCAATCATGAAGCCACATAAAAGTTAGGAACAGAGACAAACTTTTTGGAGGAACTAAAACACATTCTGAATCTGTATTTGAATCTCTCTATCAACACTGTCACTGTTTAGCTTCATAATTTGTCTTTATTTTATTCTGGTGAATCTGAAGTCGACATGTCACTATTGTTTACTGCGTGTTGTGAAGTCACAGGAATGTTTGCTTTGTCCATGATTGCTGTGACCTTTGACCCCTCACTTCTTTACTACCAACTGACCTGATGTGGAAAGTTTCACTGATTGAACTGCTCTCAGTGAACTTTTCCTACTGATTCATTTTTACTGGCCTTTGAGTATAGTTTTCTCGAAAAGTTAAATAATATAGTTAATTGGTGTAGTACAGCTTTTTAGCACTAGATGGTGGTGTCTGCCTGCCGTGGTGCTCCTGCCTCAGCTGATAAATCAGTTCAATTGAAAACATTTGAATACCTTTCTAGCACCTTTTTTACAGCAGAGATATACATGTTTTTTTATACTACCTAAAAACCATTGTCTTCCAATCTGCAGCGTCTACATGGATAAATAAATAATACAATCAATAATAACATATAGCAGAGAATAGATAAAAGATTAACAACACACTGAATTTGAATTAAAATTAAATAACCAACATAAAGGAGAAAAATGCTGTGCATGTATTGAGAGTGGTCTTTAACACGCTGATGAGTGACAAGCTGATAATAAAACAGAGAAAGAAGGAAAGTAGTGAATGTACAGCAGATGAAACGTCCTCTCCGCCTCCTCTCTGCCTTCACCAGGTGGTAGAAGCAGCCAATGCCACCACCTTCAGCTGCCAAGTCAACCACACCAACCAGACGCAGATCCTGGTGAAAAGCTTCGATTCCCGTCTCTACATGCTTTGCTTCCTGCCCGCCATCATCCTGCTGGTTTTCACCCCGAATCTGAAGTATCTGGCTCCCCTGTCTCTTGTGGCTAACCTGGTCATGACTGCCAGTTTGATCCTCATCTACTTCTACTCCCTCACGGTAGATGCATTACTGGTTTCTTGTGTGTGTGTGTGTGTGTGTTTTATCTGCACAACTCCACCATTTGTTTCACTGATTTGTTCACAGGACGCTGTATTACTTATAATTGATCACAAGGAACCAGTCAAATGCTCTTAATATGAAAGAGCAGAAAAAGGAAATTTTGTTTTGCACTAGCAGTAACTAAATACATCTGACATGGTGATGACAGGCTTCAAGCTAAACGGTGATATTGCCAAATTAAATAAAGTTGCACCAACAGTAATACTGGATCACATATCACACAGAAGATTTTTGGTTTCTCCTGCAAAAAACCTGATAGATACACAAAAACTAAAGCGATCTCTTTCATTTCAAGGTCTTCAGCCCCCCTCCCACCTCAAACTCTTTTTTTTTTTCTTTTCTTCTGTTCTGTCTCTGTTTCTGTGATTGCTCTCTGAGGTTGTTATGGATAAAAGGACAACTGGTACTGACAGAGTCTCCAGATTACCTGTTTTCTCTCTTGAGTATTTCATCATGGAGCTACTGTGCTTTTACAGATGCATTGCAGTCCCCTGGAACCGGCCTTGCCTTGAAAGAAAGCAAATATATCAAAGGGTCCAGAATATTTTTGCACTGTATTTCAGCCCAGAATGGAGAATAACACAAATGTGGGTGTTGTGTCCCTGCTCCTGTGGTTGGGGTGAGTGTTTAATGACCTCACATTCTAGGGGTTTTGTTAATTTTGTTGATCGTAATTTTAACAGGAAAGTTAAATATGATCATACAAAGTTAAAGCACAAGGACATTTCCCCCGTTAAACAAAAGAGCTGTGTCCCGTTTCAGCACCTGTGTTTTCCTGAGGCAACACAGCAGAGAAACAGGGCAAGGCCATTTTGAAGGCCCCTTCAAATGCAGCTAAGAAACATGGCCTTTTTTTTTTTTCTTTGTAACAAAAGCTTCGATGGGCAGATCCTTTGTGACACAACCTATTTTATCTAGAGTTAGGTTAGGCTTTTTGATGCAACACTAAGGGCAGACATAGATTGCGAGGCAAAGCAAAAATCTTCCATAGTGCAGATGGACTCATTTCAGTTCAGCCTTTGTGGTTTTCAAGGACTACTAAAGGCTACCCTTTGGTCTAGGATCTCATGCTGAATGGTTTTATTGTCTGGAAGCTGTACTGATGTCCCTCCAGCCTAAACATTGAATTCAGTCATTATTTAACGCTTTTCTTTGCGCTCTGCTGATACAACTCAAATTGTCTTCAATTTCTCTCATTTGGGTTTATTTGGCGACATGTCAGTTCCCCAGTATATTATTCTGTTTCTTCCACAACTACTTATCAAAGAGCCTAATTATGTTGAATGATTCTATTACTAGCTAATGTGATTTGTGAGCACAGGACCAATGGGAGGTATTCTCCTGGCACAATGGTGACTCGGTGTGATTACTTACTATGCACAGAGAGGAGCTCTTATTTGCGAGAGTGCTGATTAAGTTTGGAACTGTCTGTCTCCCATTCAGCAGTAACAAAGCCGTCATTCAAAAGGGAGCATTCAACAAAGCTTTGGATTATATCAAATAAGAATATTATGTTTTCTCCATTTTCCCTCCAGAACATCTCATACCCCATCAGCCTACCAAAGGTGGGACGAGCTAAGGACTACCCGCTCTTCTTTGGGACGGCCATCTTTGCCTTTGAAGGGATTGGAGTGGTACGTGACTGAGAGATGAGAACATGTTGAACGTGTTAAAAAAAAAGAAATCAAGGGTCAAAGACATTAACATCCATACAGCTAAAACCCCCTAACAGCTGGTATTAACAAGGACACATGTGGATACATTATCTGGATTATGACATTTGGAGGTGGGGGTCTCTGCATTTATCCCAGACATTAGAACTGCTCTCATTATCTCCATTATGACTTGATTTTTAATATTGGAATTTAGACAGACCCAGGTGGTGAACCTGGCAATAAACTGAGCAGAAGAGATGAGAAAAGTGTAGATGTAGAGCTGTGAGACAATACCTCTGTTATAACAGTGCGCAATAAAACTTAAATAAAATTGTAAATTAACTTCAACTGTCATAATAAAAAATTCTTGTAAATGACTTAATTACAGTTATAGTTTGAATATTTCTTTGTGTATAGATACAGAAACATTATCCCTTCTACCTACTTAGAATTTTTTTACTTATATATTGTTAAAACTGAGCTGAAATTTGTTCTTATTGCTGAGTTTGTTCTGAAAACACAGCAGTGCAGATGTCCTTAACTCTTTTAAGATTGGTTTGACATTTTGTCTATGCTAAAGAAAGCAAAAATTAATGCAGAGATTTCCTTATTAACACCTAATACAGATCTGTTAATAGTTTGATGTGTGCTTCCAATTCTAATCTCGGTTCACTTCACATGTGTTTTCAACCTGCATTAAAATGCATTTGTTTTATTCCAGATAAAATATCCAGCTACAGATGACTTGTGTTTACTGGTTGCAGATATTTAATATAATATCTCGTGGTTTTGTTGGCAGTTTGGAGGAAAGTCATTTGAAATGAACAAAGTGCCATTTTCTTTTTGCTCTATTGTGTTTTATTTGTTCCTCTTCAGAATCCTTGCATTCATATCTCTTTACATCAGGGTGGAATTTGAAGCTTGGATGTTCTGAATGATTTCAATCCTTGCAATAAAGTGCACTTATTATAGGGAGGTCTACACCCTCGTCATTGTTATTGTTTGTTGTTAGAAAGATTTAGATTATACATTAGCATGCATGAGACCTTACTCAGGCTTAACATAAATTAAAAATTGAAGTGTGTATGTTACTTTTGTTTTAATGCACGGTTCAAAATGCACTGAGTAGATAGCCCTGCGTTAACTGTGGGCATAGGAACTCATCATTGGTATTCAATTAAAACCACTCAATGTGCTGGGGAGAAGACTACTTTTCAAAAATGTGGACTTCAAAGAGAGAGAGATAGAGAGTTTCAGTCTTTTGCTGAAATGTCACAACAAATTTCATTTTTATAACATCCTTCAGTCCAAATCAAGACATCACAGCGACATTTTAAAATGAGAAACTCATGGGAACACAGGGAAGGCATGCATCACTCTGTTGGACTGTTACTTCTAGTGTTCAAATGTTATGGAATAATTTCTGCCCATTGTCCTGATAACAACCTACTTGTGTCTGTTTCTATTGTGGTTCCGGCAGGTTCTTCCCCTGGAGAACAAGATGCAGAAGCCTCAGAGCTTCACACTGGTTCTGTATCTGGGCATGGGCATTGTCACCTTCCTCTACATCAGCCTGGGCACCATAGGATATATGTGCTTCGGGGATCAGATAGGCGGGAGCATCACTCTCAACCTGCCTAACTGCTGGTAAGAAAACATCAACGTTCTCCAAACTACACATAGATGTCGGCA
This sequence comes from Remorina albescens, assembly GCA_034769265.1. Taxonomy (NCBI): domain Eukaryota; kingdom Metazoa; phylum Chordata; class Actinopteri; order Carangiformes; family Echeneidae; genus Remorina; species Remorina albescens. The sequence continues at coordinate 4,870,943 of CM068475.1, read as the reverse complement.
GGACGTGATGTGGGAAGGTCTTCATTAATCAGTTTTTCAATGATTACAGGTGATTTTTTCAATCAAATGAGAACGTGTTCCTATGATGCCATCTGGTGGCTGCCTTCAGAAAAATGACACACTCAGCAAAGTTCAAAAATTTCACCAGCTAATTTCTTAGCTTTTTTTTTTTTTAATGGGTTGTAAAAACACAATTTTTGACTTTATAGTGGAATTATTTCAACACACTTGCTCTTTTTAACTTGATATGGTTTTTCTGAAGAGGCCTCATGGTTTTAAAGACCATTAGAATAAGTTGATTGTAACCAAAATGAAAAGGAGTGCCGCTCATTAAACCCTGGTTTTTATTTTATGTATGTGGATGAAAGGAAAGTGGCTGACTGCCCTGTTCAAGTGTGTGCCAAATGTTAATTAGAAGTGGTAATTAAACCAAGTAAAATATTTAACAGAATAATCCCTTCTAAAGCAACAATACCAACTACACTGTTGTACCTACTGTTAAAACTGTCTTTGATAAACTGGTTATAAATCCTTAAATTTAGCTGAATTGAATCCTGAATTAGTTTGATCAAATGCACCTCAAACCTGTGAATAGGTGCCGTCTGACAGGGAATACAGAGGGCCATCTGCTCAGCAGGTCGAGGGTGGTTTGTAAAATAGATACCTTCTCATATCATTGTTTAATAGTTATGAAGCTTTTTCAGTTGTTAATCTCAGTTAGGCACTATCCTCTTTGCAGACAGGAAGCTAATAAGCGATGTCCAGGAATTAAATAGGTTAGGGAAATATCTTAGCCTGCATCCTCAGAGGAACCTAACTTCTCAGACAAATTTGTGATGTGTGTTCGTTGGTCTAGTTCCCAGCAGTTCTTATCAACACCATTCATCTTCATCCCTGTGATGAAAAAAATCGGTCAGGAAGTGTCCTCAACTTGTTCCTTCTGTGAGATTGTTTTCTTCTTTTATAATAAAGTTAGTAAAACCAAACACTCGGATTAGAGTTGTTTGTCCATTTCTTGTTACTATCACAACAGCTGCAGGGGACTGATGGCTTTTGAAATGTCCCCTATTACCGGGCTGATGTCGCTAATTAGTGGAACAAACAGGCCGGTCAATGAGGTTGAAAACCGAAAGAATGTAATTAGCAGTGCCTGCACTGGAAAAAATTGAGCGTGAGTGTGAGACAGACAGTGTTATGTGTTTTACAAGGACTACCAGCTGATTCCTCCTCATCGTAATATGTTTGCACTAAACTAATTTAAACATGATTTTTCTTTTTCTTTTCTTTTTTTTTTTTTTTACTGCTATAACTTTGCTACAGTAGACTTTTATTTGTAATCATGCTTTCATACCAGCAACAGTATCTTAGACTCTCTCTTTATTTATTTTATTTCTTTTTTTTATTTCCAGGACCTACCAGGCTGTGAAGCTTCTATATTGCTTCGGTATTTTCATCACCTTCGCCCTGCAGTTCTATGTTCCAGCAGAGATCCTTATACCATCAGTCGTGGCCCGCGTCGCTGAGAGATGGGAGACAGCGGTCGACCTTCTGCTTCGCGCCGTCTTGGTCATTTTCACATGTAAGTCTAAATCAGAGAACGAAGTAGTGCCAGATACCGCACACTGGCATTAACCACTCTTGTAAGAGGTAATCGAACCAGAATCCTGCTATAGGGGCTATAATCTGTTGGTAGGTCTCGTCATACAGGCTTTGCCGTTTTGGATCCGATGCAGTCATAGCCAGTGCCAATATCCTGGTTTTTAAACCCACCGGTTGCCTCCCAATCCAATTCTCTGACTATGAGAGTAATCAGTCATCGTCTAATCTATCAGACTTTGCCCGATGGTGCTGTTATGAGATCATCAGTGTTATTCGTTTCAGTGAGTAATGTCTCTGTCCATCTGTGTCTTGTGTATTGCTCTTTTTATATTAATTGATTTAAAGCCTATGTTTAAAAGTGTTTATTGAAACACAGAAGTGCCAACAAAAGGCAATGAAGAAGACGACTGTAAAGCAGTAGGCATAAATATGGAAAAGGTTTACAGGCTGTTTTTTGGGTTTTTTTTTTAGCTTTGCAAACGTCTAATAAGAAAGGAAACTTCTTAAATGTTTACCTCAGGAAACATGTTAGTTAATGTTTCTTTGAAAATGTGTCTGATTGGTGGAGGTCTTGTATTCTTCTACAGGAGATGACTTTTAGTCTCGACTTTCCCACCCAAAATCCACAGCTTTGGCAGGAGGGACAGAGTAGCATGAGTAACAGACAAAAAACAAAAGACTGGGAGAAAAGAATCTACCAGAACTTCTGCCTCTTCATCTACATCATTTTAGTCATGAACACAGGATGGTCTATCACCCAAGAAGCATTTTGCGGTTTCTGGCTTCAGACCAGCTCATTCTTCTTCTTTTCATTCATTGTGCATTCTCACAGTCCAGCACAATGCTTAGTTTCAGTCCTGAGGAGGAACAAGAGCCCGGCATCTGTCTTGTGGTTATTTGCTGGCCACTGTAAAGTTTTTGAAGTTCCCTCTGTGGAATGCCTTGTTCCTTTTATTGTATTTTTTTTTTTTTATCATGTTAATTTATACACAAAACTTGAGCAGTGACAATCAACACACCATCTGGTACTTTAAAGGGCCCTAAACCAGCAAATGAAGGCGCTTTTATTTATTTCTTCTTATTAATGATTCAAATGACAACCAGCTCAAAACTACATCTAAAATCTGCCCATTTGTTTAAAGTTCTCCTTTCTTATGTTAAAGTAATTTACCAGAGAAAATAGAATAGCCGCAGTTGTGTTAGTGCACATCCCAGAAACCTGGAGATCAGATCAGCAGATGCACTACATACTCAGAGCTGCTGGTTTGAATCTTGGATTGGCTTAATATTAGTCAGTTATTGGTAGTACTTCAGTAATTCCTCAAGACCAGCCCTTTGCAACCAATTATTTCTAGATACTGTGGAGCATCAGGAACTAAACCAGCAGCTAAAAGTCCCCTTTGCACGTTCTACTTAGCATTCCCAGCACCTCTGAGGAACTGGGAAGATTAGGCAAAGCAGTTTAACGTAACATATTATAGAGCAGACAGATTTTGGCACTAAAAACTGCTGCGTTATATTATGTGTTTTTTTTCTTTTGTGCAACACCACAATGCATTTTTGTGTTCGTGTGTACTCTTCATGGTTGATAGGATGCCTGAGTTAACACTTCAGTTATGTGTGTCTGTAGGCCTGCAGTGGATTGTTCATGTATCTGAAGGAGTGTGTGTGTGTTTGTTGCCCATGTGTTCACCCAGACAGGTATTTTGTGCAACACTTGCTTGCTGGCCTCCCTCTGATGGATTAAGTGGCCTGTGAATGGAAAATCAAAAACCAATAACTTAATAGCTGTCAGTTTTGACCCTGCCCTCACTCAACATCAGCTCCAGTATTGATAATGGACGGATGGATTTCCTAAAGGTGTTTAGTTTTTAAAGGTTTATGTCAATATGAGCAGCACCTCCACATTTGGAGAGATTGTGGTCTTCTGGGAAAAATAATAATAATAATAATAATAATAATAATAATAACTGATAGCTTCAGTTCTTTTTGAGGTCTTTGGGGGTGAAGGTAAGACTCAAAATGAAATGACAGGTTGGTGAAGCATCTGCAGTCATACAGCCACAATAAATCAGAAGCAGAAATTATCCATCTAAAGATCGGTATAGCTATCAGCCTTCACCCGTCCTTCATTAGCTTTGGAGAGCAGCTGGAAGAATGAGTTAATGGGTTTACATTTGGCAGATGCTTTTTACAAGTGACTTGCATAGAGGGATGTCACTAAAGCAGAGGAGAGTTGCCTTCACAGGATGCTTCGGCTCTCTTACACGCTGAACAAGAAGCTTTAAGGAATCAGACTCACAACACACCTTGCCTGGATTGCTTCGGCCAGAGTTCATTGCTGCTGATGAAGACTTTTAGGCTACCATCAACCAGAAAAAAACAGAACTGGAGAATTGGAAGAAAATGAATGGATTAGTGGATGGATACGAAGTGCTTCTAAAGCAGCTACTAAATGGTTTAATCCAGGCAGCGGACTCAGAAACCAATTCAAGAGGAGTTTCATTGATCCTTCCACTGAACCTGATTTTTGCTTTCATTGCATTCTGTGGCAAGACATGATCGATGGCACAAATTAAATTTTGGATGGATGATACTATCCCGTTACTTGTTCTAAAAATGAGCCATGGTCGCTGTTGTTGATGCTGTTTAGAGGAAAAAGAGAAAGCTAAATGAAGCCTTCAAAACAGCTTAGTTTGTCAAAAACAAGGAACTGAAGAAGTAATTGTGTTTGCAGCAGGCACACTGAAATCAATGGCCAATCTACAGGTAATGAGAAGGATGGAAGCTGATGCCCACATTTCATTGTGTTTGCAACGAATATGGTACGTGTGGACTGATTATCAGATCGGTAGCTTATCCTTTTATCCTTCGAATGGCAGTTTTTTGAACGTACTTATATTCAGAGTTGAGTCAAGAGAAACAGCTTGTGATGTGTGATAGGAGAGTTTCAGCTAAGATGAAAGGAAAGGTGTACAAAACTGTGGTGAGACCAGCGATGTTGTTTGGTCTAGAGACAGTGTCACTGAGGAAAAGACAGGAGGCAGAGCTGGAGGTAGCAGAGATGAAGATGCTGAGGTTCTCTTTGGGAGTGACCAGGTTGGATAGGGTCAGGAATGAGTACATGTTAGAGGTTTTGGAGATAAAGTCAGAGAGGCCAGACTGAGATGGTTCGGACATGTCCAGAGGAGAGATAGTGAATATATTGGTAGAAGGATGCTGCGTTTTGAACTGCCAGGCAGGAGGCCTAGAGGAAGACCTAAGAGGAGGTTTATAGATGTAGTGAAAGAGGACATGAAGGTGGTTGGTGTGAGAGAAGAGGATGCAGAAGACAGGCTTAGATGGAGGCAACTGATTCACTGTGGCGACCCCTGAAGGGAAAAGCCGAAAGGAGAAGAAGAAGAAGTCAAGAGAAACAGCTGGTGGCCCCATTTCTCTAGTCGGGGACATTAAACCTTCACAAACAAGCAAGGAACAAAAGGATATACTGAAAACATTTATGTTTAATAGATTAATTTAAGGAATGTAATGAATGTGAGTTTGTTTTGTGCAATTTTTCAAGAGCTTTGTCTGAAGTTGTTTTGTCTCCTCAGAACAAACATGAACATGAGAGCAGGTAGATGAAAACACCTGGTAAAAATAATCAGTAAATTTGAACTAATAAAAAAAGTCAATGTAGCAGATGTAATTGAAAACTACCTTCCATCAGCCTCAGATCAGCTTCTTCAAAGACTATTTTTCTGAAATGATCAAAAAATTGTCTTCCTAATGATGATCATAATTACAAAAATCACAAATTAATGTGCATGTCTATGAACAGTGTGAGATAACCAGAGATGGTGCTTACCTTGAAATGCACCACGGTCCCAGTTCAGTGAGGTAGTTAGATGTCAAGTGCTTTGTATAAAACCCTGTATGGAATGATGGATGTTGTTATTCAGTACTGGGTTTATGAACATCGAGCTGGTTTAGTCCACCACATAACTTGACAGATTAACTCTTATAAATGGGCAAACATAACATTCTTAGTCCTGTCAGGAAATGTCTTGCTTCAGTTCATTTGCAGCCTCGCCTCACTGCACTTCACATGGAATAAAACCTCAAGTCACGGCAGAGTTATTGACTTACAGGACCAGTGCTCTTCTTAGCCCCAGGATCTTCATTTCCTTTATTAGCTGTGATTGGAACCTATAGAGAATTATGCAAATTGTGATTTGCCACAGTGCACAGGTGTCTGCACATGCATGTTGATAAGCTCATAAAAGGGAATAAATGCATACATGTGCCACTTCATGTCTGCCGGTCATTTGCAAGGCTGCCTGTGATTTTTGTGTAGTTTATGTGGAGAGAAAAGGGATGGGGGGGGCTGCCTTCAAGGGAGATCCCAGTGTTGCAGACTTGAATGAAGGAGGCGACGAACAGGGGGACTGGTGGAGGAATCGTGTTCCTCATACATGGGCAGGAGATTGCTTTTGGTTTTCAATCCAAATACAAGATGAAATTGAAGCAGTGAAACATCAGCTGCAGACGAGTGGAGTCGGTCTCGAAGAGAATTCCTCCAAGAGTCTCAGTCTTTGAACGGAGAGCAGATGTGGGCTCTTTGATGTCAGGATGGAGTAGCATTTGTCTTTGTTACACTCTTGTTGCTGTATTTTACCTTGTTTGCCTGTCTTGGTATGTGTTGCTAAGTTATGAGTGTACAGCATCCAGAGAAACTAAACCCTTGGGAGATTTGCATGGACCAGCCTCAGCACTGTGTGAATGAAAAAAATCTATCATGAAGACTCTTAGAATGAAATAGAAATCCAGAGAGACTTCTGTCAGTTATTTAGAAGAGTAGCGGAGCCCATACGTTAGTCCTAAAGGATATTTCATGTTAGACATTTAAGAAGTTTTCTAGACTTTAACTCTGAATGTCTGGAAAATGTTTATTTACTTGTTGTTACTATTTTGAAATGTTTAAATCAGTGGGCTGACAGATCATCCACAATGTCAACATTTCTTTAAAATTGTGCTGGAAAATGTCACAGGATCTCCAATTTTAACTGATGGCCAAAAGTTTTCTTCATTTCTCACAATTTTACTTGCACCGGTGCAAAATGAACCTTGGTGTTCCTCAGTTTTCGCAGCTGCTGCAACAACAAACCCATCTCTCTCCACCATTTCTTTCAGTTTGAGCTTAAACATTTAGATAAGAGCTAAAAGCCAGAACAGCCACTGTGTTTTAGACTCTCCCCCTCTCTACCGAACGGTGCTGCTGGAAGAAGTCAGTTCATTTCAATGCAGGGAGTTTTCTTTTGAAGAGAACTCTCAATTCTAATTCACAAGAGACAGGCCGAGGGATGGAGGAGCATACAGTTTTTGTTACTGTTGTTTTGAATCAGAGAGCCTCTGAGTGGGAGGTGGAGGAAGGCTATAGGCCTTCGTCTTGTTTCGTGTAGTTGTACTTGTCATGATGCTGTTATATTACAGGGTCTGACAAGGATTGCCCGAAGGCTGTCCTTCTTTTATTGTTTGATCACTTAATATATCTGAAATGAGCACTCAGGATAAATTCTTATCGCTGAGCCTCTGGCAAAGTTGGATCCAATGATCTTGACCAGCAGTGGCAGATATAGATTTCTGAAACAACCTCAAAGGAAAAAGCTTTTGTGTACTACAGTGGCTTGTAAAATTGTGATTGATAGCCAGAAAGTGCTGACTAATGTGTGACATAAATATTAAAAATATGGCCATTTGGCAGGAGAAGTTTTTCACCAATAAGGGATACAAGGTCACATTTGTTGCTTTTGTACCTTTATTATTTATTCTATCATCCAGATGGTTTGCTGGCAGATTTTGTTTGGTGGCTGGAACACAATTTGTATAATATCAGAGCTTTTTGGCTGCAAACTGCTACCTGCTGTTCCTGAAATCAACACTGTCCCACAACGCTGCTCTTTTGTCTGTTGCTGTCTTATTTTGCTGCTTCCTTTACACCGGGAACATCCACATCTTGCTGACTGAGCTCTCCGATGTGTAGGCATCTGAAAGAAAGCCCATTCTTGGTTTGAGTCATGTCTCCCGAGGCAGTATTAAATGTGTCACAGCGAGGAAAAATTCCATCCATTTCCCATCGCATCTCTGCAGGGGTTTCCCAGGGCCCCATGTTGGGTCGTTTTCACTTTTCAGTATGGACTTTATTCCTCGGTCTGATTATCTAGCATTGCTTATCATATTGCTGCTATGCAGATGATACCCAAATATACCCGTCATCGATGTTGCAGTCTCAGCGCAGATCTTGGTTTGTCCATAAGACTTTTCCTGAATGACAAAGGAGAGTCAATCTGTCTATCCATCACAATATCAACATAAAAATCAATTCTTTGTCTCTCTCCACACATCCAAGGCTGCAAAGAACATGAGTGGCTTCTTCAATGAACAGCTATATTTGTATTTATAATTCTATTGTAAGAAAAGACACTGTTGATGAGAGTACTCTAAGTGTTCTGACCTCAAGTCTGAACTTGTCGTAAACAAGACTGCAACGATTTTTACCATCAATATCTAGTTTTCTGCAAACACTAACTAGGTCCATCAGAGTAATTTGAGAGTACCGTAAGAAAACAAATATTCTCCACGCAATTACAGCTCTAATAGAAAATCCAGTGAAACATAGACAGCTCTTTCTTTCCACAATTCCCTGATTTAATGGCGCTTTAAATACAAAACTTGTCCTCACCCGTATACACATGCTTACTGAGAGATAAATCAAAAACAAAGTTGTTGTTTTGCTCTGTGTAGCAGCTATATCGGCTGCACTGGTAGTTTCATTTTCTCTTTAAAAGTGCTTCCTTTGTCTGAGTCACTTTGCCACAGGCTTTAGTTGAGCAGCTAGCATGTGTTGTTAAGCTGTTGACGGGAACAAGAGAGGACATGAGGATGTCGCATGAGCCTTCTCTTTTTTTTTTTTGTACTTCATCCTGGAGCGCTGTGGCACAAAGGTGGCACGCCACTGGGAGGTTAGGCTGAATGTTGTCGTACTGTAGTGCTGTCGTATTTTTTACCCTTTCAAAAATATGACGTGTGCGCACATTCACTTTTATGTCTTGTGGAGCTGATTCATCTCTATTTGGCCTTTGCTTTCCGTGCTCGTTTCAGCCGGAGTCTGTTAGAGGCGGTGCATCAAATATCTGATGTGATGTGATGAACCGACTGTAGGTTTATTGGAGAAAATGATTTCTTAAAGACAAAATAACCAAAAAGCCACTATTGATTTCTGCCCATTTTGCTAATTTGTTGGGCTACAAATGATCTTAAATAAAATACTTCTAAATATTTTTAACACATCTATGCATTTTTTTTTTCTGTTACTCTCAATTAAAAGGGAAATCCGGCTGTAAGGATTTGCTCCCATTCAGCCACAAGTGAGAATAGTAAGGTCCAACACTGAGTGCTGGGTGGTGCTGCGTCATGAGGTTCTATTCACAGTCGCTGTTCACTTCCAGAGACCCCACAAGCCCATGAATCATACAGGCTGTGATGAGAGATAGATGTGTTTGTGTATGTGTCAAAAAGTGTCAAGCAAACAATCTCCAAGTCATCAATTCATGCACTAACATTAAGATTTTTTTCTTATAGGAACTAAAGAGCCCAGCCTAAACAACGTAATGGAGAATGTGAACCTTTATGTCCACAAATATTTTATTATAGGGCGAATAAAAACAGACAGAAGGTGAACTTGGTATAATGGTAACGTTCCTGTCTTTGGATGTTGTGTAATTCAACACAACAGTTGGACACTGCTTTCTCTATACTGTGATATTACATCTGTATTTTCTATTGTTTTCCATCTGTTAGGCCACACAGAAATGTGTGTAAGATAAGGTAACAGTTGTTGCCTGAGTGATCACTTGCACGTTCCAAGTCCTAAAGGTCACATCTGAGAAGCAGATCAGAACGTGGCGTCTGAATGTGCAAGTCACATTTTTCAAGCTGGCCTTATCTTTGAATGACAACCTTCGTCTGCAAACATGCAAACCGCCAGGTCGCTTCAGCTGAGCTAAAAGAAGCACAGGCAGCACAGATAGTCTGCCTGAGGATTTCTGTCTTTAGCATGGACCTCCTGCTGGGCGGGAAAGGTCAGCCTCTCCCTCCAACTCCATCCTCCCTCACTTGCTCGGTTTTCTCTTTTCTCTCAGCTTCTCTGTTTTCTCATTGTCAGCATCTAGATATTAGACGCTCATATATATATATATATTCCGGCATGTGACCTAATTTTTAGCTCCACTGGTTTAAAGAAGCTGTAACCTTTACCTTTGAGCATGGCATATTCGTATATAAAACATGTAATGTCTTTTATTAATCATCAGTGGAATATTACTGGGATATATCAGATATTCATATCTTCAATCGTGGAGATGACTCTCCACTGTCAGTGCAGTGGCCATTAATGGAGTGGCTGTGTTTTTACACACAGCTCTAATGTCATATCCCGTATGCTCCGCTCAGGAAGATATGGGCTTAAATCAAAATGATATATGATGTCCAAAATCATCCTGAAGCTTCTTGTTTAAAAGATGACTAAATGTCTGAGCAAATTTAGCTGGAAGGCACGATTGTCAGTGCCGGTAAATCTTATCTAAGAACAGATCTCAAGGATTTGAAGGACAGAAAAAGAAACCCAACTTCTCTACATCAGAAATTAAAACGCTCTGTCCAGACATGAGGAAAGCTCAAGTCATCATTATTTGATCTTTGATTTCCCCGTCCTTGTGGTTAATGCATTGCAGTCTGGCTGAGCTGGATAATATGAGCATACTGTGTCTAGCTTAGTGTTGTAACGACTGCATTTATTTATTTTTAGATAGTTCAGGGTCATAATGGCTGATTGTGCTGCTGCCACTGTCTTGCACCTCAAAATCCCAAAGAGAGACTTTTTTTATAAATGAATTGCACATTTGTATATTTTGCGCTTGTAAATATTTTTTGCATTCTGTTTTATGTTGTGCAGTTCGTCTGTTATGTCTGATATCTGGCTGCTGTAACAGAAGAGTTTCTCAGTTTGGGATCAATAAAGTACATCTTATCTAGTACATAGTATTTATCTATCTATCTATAAAGTCAGGCCAGAATAGTATCAAGGCAAGGACGACCTTCACCCCTTGATGCTGTTGTTTTCTCCTCTTATTTATCCTCCTCATTCTGGGAGCGTCCATCTGTACATCAATTGGGTTCCAGAGTCATATATCTTAAAAATAACTAAACAAGCTGCCATGAAGTTTTATAAACATGTTGTGCCCTGAGGATGAATCATGATGCTACATCTTGTCATTTAAAGTCAACCTTTTTTTTTTGTTTGTTTCTCCTCTAGCAGCCCTCTGACACCAAATTTTCCATTCATGGACCGGAAATATTTAGTTAGCATGTTGTTAGAGTTTTCTGCAGAAACATTCAAAGGTAAAATTAAAGTGGACTCTGATGTCCTATAGACAGGCCCGTTGCATTTCCTCATGTTTTTTTAGTCAAACCACCAGCAGAGCTTTTGAGTTTTGGTTTTGTCACCGCTGTCATCATTTGTATGACTTCTATTGTGCTTGTGTCATTTTTTTGGGGGACGTCTAGCAGGTATCATGCAATCACAAGTTCCATTCCATTCCCAGCGAACAACATGGCAGGCCAGAAAGTTTTCACAGTGCACCACAAAGAAAGGAATGGCAGTTCATGCTGTGGTACGTGTTGTTTGTGTTGTGTAACAAAATAAGCATCAATCACATATTTGACTGTTTATGACTTTTCTTTTCGTCCTTTCGCTCGTTGTGTCTCTCCTGTGTCAGCAGAGTGACAATTTATGTGATTTGATTCTGAGCCATATGTAGCATCTCTTCACGTGATATTGCTGATTCAGTGGACGCCTTTAGGTCAGCTCAGTTCCTGAGGTGTCATCATTTCTTTACCTTTCAAGCTTCAGTGCAGTCACGTCAGCATGTTCTTCTTTACCATGCAACAAATAAAACCTTCAACTATTTTTTAATGTCTGCACTTACATCTGAATTATTCAATTAATGCATTATGAAATGTTTTCATCATCACTTAGCAACAAAACGCTCAGGCATGTGACCACTTTGTCCGACATGAAAATTTTCATCTCTGACAGGAGATGCATTTTGTTGCTCCGTGGCCCACTTTACATTTTGCTCAAGACGTGTGTGATTTTCTTCAAAGTCATAGAACCAACAGAGATTGATATGGATTTATTCATGAAGCCCCGCTCTAAACAAGCAGCACACATCCTTATTTATCACACTTTGCCTTGCACAAACAGCGTTTGCATGGCCAGCCGGGCGGAGGCTTTTCAATCTGATCTGAGCGTAGTGCTTCTATTGCTCCACAGACATGGACATAAATGGGGGCTATTGGCTCGCTGGATATGCTGTCAATGTTGCAGGATACAGAACAAAATAGACATTTAGTTGTTAGATGACAAGGAGAGAAAACCCACTCACACCCTGCCAGCATGACTTCAGCGAGTGTGTCTCCTCGTCGCTAAGCTCGGTACCTCTCCTTTAGAAAATATTATATTTACAGGTCCCATATTTTACTCTTAAGAACATATATTTGTGGTTTTAAGAGCCAAAAATCATCCTGGCGTAAATGTACTCTTCTCTCTAAGGCCTCTCTTTGGAGCTTGAGATTCACTGGATCTCAATCATTCTCTATGATATCTGGACTTCATGAACTCTTATTTTCAGATTTAAAAGTTGTAGTGTGTGTGTGTGTGTGTGTATGTGTGTATATATGTTTTTCTCTATGTTGTTTTCTGGTAAGTTTCAGTGTAGCTTTGCACGTTTTACTGAGATCAAATAGCATTGATCTCACCTGACCAAAGCAGACAATCTATGGGTGTCTGTGTCAAACATGAAAACTTCAAAGGGGATTTTTCTTTTCTTTTTGAAGCACAGAAAAGTTGATGGATTTACTAAAACAACGAGAGGTACTCACAGACCTTTGCCTGCTCAACCGAACAGGTCAGCTCATTCCAAAGAAGAAAGAAAGTGATGAGCTGCAGAGTGCTTGTTTGAAGAGTAGAAGCCTGTGTTCGCAAGTCCTGAGGCATTAATTGATCCAGAGTCTAACTAAACCATTCAAGCATGCTGCATTTTATTTCACTGTTGCAGTCACTGTACAAATGCCAATGTATGAACACAACATGGAACAAAAGCTCATATTAAATGTCGAGTAATAACAAAAAGTTATCACATAAAGTGACTAAATCACAGCAACCTAACAGCATATGAAGACCGAATTATACAGACATACACAAACATACTTTTCATTGTAGATTTTAGATAACAGAGATTTAGCTTTGAACAGTCGGCTGAGAATTTATGCCTGAGCACGAAAATGAGAACCTGCGGTGAAAAAGGCACAGAGGTGTCTTGAGGCGAAATCACAATGAATGCAAACGACGGTTTACCTTCTGAGCTAAAGCCGACAATAGTGGGAAATGATTGCTCTTAATTGTGCAGCTAGAAGTGAAAGTATGCTGAATAAGGATGTTTACTGCTTGTTCAGAGCGTGGCCTCATGAATAAATCCATATCAATTTGTTCTGAATCTGTGATTTTTAAATAAATAACATACGTCTTGAGCACAATGGAAAGTGGCATGCAGAGCAAAAAAATAAAAAAAGATTCACATTTCCTGTTAAAGATTCAAATATTTGTGTGGGATTTTGAGGGCTTATTCGTCTCGTGCAGAGGTAATCAAGGTATCTACCTGTTGGCACACTGAATGAAAGGAAGGGTAAAAACAGCAGAATAAGTGAAAAGACAAAATCACATAAAGTGATCCAACAGAGGTTAAAGAAAGGACAAACATCAAGGGGCAATAGTTTTTTTTTATCACAGAGTGAGCAATCCCATTTCCTGGAGCCATCGTGAAAATCTTATTGCAAAGCAGCACATGGAGGAATTGTTCGCTGTGCATTAGCAACTTTAATGGGCTTGAAAAGTAACAGCAGATTTAGTGAGGCAAAAGCGCCAACCACCAATGCCACCGTGATAATTTTTAGTCAATTCAAAATATTTTGTACTTTGTGCCAAAGCCACGGTGACTCATACTGACTGGAGGTACATCAGGAGTGGTCTGAAAATTAAGGTTCATCCCTCAATGCTGCCACTTTAACAGCAACATATTATGACAGTTTGTCAAACTGCCTGCAAAGTTATCATCCTTCCTCCAACATACTTGTGAGGATCAACTTGACAAATACAAATTAGGCATGAGTCAAATAGAATTTTTTTGTACACTACAAGTCTCAATAACTATCACGTGTTTAATCGAGTAAAAAATGCTTTCTGTGTCCTTGACCTCAGTCACACACTGGAACAGCTTCATCTTTCCTGTTATTTCTCAGGACACACGAAGGTTGAGTGCATCTGAAACTTGGCTATTTAAAGCAACGGCAGTTCAGCAGGCGATAAATCCAGAGCTGTGTCTGCTTGAAAAGAGTTTTTCCTTCTCTTTCAGCTCATCGGGGCGAGGAGAAACCCCAACTGCTGACTCAACACTGTGACAAATTGGTCACAGTAAGGGAAGTGAGCCAGAGGTTATGCTGATAGAAAAATGGAGGGCCATAAGTAGGGATGGAGTGAGAGGAATTACTCAGAAGCATGTTTGATGCCAACTTAATGATCATTAGGGTTCAGGGCTGTTTGGTTAAATTCTATATTTCGCTGGTGATGATGAGACACAAATCAGCATATTTAAGAGGTTTATTACTTTGTCTGTCGCTCTCCAGCATCATGGTTTATAGATTTGTCATTGACTAGGTCTAGGTGATAAATAAATTGTCCACCTACTTATTGCGACATGCAACCGCATCTTCTACAGGGTAATAACCACTGTCATTTTAATGTGACACGGAGCAATTCTTCAGATGGTCGCCGACAGCGAAACCCATTACAAGATGTAATGTGAAGATGGGATAATCAGATTTACAGCACCAAAGTCATTTCAAAGCAAAGCCACTCTGCTCCGTAACAAAAGACAAGAAACAGCTCTGTATGCACCCAGAGGTTATAGTTATTGCTGTATTTGCTCACCGCTGTTGAAAATTGTAAGCTAAGAAGAACAGCAGTTCTAGTTCAGCTGAAGCAGTGGCTCGCTATTGTTTCCCCCCCCACTAAAACTATTTTAGTATAGTATTAATATACTAGTAATACTATAGTAGTGTGTTTGTCTATAAAATTTTACAAGTACACCTCTGAATAACTTTGTATGCTTATTAAAATTAAAGAAAACTAATCTTCACTTACAGGAAGATTAACTTTATTAACTCTGTTTTTCAGTCTGAGTGCATTTTCAGAAAATATTAAAAGCACATCAATTTGCGTGAACTTCAGCAAAGTTAAATCCTGACAAACCTTACACGCTTTTCAACCAACAAGATGAATGTGACTGCTGCATCAGTCTCCAGGAAATAAGTTACAACACAAACATACACAACACACAACTGTTTGAACCATTTTGTTACTGCAAAATAAACTTAAATAAAATGAATAAATAATAATAAATACAATTTTTTCAGCATCATTAGTTCAGGAGCACAGTTTTTATGCCGGATACAAATAAAACATTTTAACCTACAAAAAGAAAATGAATAACATAAATTCTGCTGAGTCTTTCACGGCAAAACTCAAGCAGCTTATCAGTGTGATTGGGGTGTAATGTCTGTCTTAATTTATTTGGGTTCATGCTGTCCGCTGCCAGATTGTTTAGACACATTACAAACACACACACACACACACCGTCTTTCTTCATATCCCTCCGTTTAATGGCACTCCTCAAGAAAGCGTCACTGCCACCTACTGTAGTGGGTGTGCAGTCATGCCTTGTTTTGGTGCAGCAATGAAAAAGCTAAGACATTAGCTAAAGTCTGTGATGGTCGACACCTGAACTGGCTTGTGTTGCAGCTGCTAACAGTACCCTTACTTTTAAGTGGTGTGTATGCCGGATGGCAAAAATGGCGTATCATCGCACTGTAGTGACGACTTTCTGTCAGCCAATCAACCAAAAAATGGTACCACTCACAACTTTTGACAAACACTAATTATTACAGACCGTACTGAATTGAACTGAACTGAACTGTACTGCTCGGTGGAAACACATCATTAGTCCGAGTCGGACTCAAAGCTTCATTATAGTTAAACAAATGAGTCACACATCTGCAGAAATTTAAACCCCTTCAGCGAGACAAAACATGGGCCGTCAGTGTTTACAGCGGCGTGCGACTCGTGTCTTGGTTGTCTTCAAGAATGTTTGGTTCACAAGATGCGGTGCATTGAGATGCCCTCTTGAAGCATTACAGCTCCGTCTCCTCAAGGAGCATTGCCTGACGTGGTGCAACTGTTCCTTGCACCGACCGGAGAATTGAGGAGAAATTTCCATTTCTATAATGTCTGTAAGACTCCTTTACTTTACTGACTGCTGTTTTGAAATGAGAGGAGAAGTGTCAGAGAAGTTAAGTCTTGTCTGGTGCTGCTCACAGCGCCATGCTGAGCAGATCCTCTCCTAGCCAATTAACATTAACATATCTACAGACCTCAGCTCTTCCCTTGCTGTTGGTCTCATTGAAAATGGCCTGGGAGGCTGCAGTGGTGCCTGAACTCCCCTCTGTTTTAATGAGCCGAAGTCCACCTGCAGCCAATCAGCCGGCTCGGGGTGGAGCAGATGGGCAGCATGACATGCTGGTCGACTTTGGAGGAAAGGAAATTTAAGACTCCCTATCAATCTTTGATCTAATCCTGGAGCATCCCCTCCTGTTGGCCAAGGCTTTGCAGCTGCAGGTAACAGACTCCACCTGGCTGAGGAGTTCTTTCTGCTAGTGGATTTAAAAGTTCAGTGGGGGCTCGGTAAGAAACTTCCTGCTGACAGTCTGAATGTGTTCAGACATCCGACTTTGCCGCTTCCCTCTGAGTCTGTCCCCTATTTTAATTTTTCAGCTGCCTATTTGAACCGGCCTGGCCTCCCCGTTGGTGCTGGACGGTGTGAAGATAAAAGCTCAGAGTTTGTAGTTGTGTGATAGCTTGTTATTCTAAATGAGAGCTACTTCTGCTTTTCCCATGAAAAACACAATTCCACACAGATTGAGCTTTACTCACTGTTCATGTCCAAGGAAATTAAAATTAAATCACTACAAAAAGCTTTGGGCCTTTTCTAGACTCCAGCATTTGGTTCCCGTCCAGCACTCCATGATGGGCTCCTGGCTTTTTCTACCTTCCCACTTATTCCTATTCCCCAGATTTTCAGATCTAGATGTCTCGACATAGTCTCATTTAGTAATTAAATGACGACGTTGCATCAGCGGTATGTCAGCACACTGGTTAGATCTGATAAATGATGAAAAAGGTACTGTGGAAGCCAAAAGGAATACATAAAATAACTCCAGTACCCCGGACTTTTGGTGGAGGTGCACAACTTTAAACACCTTTTTAGTTTTTGATCATACAGCAGGAGAAGCAGACGCTGTAATAACTGTCTTAAAATAAACCTTTGGGACTTTAGTCATTTTGTGATAGCATAACGCAGTAGAGGAGATGTAAAAAGACTCTGAGATGACTTTCGGTTCATGAAATCAGAAATATATCTTCATGGATATCAACACTTACGACACACAGTGACAGTATGAAATATTGACATCATTTTGGGGTTTGTGAATTGTTTCTAATTTCCATCTCGTTCAAGAGCGTCAACTTTTAGATTTGATAATGGACATTTACAGCTTTTCTACAGCAGTTATATTCCAGTTGTTAGCATCTCTGCGACCTCTGCAGCGTTTCGTTTATTCGTTTTATCAAACACTGTGATTGATTTACCCAACAGCATAAAACCACCATTGCCACATTTTCTCCCTTTGTGACATCTCTGTCATTTTCTGAAGGAGGCTCTACCTGTTGGAGAGCTCTCTGGCACCAAAGCTCAGGAGGCTGAAGGGAAGAAAGTGGAGCGTTTTCTCTGTATCTGTTAAATCAGCCATTGGAAGGCGAAATTAGTGTGCTGTTCAGCCCTTTGAAGCTTTCTGATGATCCTCACTCTGCCTCCCCGTCTCAGGGGACAGCAGACAGGCTTTTTAACTGCAGCCTTTGTTTCCCATGAAGGCTCAGAGCAGTCTTTAGGCATGCACCGCTCCTTCTCCCCCCTCGCCATCCTCCTCCACGGCCTCGCTTGCCTTGTTTGATGGCTCAGGATTCTTCAAATGTGGTTTTGAAGAACGCCCTTCAACGGGGAGCCCCATTCCGTAGACGATTGATTATGCTTTAAAGAGTCTTTCATCAGCCACTGGTTTGGACGTCTGATGAAAAGAAAGAACAAGAACTCCTGACTCGTCCTCTCCACTCTCAGTGGGAGAAGATGGTTACGGACAGTGTGTGTTTTTGTGTGTGTGTGCAGCACATTTCTGGTGTGTCCATGCATGAAGCGATTGCTCCTGTGCAGACGTTTCATGGTGTAAGCTTCACCCAGCGGGGACGGAAACGCACACCGCGGCTCCGTCAGTGCGTCGGAGCGGGCCCTCGTTTTGTCCCGTCGCTGTTTGTGCCCGTCTCCATGACAACGTGGCGAAGATGACCATAGCAGCTTGGTCACCACAACAAGTGAAAAGCAATGGCAGCCCAGGGTCATTCCTTCTTCTCAGTGTGTTGTCATCCGTCACTTCTTCTTCTTTGACCTTCTCTTTATTCACCTCGTTTCTCAGACAGCCCCTCCTGTCCAGCCGCCTCTTATCTGCCGCTCCTGTCCACTAAACAAAAGTTGGAAATGAAGGAATCGTCCTTTCTGTCTCTTCCAAAAAGGAAGAACATGATCAAAGCTCTACATCACAAAAACAAAGAGGCCGAAGGTTGCTGTGTTTGTGCACAAATTAAGGTTTTATTAAAAGGTGTTTATGTTTCCCAAAAAGCTTGGTACACACAGTCACACTAAGTCTTGTATTTTTGTTTAATTTGGCTGAAAATCTTTTCTACAAAATAAAAGACCCTTAGACCTGAAGTATGATGATTCTGTCAGTCGTCTTAAGAAAACAAAGCAGTCTCCTCAGGCTTTTGTTCGTACTGAAGAGCCCTTTCTGATAGAGATTCTGAAAATAATTCAAGGCTGTCTTCATTTTTTAGTATAAAATCTTAACTATTTATTCGAGAGAAGGCTTCCTCGTCTTTCTAAAACCTGACAAGACATTCCTGCCTCTCACAGTGAACCCAGTAAAAATGGGCTCTGATTTTCTTCCCCTCCTTTGAAGGTTCATGGAGAAGAGACAGTTGTCTTAGAAGGTCAAACTCCAATAACACTGTCGTCTAAAAAAATACTGCTGCCTTTATTTAAGTTTAGGGTACAACTCTTTGTAAAGAGCATATAAATAGGAAGATTATGGAAAATATAAATAAGGAGTTTGACACTCAAATTTAGAAGCTAACACGAGGCAGCCTGATTATGAAGTTGTGATTAATATTTCATTTATGTTGTTGCCCTCACAAACAGTAACATCTGGACAGCTAATGGAACGAATATGAAGTATCGTTAGATCTGAGCTCATGGTCGGGGTGAGCAGTCCCATATTTTTCTCTCAGACAATTCGACCTCTCACCCCTCCCTTCTGTCCGTCTCCCTCCAGGTGTTCTCGCCATTCTGATACCGGAGCTGGACCTCGTCATCTCCCTGGTCGGCTCGGTCAGCAGCAGCTTCCTGGCGCTGATCTTCCCTCCCCTCCTGCAGATCATAGCTTTTCACACGGAGGGCCTGTCGCCGCTGGTGACCGCCAAGAACGCGGTCATCAGCCTGGTGGGGTTGGTCGGCTTCCTCACAGGAACTTACATCGCCATCGAGGAGATCATCAATCGGAACGCAGAGAAACACCAAGAGACGTTGTCCTCCTACGTGGTCCAGTGATGGCAGGAAATGACTCTCAGCTGACTCTCAGCAGGTGGAGATAAACCCACCCAGGACATCTAGGAACTATTTTAGGGCACCTTTAAATTTTTCCTCCTCTTTGATTCGCTGCTGTTGGACATGACGACCATTTTAGGGATAAACTCCAAAATCGTTGAGGAACCCTGAAGCTGTAAGGATTCATGGTTTTCGGTGTTGTTTCACTATGTCACAGCGGTACGACAGCATCCAGGAGTTTGATCAAGTCCAGCCGCTTAGTGCATCAAACAATAACGTAGTAAAATTAAGAAATAGTTAATTCAACTTCAAGTCGGAGTTAGGGTTTTAAGGAATATAAGGTTTTTAGAGGTCTGATATCATTTTACAGCTTGAAGACATTAAAGTTTTTAAGTTTTAAAATCAAACTACCTCACAAACTGGCATCGATTTGATCTTTTAAAACGTTTGACATCAAGACACAAACTTTTAACCCGTTGTCCAGGCAGTATCTTCTCTCAGACCTTCTCAGCACCTTGTTTTAGAAAAAGCGGGGAAAAAAATGACTTATTTTGTTGCACTTTGATTTTATGCCTTATTCAGCAAGATGGCGCAATACTTTGACAGTAGTTAAACAACACATTACACAAACTTTAACTCGAGTAACTGTAAGAGAATAATAATAAAAAAAAAAAAAACTAAAAGACTAAACAAGATCGGGTATCAAAATGAGAACCACAGATTCTTTATCAAATCCTAACAGTGAGAATTGTGTGTGTCTGCGTCCGTATTGTACAGTTTTGATTTCATATCTCATAATAACAACATCACAGACACACAAATCTTGTTATTATATCACTGATGGTTCAGCTGCAGGTTTAGTTTTTTACAAGGAAGAAAAAAGGGAACACAGGCTTTATCATGTCCGTGTGATCTCCCACAACAATTATCACATCCGGCACCACATTAGTATTAAGTTATCAGTGACTACGCTGCACTTTCATTGGATTTAATTAATATGGAAATAATCCACCATTTCTTTAAAAACTTTATCAGTATTAGACAGCGATAAAAAGTAGATCAGATGTACTTCCTGTTTTTAATGGTGCCTAAACATTATCAACAGTTTAAGAGACCTATTAATCAGACTGAACCGTCCTCCACTGTATTAATTTAGCTATAGTTTATCAGCTTCACTCACAAATCTTAATTTGAAAATGATGAGCTTTTGAACTACTGTACATATAAACTATAATAAGAAGCAAAAAGGGAGGAAGAAATACTCCTTCAATAAAAAGGAAAAGCAGAATAAACAACATTTAACTTATTAAATGTTGGACAGAACAGCAAAGAGCGCAATGAGAATCAGTCCAATTCAAGCGAATACCCGATCTATAATCTGGACAAAACGAAAGCTTAGTTCTTCTGCGTTTTTGTGGGACCTTTTCTTCTCTTTGATACTTTTATTTTTTTTATCTACTCGGGGTTTTTTTTTTTTATGTGTTTTTATGTTTTAATGTATTAACTAATTTAAATGATTCTGTATTTTTGAATAGTTTCTTTTTTCTTCTTCTTTTTCTTTTTTTTTATCCAAGCAGCATGCATCTTAAAGAGTTTCCACTAACTCTTGCTAACTTTTATTTCAGTTTAATCACAGAGGGACTCTGCATGTAAAATAATGTAACGTATGTAAAATAAAACACAGTTTAAACAACTAAGTTCTAAATGTCGTATGACTCCTGGCTAACACATGTACTGTAAGTTCATCATGAAGCTTCTGTACCAGTGTTGATGTGACAGTCTGAGCCTTACTGTACGTGTAAAGGATTTGTGACAGCTATTGGTTTGTGTCACAGTTGGTGTTGTTTTTGTGTTGCAGATGTGTCATCTCATGTTGAATAATTGAATTGTTCTCCATCACCTGTGGACGATTCTTGTGCTGAAGATGTTTGACAGAGATTTTCTTTGAAATTTGCAACTGGACACTTTAAGATGATGTTTACGGTGACGTTGATGGTGGTGATGTGCAGCTGCCCAAAGACGACCAATTTAGTTCATTATTTTTCATTTCAGCAGCTGTTTAGTTAATCAAAACTGAATACGAAAAAAAAAATGGCCATGTCCACCTTAGCACTCGATCCTTTCTTTATTCCCTGCTCAGAATAAATAACATTCAAAGTGTCTTGGTGTGTTTTTCGCTCTTTTTCAGGCAGCTGCCAGAACAGTTTCCTCCGTCAGAGCTCCTGTTCCGAACACGAGAAACGTTCATTCGTCTTAGCCCTGGCTGCACGATTTCCCCGGAGTCTCTGGACTGTGTAGAGGTTTTTCTCCACACTCAGCAATAACAAGTTCTTTTATATCTTTTTCCTTTCTTATTTTTCACACATCACTAAGTCACACTGATCAACAGAAAGTGTCGCCACACTGGACGGGCTTTATTGTTTAAGACCAGCGTTTAAATGTTTGAATGTATTTCAATAATTCTGTTTCTTCATCATTGCAACTGGTTTTTTACTGAATATCAGGCCAGAGCTGAAACTGTCCGTAAATCTGAGTTAAAGACTTGGAGCTGGATCTAAACAGGCTCATCCACAGTAACTAAATGAATAAACTCCCCAGAAATTAAACGGCTAACATTTCACAAATGCTGACAAAAGATTGACATTTTAAGATTCATTCGCTTCAAGAAGCACCGACTTGATTCATTTATTTGTTTATAAAGCACCAGTTGACAGCAGATTGTCTCAGAGCACTTTAAAAACAGCGCAGGTCTAAACCTTCTCAACCTGAAGTTATCTCCAGAACTAAAGTGTCCTTTTAAGAGGCAGATACCTCGTCTGCCTCAGGGAACAGTGTTGATCAATAATTATAATAAATTTAGCAGCAGGAGCCGGATCTCAGGGACAGTCCTGGACTTTACCTGTACGGTCTGAAGACCTGCAGACCTGGACCAGACGAAAGAGGATGTTTAACAGATAACTGCAATGAAATTATAAACGACTATAATGTTAAGTGAATTTCTCCAAATAAAATTTATTATCATACATTGTAACGTACTGTAGACTAAATATGGCTGCAACAAAGTATTGTTTTTATTATGAATTACTCAGCAAAATAGTTTTCTCTAAAATACTGAAATTAAATATTCCCACCATTTCAGTCCAGATTGAAGTTATTATTATTTATGACAAAGACGAACATCAAATTCTCACAGTCGAGATTACAAATATTCTTACTCAATAAAAGTGATTTCCCCACTTTCACAATCACATTTTTAATTTTTCACATTTTCAAATCAAATCAGTCTCATTGAATATTTTAATCCCAAAATCATTTCCTCTGCTGAGGATTCAAAACACCTGATTTCTAATCCAGCTATCTGCTTCATTTTTATTCCCTTAAAGCACTTCAGTTTTAATTTATCTTCCCTTCACCTTTTCCATTTCGGGATGTTGCAGCTACGAGTCCTCTGGAGGAAAAAAGGGTGTTGTGTATGTTTTTTAAAGTGAAAATGAAGGAATCGTCTGGCAAAAAACTAGATTCACGTTTTAATAATCGGTCTGCGTCATCCACGGATCCGTTAATGGCTCTAATGCAGCCGGATAAACGCACAGTCAGATCACAGGGGCTAATATGCTGGTTAAGAAACAGGTCGAAGGCCATCTGGAGTTAAATGGCTGCTCCAATGTGATGCTGACTTCCCTTTTTCCCCTCAATTACCAGCTGCCAGCCACAAAACTGGTCATTGATCTTCTTTCAGAAAAGCGTGTTTTACAAAAACATGCTCATGATTGGCTGCTATGATTGTAGTTAAATCTTTGAGGTATTGAAGTGTATAATGCGGAACAAAAATGTGAAGTAATTATAAAAATGACCCGTTTAACACAAGAAGAACGATCGAAAACGTGATTCATTGACGTTTGACAACCAACAGCAGCTAGAGTCAGTTCAACCTTATATTCTTTTTGCATTTTGATAATATTTAGTATGTTGTTGTGTGTTTTTATTTCCTATGACAGACTGGAGGAGACGATGCCACTCCGACACAAATCTACTGAGACGTCAGAGACGGTTCCTTTCGGCTGATGTTTGTCAGACCAAGATTGACCATAATCCTTTGTGATTTCACTGCAGTATGAGGTCACCGTATAGTCCTCCAGGTTCCAGTGAAGGATTGGGTGACTATGGGATTTATTTATTTTCAATTTCAAATGAAATAGGTTTCATTTCAGCAGCGTTTTCAGAAATCTGTTTCAGAGGCTACAAAACTCCAGATGACCAAAATAGGCATTTGAAACAAAAACATGGGTGCGTCATCATTATAAAAATCCAACACAGCTCCAGAAGACTCTGGAGCTCTGAAGTCTGATATTTAGCTTTCTGGATCCACGTCTATAAAACGCTGATGGACTTCGGCCACAGGAACAGTCTGGGTAATCTCATTCGGAGAGGGGAGGCTGACTGGATTGGGAAGGGGAGAAAAAAGGGTCAGCTGGGGGTTAATTTTCCTCCATACTGACGGTCAGCCAGAGATGGAATTTCATTAACCCTTGTAGGAGCAGTGGAGACTTTAATGTAGGCCGACGTATTCAGACAACAGCGCCTTGTATTTTAGATTAGCTGGGCGCGTAGCGTGCTGTAGGGAATAAAGGAACCCCATTTTTGCCGCATGAGTTTGTCAGATTTACATCAGTCAGTGTTAATTCTCACCGTCTTCTGGGGCCAACTGTCTTCATCTTCCCCAGCTCGCCTCCTTCTTTCTTCTGAAATGACTTCTCTCTGCCCAGAGAGCAGAGAACACTCTCATTACACCCGTTCAGCATTTCCTAATTTTTTTTAAACTGAGGCCGATTCGGAGGACAAACAGCTAAAAGGCTCAGTTTGTGTAATTGTGTTCAAAAAACTCTAGAATTGGTTACAGTAGAAGTAGATAATAAGTCCTGCAGTTATTGATTCTGTAAAAAATATACATTTTAAGGAGCTATTTTTGAGGTTTGCCAAAAAAAAACAACAAAAAAAAAAACCATCACATCATGTTGTACTGAAGACTGTAAACTAGAGACTGAGACCATAAACGCATCAGGAAAACGTTTACTGAGGAGGAGGAGGGACATTTTCCTATAGACTTCAATACATGTTTTTACAACAAGTGGAGTTGCTCACTGATGGTCATTCGATAGAATTTATCTTAGATTGTATAGATTATATATTGAGTGCTGTTGCCCCACAATAAGAAGGTTGAGGGTTCGGTTCCCGGCCTGGGGCCTTTCTGTGTGGAGTCTCCAAAGACATCATGTTTGGGTTCATTGTTGACTCTAAACTGTCCGTAGGTCTGTCTGTCTCTGTGATGGACTGATGACCTGTCCAGGGTGACCCCGCCCCCTCACCCAGAGTGAGCTGGGATTGGCTCCAGAACCCCCCGTGACCCGAAAACGGATAAGCGGTAGAAGATGGATGAATGAAAGAGCGGCTTGGTTGGTCTCACTTTCTGCAGCAGGTGGTTAAATCCGGCAGCTGATCTTTTTGTGCACACAAGTCATTCCTCTGCTGCATGTCTAAAACGACCTTGTTTCTTTTCTCTCTCTCACGAGTGTCAGTGCTTGACCCGCTTCACAAGGCCAATAATTCATCCCTCAGCAAGATGAAAAACACGGCAGTCTTCGTCAGGAGGATATTTCCCACCGAAGTGAATTAAGAATGAAATATAATTATTCACAAAGTTCATAACGTCATTAAAACATCATATTTCTCTCACAGTAATCAATAAATAAACAAAAGGGTCTAAACAGGCAGCAGGAATGAATGGAGAGGAAGAGTGAGAAGTTAATACATGAATTTTACATAAAGTCAGAAGTCTCACTGTCTCATCTGCCTACACAACCAAATTCATTCAGAGATTAAAGGATGATGAAGTCTTTGTGCTTCTACCTGTCATCAACATCAACACACCAGCCAATAGGAGCTCTCTCCTTCTGAATGAAAACAGACCTTTACTTTCACACCACATGAATTACAAAGATGATTTTTTTCCATTTGACACCATCCATCCCTCCATCTTTTCCGTTTCTGGGTCGCGGGGTCATTTGACACCAACAAGCTTTAAACAATTTCCTCATGGGCACACACACACACACACACACAAACCCCAATACAGCTACTGTAAATAAACTACAAGCACAACCTGAAAGTTATTTAACATGACAGGCAGGCCTGAGCTCCCCGTGACTCCTGGACCGACTCGTTTCGATGAAATTACAGAAACGGTAATAGATGGGGAAATATCATCCTGCAGCGCTGACCTGTCCATCCACAGCCCTGTTTTTTTTTCACCTGAGGCGCCGCAGCCCGAGCTTTGTTTGTGAAAAGCCTGCTGTTTACTTGAGACTGCTGAAAAGCTGTCATGGGCTTGATTTGGATGAAGCTGAAATATTTTGAAGTTGGGAAAGCGTGCAGGTCTCTCAGCGCTGCCAGGAAATATGCAGCTGCATCACCTTTTCACTGAGCGGAGGGGGAGATAAGGAGAAGCTTCCTTGAGGACTCTCTTAAATGACTCTCCGCTCTTATTTCTCGTCTTTCAGAAGATGTTTTTCCTCTCAAAACAGAGCTGAGCAGGGAATAACGTGTATTTTCTCACTGAAATGATGATCAGTTCTCTGCCATGAGCAGCACCGACAGTCAGCCTTTAGATGATTTCACTGCTGCTGCAAGGCCATTAAAGCAAAAAGTATATTTCTCAAATATCGAACAGTGTTTGGAATTAATTGGGTGTTTAATGATTACGAAAATCTTTTACTTGTACAAGATGAGAAATGGAAATTATTTCTCTCTGCGGGTCCTGATAGGTGATAAAAACCTGTATGAACCCTGATAAGGATCCTGATGGACCCTAACAGACCATTAGCAGCTGGACCAGGAAATAAAAATATATTTTTTACTGGTGGGCTAAAGATGATAAATAGATGATAAACTAGAGACCAGAAGATTTACAAAATTGTAAACTACCTACATTTACCCAAAACTTTATTCTGTATCAGGTACACTCCTGATCAAAATCTTAAGACCAGTTAAAAAATTGCAAGAATTTACATTTTGCACTGTTGGAGCTTAAGAAGGTTCGAAGTAGAGCTTCAAAATGCAAATTTCAGTTATTTCAGTTAAATTGTTGTTTTCAATAAATTTCTTCTTTTTGCATTTTGAAGCTCTACTTAGAACCTCCTTAAGATCCAACAATGCAAAATGTAAATACTTGCAATTTTTTAACTGGTCTTAAGATTTCGATCATGAGTGTATTTCAGGTCTGCGTAGAGAAACAACAAAGGATCAGGACTTCATCAGACCGTCCTCGAGTACTTTTGGGTCAGTATTTCTCCAGAAATCTGAATCTGAACTATGAATCATTATGTGTGTCTTTTTTTCACTTCCCAGGTTTTTGCAGTGACTCTCAGGATTGTGAGCTTTGACTGAGACTGTTCTCACACCTGATCCACTTTAATCCAGAGCCGGGAACTTCTCTGTGTTCGTTTGGAGGACTCCTCTTATTAGGACATGATCTTCCCTGTGAAGAAGATTTGACACATTTTTGCCTCTAAAATATTGACAATGTGTTCCATTTTCCATGTTTTTATTTTACTGAATCTCCATGATCACGAATCTCTCCATACAAAAGATGAAGTCCATTACCACACAGCGGCTCCCGCTTCACATCCCTGTGGTGCTGAGAGACGCAAAGCAGACGGCGCTTTTCATCTATCTCCTTATTCAAACTCTCATTAATAGGAATAATAATGAAAAACCACATCGCACGCTTTATAAATTCTGCATTTCTTAATTCTCACTGTGAAAAATTGAGGCCATCATGAAAATCCTCAGTGTAGTGTAGTTCGCAGCACTGATGGATTTGTGCTTTGGAAAATGGACAAATATTGGGTGAAATGAATGAATAAGCTTCTTCCAACTAAAGCCCGATTCTCTCAGCTTTTTGGATAAAAAAAGGTTGAACCATGTTGTAATCACTGCGGCTGGAATCATTTCTTAGAGGAGACGGGGAGCCGCCGATAATTCACCCAAGCAGAGTTCAAATGGAATCCAATACCAACATTTTGAGATGAATCTGACCCTCCTCTAGTTTTTGTTCCACGAGAGAGATTGAGGTGAATTTCAGAGGATTTCCAGAGTACAAAAAGGATGCAGGGAAAGACAGCAGACACCTGCAGGTATTAAAACACAATCACCAGCAGCAGTGCAGACGAGGAGTCGATAAAGGCTCCAAATCAGAACTCAGATCTTCAAATAGGACTCACTGTCAGAGTCAGTGACTGAGCTTCAGTTTTTTTTTTCCCATATCAGCTCCATCCTCTATCTGGCCTTTGCCCTGCAGGTGTGTGTCCTCCCATGATGGGTCCTTCTGCTCTTCTCGCTCCCCGTTTTCACGAAGCGGCTGATGAGGGCATTGCGAGGAGCTTACGTTTCCACTCTTCGGGGAGAAACAGCAACGTAATCTGAATTCCTCCTCCTGTTTTATTTGTTGTGTTATTGCGCCATTTGTTTCACATTTCCACAGAAAAGATCAAATTGCATTGTGTCAATATCTACAGCAGCTATATGAAAAGTGGATATGGTGACCCAGAGGCAGAACCAGGGAGTCTCCAGCACCAGAGGAGGTTTTGATTTTCAGATTTTACACCCATGCTGGGTCCAGAGGAAAGAGCCGGTCCGTCTCTTCTATCCAGATCTACTGAGACACAACAGAATCACACCACCCAGGTAGACAGACACCAGCTGATTCTGTTACCTTCTACACAACACCAAAATTAGTATACTTATTGGATCCATAAATAATTTCTGAGCTTGTGCACCGAAGTCACTGATGTGTTGTTTCATTAAAATCTTGCTTTTGTTTATTCTGTGCCTTGTTATAATTACCAAAGTACACAGTTATAATACAGACTATGATATAACTTTTAGCCTTTAGCCAGGTTACATAAACCTAAGAAAGTGTTTCATTTTCATTCAGAATTAAAACAAATTTACTCCCGCTGCCTAAAAGGTATTTCATCATTTCTTTAAAAGCATCCTAACGCTGAATCTTTCTAACATTAATCCACATCCCAGTGCTGATTGGTTCTCACCCATTTCATCCTCACCTTCCTCCCTCTTCTCTTCTCCTCCTCTCGCCTCGTCACTCTCCTCCGACCTTCGTGCTTTTTGTTCAAATCTCTGCTGTTTTTTTTTTTTTAGCTCACATCGCTGGATGATCTGCAGCAGCAGACGTTGCTGAAAAGCCTGTGAGGACTTGAACCGTCCTGCTGTGTGATTCTGTGGAAGCATGAAATGAATGTGGGTGTTCGATGTATTTACTGGAGCTGCGTCCTCAGACTTTCACTCAACACTTTCAGAACTGACCAGTTCGGATCAGTCAAGTTTAGAAATGTGAAGCAGTGATTCTATTTAAACGTGCAGTTAAATCACCACATTGCAATTAAAAACTAATTTTTCTGAATTCTGCGAGTTCCTGCGTCAAATCTAGACCATAATTTAATATCAGATCAGATCACAGGGACAGCCTTTGGATTCCCTGTCCTAGTAAAGGTCAGTCCAGGTTTACTCCGTGGTCTTGATTAGTTTTTAATATTTCATTAGGCTCCAGATAATTACTGGTCCACTACACAGACAGCACGGCAAAGAGGTGTTTACTGGAAATGCACGAGAAGTTCCTGATCTGCTCAGTTTCCTGAGGGCAAAGAGCAGAATGTACAAGCATGGAGAAATATGAATGTAAAACAGGAACTGAAATATTTAGAGGAAACATATTCCTTGAAAAATGCCTGTAGGCTATCTCCTTTATTTTGTGTGTGTGTGTGTGTGTTACAAACACCAGATGACTGGAAATGGGTCAGACGGAGAGCTGGTCTCCTTGTCTCCTTGGTCTCCTGGTTCATGGTCAGTATCTTAACCTGACTGGGATCATGCAGGTTCTGGTAAGCCTACTGTAAAATATCACGGGGTCGGGCGGGTCAGGTCGGAGAGTGACAAAGCAGCGTTCAGAGTCCGACTGAGTTAAACAACTCTGCGTGCAATAGACTGTGATTAGTCCATCTCCCAGATTCCCCCCCTCCTCTCTCTCTCTCTCTCTCAAACACACCGATATGAGCTGCAGGATGAATGTCCTCGTTGTCAATAATGGATCTGAATTGATTACATGTTTGTCTGCTCGCTGACTTTAATTCAAAACACATCATCTCCTGCTCTACGGTTGATTTTGCTCTAAATGGGGCCGTCTTTAAAAAAAAAAAACCAAACACTTGTTGTATTGAAGACTTGAAGCTAGACGGACTGAGACCATAAACTCATAAGGTAAATGTCGCCTGAGGCATTCTCCCATAGATTTCAATACAATCCAGTTTGGGCTCGGATAGAAAGCAGGTTTAAGGCTCTTCGGCATCAGCTTCACTTCTCAGATGTCTGTTTTCATCTGCGGTCCGTCTTCTACTTCAAACGTTGGCGTTGATGACGCCACCTCGCCTGTTGGGAGGGAACCAATCATCACCCGCGGGGCAATCCAACAGGGGACGCTGGAGACGACAGAGGAACAGGCCGGTGATGATGTCGTTAACCCCACGTACCTCCTGTCTCCTGAACGTCAAACCCCCCCCCAAAAAAAACTGACTGCACAGACTGAAAACCTTCCTCTGCAGAGTCCACCTGCTTTAATCGGATTTTTACCTCCATGTTCGGCCTGATCTTCAACAGAGAGCAACCACCAGGTCAGCCATCTCTGCAAGGCACGAGCGAGTCCCTTTGTTTTCCTTTCCTTCCTTGTAAACCAGACAGTAAAATAAGACATCACTCGTAGCACTCAGGAATGGGAAGTGGTATTTATTCCAGCCTGAGAGGGGGATTACTCTGTCCTGATAGGTGATAAACACCTGTATGAACCCTGATAAGGATCCTGATGGACCCTAACAGACCATTAGCAGCTGGACCAGGAAATAAAAAATATATTTTTTACTGGTTGGCTAAAGATGATAAATAGATGATAAACTAGAGACCAGCAGATTTACAAAATCTTAAACTACCTAAATTTACCCAAAATTTTATTCTGTATCAGGTATTTCAGGTCTGCGTAGAGAAACAACAAAGGATCAGGACCTGATAGGTGATAAAAACCTGTATGAACCCCGCAATCAGCGATGAAGCGACGTGGAAGTGTTATTACTGAAATAAACAGCATCTGTTCCCTCTGTGATGCTGAAGGATGAACACACAAATTATATGGAATTATAATCAAGAGTTCTCTCAGAGTCAGAAGCTTTGTCCTCTCAAAGCTCCCAGCAGCTGTTTAACCTGATATGAACCGACCGGCCGAGCTGATAAAGTTACTTCAGGATCACAAAAGAAATGTAAAAATCCAGAAAGGGGATGTTGAACAGCAGCGACAGATGGAGTCAACAGAGGAAGACGTGGAGATGGATGTTGTGTCCGTTTGTTAACACGGAGAAACCAGACAACTGTCGTTACCCTGAGATGTTTCTATGGACTGAAATAATGCAGACAATTTGTTTCTGCTCCGTGTCGAGTTTCTGTCAGCGGGCGGAAGGTGAAGTGATTTATGTATGTGGGGTGAAATGAGACAGACGGAGCGGCGAGACGTGAGGATCAAATGAAGAGGAGAAAGAAACAGGAAGCTTTGAGGAGCCAAGAGAGAAGAATTGAGACGAGGAGAGTTTAGAGGAGGTAGAGGAGGAAATGAAAAAGAAATGATCCTAGTTTTGGTTCGTGAAATGATAAAATTGTTGCCATTGTAATAACAAAAAGAAGACGATTTCCAGACTCCTGGTCCTCAGAGGATTAACTAACTGATCCTAGCTTTGTTTTTTGAGACGTATTTCAACCAATTAATTCATCTATTACTTTGGTTTTGGGGCAGCGCAGTTAATTAAAAAATAACTCTGAATGTAAAATGGCCAAGTGCAATATCTAGAAAGTGATAAAGTTCATCAGAAGATTAGTTCAACGTGAATTCTTGTGATTTAATGAAGCTGCCACAAAGACAAAACAATATTTTTTTATTTTTTCTGAATCATTTTAATGCTACAACATGTCTTGGTATTTATTATTCTACAGTAATCATTAATGTATTTTTTGATCATCAAAGATCGGCAGAGGTCCATCACTGCCTGAAGAGAAACTATAGTCCTAAAACTTCATAACGCAACACTTTAAAAAAAAAAAAAATCCATCATAATAACATGAAAAAAACCTGCATTTATAAAGCTGAATATGATCTTTATGAGAGATCATTTCCTGTAGAACATTCTGCCTACTGAGAGCAGACACTCGATTTATTCAGCAGCTTGTTCGACATTAAGCCCCCAAAAATTGTCTCCCGCCTGAACGTGAATGTGGTAAAACTCAGTCTAGCTGAGCTAAACGACACCAACCGTGCGTGAGCTGTTGAATGTTCAACAGTTACATGTAGAAGTCTCTGCACACAGTCGACAACGACCCAACAAAACGTGCGTTTCTGTGTTGTTGGTTTTTTGTTTTTTTTTTTTCCCCCCTTTAAATATTGATAATGAGTGTTTTGCTCCCGTCCTGCCTCACCAGGGAAGTGAGACTGTGTGCGAAGCGAGGTGACAAACGGAGGCTCACAGTGAACGTTCCTTTATTAAGACATGTTTACCAGAGCTCAGTCGGCTGATCTTTTGTCTCATCAATAATACAGACATTCAGAGGAAACATTCTCCACGGCGATGTGCAAAACAGCATATGAAAGGAAAGCAGGTACATTCTCGTTTACTGTTGGCTTCCAATGAGACTGGATGGCTTCGTTTTTTTGTTTTGTTTTTTTTTACATCTTCTTTCTCTTTTCTTTTTTCTTTTTTTTTTTAACGTTCCAAAGACACAAACAACAACAAGCTCAGTAAATTGCACTGATTTTTAGCAATAAAAAGATAAAAAAAAAAATAAAAATACAGACAAAAGAAAAAGAGTGAATTTACATTAATGCAGGCAAAAGGATTTTTCTGTATTTGTTGATCCTCAGTGGGCCAATTATATTTGCTGCTGTCCTCAGCAGGTGTCCGTTCACTAACTGCACCTCATCTGAATGTAAATCCTCTTCTCTCTATTCTGGGACTTCGCAAACTGAGCTGGAAATTGGCTTTTTTTTTTTTTTAACATCTGCCCAATATGACCATTTTCCTCTGGGAACACACTGTTGTTACACAATATGGATGGTTTGGGCAATTTGCAGGTGAACGGGAGCTTCTGTGTGAAACTAGGCAGTTCGAGGGGTTTTAGAGACTTCAGATGAAAACAGTTGTTTCGTGTTTGGAATCTGCTTCACTGTTAAATACAGTAATTTAATTATCTATCCATGAAGAAACGCTAAATGTAAAATAGCAGAAAATAATAACTCTTTTTACTTTCCACATTTATTCCACCAGACTGGAGCTCAGAGGTTTATTGTTGACTTTCAACATATGAGCCTTTTTTATGCTTTCAGGCTCAATATATGACTGAAAATATAATTTGTTTGCATGATAAACCTTCTGCAGGTACAGATGCAGATGATAGAATATGGATGAGTGCTCTGGAAGTTTCCAGTAAATGGACCTTGTGCTAAGAATTTATAATAAATATATCTGACTTATTTATTCTATATTTGATGAATGAAAAAATACCATAAATAGTTTATAATTTATTTAAATAAATTAAACATAAGGGGGAAAAAAGTGTGAAAACTTTAAGCATCTACTTTTTCTACTTTTTTTTTTTTGTTAGCCTAGCTTAGCATAAAGAGTAGAAGCAGGTAGAATCTGTCCGGCTCTGCTCAATATTGCTCAATAAAATCATTTAATAGCAGCAATATCATGTAAACAAACGGATACACAAACTGTGGTGTTAAAACAAGCGGTGGATGTCCAGCAGCCTCTGTTTTTTTTTTTTTGTTTGTTTGTTTGTTTGTTTTTCCCAGAAGTCTCTGCAGCACGTTCCCAGAGCCGCAAATTACAATTTTTATACTTCTGTCTGTGTGTCAGAGAGATTTCTCTGTTTTAATCTGCAGTTTATGCTAAGCTAACACGCTGCTGGCTGAGAGTGCCACTAATCCAGCGATCATTTATAAAACAAATAAATTCCCTCCCAAAAGTTCAAACTATTCATTTTAGTTACATTTTCATGTTACTTTACTCCGATAAAGGAACAATTTTGGAAAAATGTACTTAATCACTCCACATCGCTCTCATGTTCATACATGAGGGCTGGACAGCAGCTAGTTATCTTAGCATAGCATGAAAAATGCTCCTCTAAATTCTGTTATTTCATTAAGTTTTTGCTTTTGACCAAATTATCCAGTAAAAACTTGACGTCTACTGATGAATTCAAATAGTTCTTCGCTGTTTACAACTGAAACATTGTGGCACCAAATGGAAGTTGCCAATTTAAAGGTCCGCGTTGGACCCGGTTTAAAGGTCTCGGTCTGACCTTTAAATTGAGGAGAAGCTAAACCCAGAACAGTCTGATCACACAAAAACACACAACAGGCTGTTTTAAACTGGACAGGCAGATTATCGAAGCAACAATCCGCTTATTCACACGCACAAATGCAACAATCGTCCTCCAGTGGGAAACACAGTGATGTGGTCAGAAAACCTTCGTTACAACCACAACTTGATTTCTCATTTTTGTCTTTTTTAAAAGATGTGGGACAGTTTTAATGTGTGAGGACAAGTTAGACAAGAAAGTGCACACAGTATTGCTTCTGAATGGCAGAGACACCGTGTTTTTGTCTTCCTCGTTGTGTTCATTTGTGTCTCGTGAGTGTGAAACATGAGGGGGGCAGATTTGATCACACCTTTAGTGGCAGTAGAAACCGACGATGTGAAGAGGAGAGGCAGTCAGTTAGCAGCAAAAAAAGGATGTTTAACACCGCCGTCGGTATGGTGCTCAGAGGGAAAACATCAGAAACGTCTTAGTCCCAAAAGGTTAGCAGTAAAAGTCAAGTCCAGGTCCTAAACCTGTTTGTGCGTCTCGTGTTCTTTGTCATTATAACACACATTCCCTCTCTGAAATGAAAAAAACCTGCTCATAATAAAAACACACTGGCGCTGTAAGTTGTGTTTTATAATCACCATGTTGACCTGAATAATAAGATGACTTACTGTTGACAGGTGATACCTACAGACCGATTCACAAATATCCCCATCGTGGAGTTTGACAAGTAAATAATGAAGTTTGCAGGATGACTTGTAGGCTCATCGCAGCAACAGACGTGTTGAAGAGAATTTTTATAAAACTTCAGCTCGAATTTGGACACAATTCAACAAAAGGAGCATCTTCCCAAACTTGACTGTTGGTTGTTGTTGAAGAAAGTATTTTTCTTACCAAGAAGAATATCCAGTATTCATTTCCAGGAGTGAGAGTTTAAAGTCTTTAAGTAAAAAAGGGTTTAAGTCCAAGTCAAGTCAAAGTCTGAAGTTGAAGGATCAACACTGTCAACGTCTGTCCATCCATCCTTTGCTTTTTTCTTTCTCTGTTCCAATTCAGACTCCATTAATGTCAGAAATAGCAAAATAATTACTGTAAACAAACAGGACCGTAAACCTTCTTCAGAGTTCAGGTTAAATATTCATGTGTTATTCCCAAAGAGCACCAATTTGTTATTCTAGACAACAAATAAATTCTTTTTAAAAACCCCTCTCAGTTTTCATTTCTGTGAACAATCAGGAGACACAAACAGAGTTTCAGTCCTTCAGATTACAGCACTGGAGCGTTCGTCTTCAATCTAGTCACAGTTTGTTCATCAGTGGTGTGGGGGGGGGGGATCGTTGTTCAGATAATCCAACATCAGAGTATGAAGTTGGTAAAATTGTGAGTAAATCAAATGACAGTTTATTGTCTTTGTTTCCAAAGAAAGTCGTAATAAAACGCATTACTAAGTTAAGAGATCCTTCCAAACTCGACCTCAGCTTCTCTTCCTGTGTTTTTAAAGTCTCCCGGTTTAATTCTCACATCATTTATTTTACTTTGCCCCATCGCCTCTTCCACCTCCAGCTATCACGGCACTTCTCAGAGAGTCTTTTTCTTCCGACCTTTATTGGTTTTATTTTCATGACTATTTTTCCTCCCTCTGCTGAGGTCAAGTTTCTCGTCATTGCTTGGTGCTTTTTGTGTCATAAAAGTTATAAGCAGCCTCCCATTCGTCGTCTCAGCAGCGAAACTTGAAGATGATCAGGACGATCCTCTTGTACTCCTTCCGGAAGTTGTGGTTCAGGACGCCGTAGACGACGGCGTTGAGGCAGCTGTTGAAGTACGCCATGAAGTAGCTGGCCGTGAACAGCCACTCCGGTATGGCCCGGCTCAGCCTGGAGTCCAGCGCCACCGCCAGGCCGATGAAGTTCAGCGGCGCCCAGCAGACGGCGAAGAGCACAAACACCACGAACATGGTGAGGAAGTTGCGGAGGTCGTGCGGCTTGATTTTGGGCCGCGAGTCCGGCTTGACCCTCCGCCTCACCTGGATGACGAGGATCCAGATCCGCAGGTAGCAGTAGGTGACGATGCCGATGGGCAGGATGAAGTGCACCACCACCACCGTGATGGTGTACAGCGAGCTGACCGACTGGGCGAAGGTGCAAGAGTACACCCGGGGGTCGTACTGCAGAGACTCCACGAACCAGTTGGGCACGATGGCGAGGATGGTGAGCGCCCAGACGAGCACAACGTAGCACATGGTGTTGCTGTTGGAGAAGAGCTTGTCGTACTTGAGGCTGTGGCAAATGTAGCAGTAGCGGTTGATGGCGATCCCCGTGATGTTGAAGATGGAGCCGATGACGCTGAGGCCCATCAGGAAGCCGCTGATCTGACAGTGGATGTAACCGGCGATCCAGCCGTCGTGGAAGATGGCGGTCAGGACCAGCGGGTAGGGGTAGATGGCGACCACCAGGTCGGCAAGGGCCAGGCTCACCACGAAGGCGTTTCCTGCAGATGGCGAGGAGGATGCAGATGTCACAGCACTGACAAAAAAATAACACAACCTCAAGACATCCGTTTGGTTTCTCCTCACAATCTGCTGAGATCTACTCAACGTATCATTTCTGATGACTGTTTTATGTTAACGTGCTCCACCATTTTACTTTAAGTATCTAATCTGCACACTCAAGTGTATTTAGTTTTCTGAAGTGTTCAAAGCTTCCTGCAGACTTCCTCTTCCCTGTGATGATGTCGATAATGATGACGATCTCTGTTTACATACTAAAAGGTGCTGGCCAAACAAAGTGCAACTATTTAGCAACGAGCCTCTTCTTCTTCTTCTCCTTTCGGCTTTTCCCTTCAGGGGTCGCCACAGCGAATCAGTTGCCTCCATCTAAGCCTGTCTTCTGCATCCTCTTCTCTCACACCAACCACCTTCATGTCCTCTTTCACTACATCTATAAACCTCCTCTTAGGTCTTCCTATAGGCCTCCTGCCTGGCAGTTCAAAACTCAGCATCCTTCTACCAATATATTCACTATCTCTCCTCTGGACATGTCCGAACCATCTCAGTCTGGCCTCTCTGACTTTATCTCCAAAACCTCTAACATGGGCTGTCCCTCTGATGTACTCATTCCTGACCCTATCCAACCTGGTCACTCCCAAAGAGAACCTCAGCATCTACATCTCTGCTACCTCCAGCTCTGCCTCCTGTCTTTTCCTCAGTGACACTGTCTCTAGACCAAACAACATCGCTGGTCTCACCACAGTTTTGTACACCTTTCCTTTCATCTTAGCTGAAACTCTCCTATCACACATCACACCTGACACTTTTCTCCACCCGTTCCAGCCTGCCTGCACACGCTTCTTCACCTCTTTTCCACACTCTCCATTGCTCTGGACTGTTGACCCTAAGTACTTAAAATCCTCCACCTTCTTTATCTCTTCTCCCTGTAACCTCACTCTTCCACTTGGGTCCCTCTCATTCACACACATATACTCCGTCTTACTGCGGCTAACCTTCATTCCTCTCCTTTCCAGGGCAAACCTCCACCACTCTAGCTTCTCCTCCACCTGTTCCCTGCTCTCACTACAGATCACAATGTCATCTGCAAACATCATAGTCCATGGAGATTCCTGTCTAACCTCGTCTGTCAGCCTGTCCATCACCATAGCGAACAAGAAGGGGCTCAGAGCTGATCCCTGATGCAGTCCCACCTCCACCTTGAACTCCTCTGTCACACCTACAGCACACCTCACCTCACTGTCTTACAGTCCTCATACATGTCCTGCACCGCTCTAACATACTTCTCTGCCACTCCAGACTTCCTCATACAATACCACAGTTCCTCTCTGGGCACCCTGTCATAAGCTTTCTCCAGATCTACAAAGACACAATGCAGCTCCCTCTGACCTTCTCTGTACCTATTTAGCAACGAGCCTGCACCGATCGAAATGTGCACATAAAGACGAGTGTTGGGAGGGCTGGAAAGATAAAGGTCTGCTGATCGGGAGCTTTTCAGCCTTTGTTGGAAGTTAATGGCATATGTGGAAAATGAATGTTACCTTTTTTGAAATGCTGCTTTTTGAGCTGTGGCCGGCAGATTCAGATGACTGTGTGTGACAGTAAGTGGAGGAGTCAAACGGACATCTGGTGGGTTTCCTAAAAACATTTTAGTTGTCTGATATGTAAAACACAAAATTTATGTGATGGAAGGAACAAAAGAACGGATGACGTCTCTTTAAGATTTTCCAAGATGGTTTTAGTAAACTAATCAGAGTAAGCTCCAATTCCCTCCTTGATAGGTGTAGAATATGTTTCTCTACAAAAAAATCACACAGGGCACCTTTTATGTTAAAGAGCAGAATAGTGTTGAGCACTGAAGGGCCCTCTGGGTGCTCCGGCGTCGTCCCACAGTCCAAGGACATGCACGTTAGGTTAATTAATGACACCAAAGTGCCTGTTGGCGTGAATATTTGAGAGTGGTTCTTCATGTGTCGGCTCCAGCTCCTGCATCACCCCGCACAGATAAAGGATATAAATAATGGATGCATCTTTGACCAACAGATCCGCGCTGGGAATTTAACGATGTGTTATAATACCAATTTATAGAGTTTTAAAGAAGTTAAAGTAGTTGCTGGTTAAAATCCCCCGACAACACTATTTCTTGTTTTTTACGCGTTCTTTCCACACCTTTGGAGAACGTTGTGTTTTATTATCATACACTTAAAACTACAGAAAGCGCAACATAAAGATATAAAGACGTCTCCGTGTGTAAATTCAGATATTTTTAATTAGAGAAGTGAAAACAAAGCAAAGCAGTAGATAATTAAAATCTGGACCATTAAGCTCTGAAAGCTTCGGCGGCACTCGTATCACTACAGGCTGATGAATACAACGTGTCACCTCCTGACTTTCTTTCTTTTAGGGGTCTGCTGAGCTAAAAACATCTTTGTAATGGCATTTTCCTGATCACCTGCCAGGAACTTTCTGCATTTCATTTGTGTTTTCTCCCTTTTTGTCGTCGCCATCGCACAAAGCTCCCCTCATGAAACTCTCCTGAATCTCTGCAGCATTTGTATTGCAGGTTTTCTATCTCTTCAGTCTGCAGCCTTCTGAAATGAAGTCGGCACCAAATTCAGCCACATCCTCTTGAGAAAAATTTTCCCTCTCTTTCTTTTTAAAGCGCTTGATATTCTGCTCCTTTAGTCCTCTCCCAGGTGATTTGCTTTATACTGAAAAAGTTTTTGGCTGACATAAAAAAAAATAAATAAAAAAAAAACCCAACTCTGGGATGAGAAGAAAAAGAATAGAAAAACGTTGTGCAGCGTTATTGTTAACTTTGTGAGGCCACAGCGACGTTTATTTAAAGACTTTAATTTGTTTAACCACCTCTGATTATTAGTTCAGCAGGATAATGAGAATTTAGAGATCTAATTTCATTCATTTCTGCTGCTGCACTGATGCAACATAGATTACTGTTCAACTCAGTGATAGATGTTGTCAGAATCAGTATTTTATGTAGTCATGTACACTTCCTATTTTATTTTGAAAGTCTTGTCTCCCCTCAGTTTCCCACCTCAGCTGATTACCTGATTTGTTTCACCTGTGTCCTGTCTCCCTGGATATTTAAACCCTCCCCCACTAGGCCTCCCTTGCCAGATTGTCTTTGTTACACTGTGTACTAACCTTCTCGCGTTTGCTCTGTTTGCCTTTTTTGACTTTGATTTTCCTGCCTGTTTTGGTTGCCTGATCCTGCCTGACTTCCCGTGTATGACCACCTGCCTCCATCTGATTAAAAGACCTTGCCCTGCTGGACTTGATACCTTTACCTTGTTTCCCTTTTTTGCACCTGGGTCCATTCGCCCTCACAGATATTCTGTAATGCACAAATCTGTGGAAATATTTTATATCACCTGTTTCAGGAAAAGGACGCTCAGAGTTGTAGTCCAACCACGGCTAACTTTTCATTTAGTTTGGTGAAACCTAACAGTAACTATCAAAGTAAACGGTCGGTCTGCGCTGAAATGAGAAAAGCAGATGATCAAATATTGATTTCAGTGCTTCGGTATTCCAGAGAAAATACTTTTCAGCCATTCTCTGTCCCGTACCTTCCTGGTTAAGTGAGTTTTGTGTTGTTGATAAAGTTAAAAAAAAAAAAAAAGTTGAGTCCTGCCGGCTCTCTTTAAGGCTGAGTTTCTGATAAAGGTTGTTGGTATTTCTTTGTGGATTGAAAATCACATTTCTCACACTGCGTGACCTTTAAATGTCTGAAATACTTGAAGCATCACTTGGAAAAAGAAAATCTATCCCATGTTTAGTAAAATTACTCACTCTCTGCTCATAAATCCACGCTAATGTCCCATTTCTAATAAATTACTATTTCAGTTCAGTTGTTTAATGTACCACATCATAAAACCAGAACTCTGCTCTGTTATCGGAGATAAATGCAAATGTTTTCCGCACACTATTCATCTGTCATGTTTACCACCGGCAGAAAGGCTCCCTTTATCATTTCCTGTCACCAAAGCACCTCCCTCACAGATAGAAACACTAAAAAATACATCATCTGACTGTCACCTTCCTCGTGCATCCACTTTGTGCCCTCGTCACTCCCCCATCAGGCCTAAGTGTGTCTGAAACGCGGCGGCTGTGACGGATACGTGTTGGTGGGAACGTTCACCAAAGCGCCTTCTCCACCCGGAGCGGAGTGCCGTTAATAATACCTTGTTCCACCTTGCTCTCTACATTTCACCCCCCCCAACTCTGTCTTCATTACGAACAGACTTCATCGCTAATATTCTGCCCGATAACTCTCCGGCACGACACAGAAGGCTAGTTAGGGAAGAGCTGCGGCTCAGAGCACGGAGACGGGGGACTTGTTAACCGCCAGTCAATATGTATTAGTCGTCGGTTCTGTCTTTATTAGTGCGTTTGCTCTTTGAAACTATTCCCAACTACATCCCTCTTCTTGTTTCAGCTGGAACCCTCCGTGTTAATGAGTGGAGCAGAGAAACGGGGCCACAGTTCAACGACACCGACTGTGTCTCATTACATCCATTCATCCTTTAAGTACCCAGATAAAAGTATCAGCTACTGACTGGCTGACTGATTGACTGACTGACTGACTGGCTGACTGACTGACTGACTGACTGACTGATTGACTGACTGACTG
The DNA here is from genome assembly GCA_034769265.1 of Remorina albescens. Taxonomy (NCBI): domain Eukaryota; kingdom Metazoa; phylum Chordata; class Actinopteri; order Carangiformes; family Echeneidae; genus Remorina; species Remorina albescens. The sequence goes on along the minus strand of CM068475.1, from coordinate 4,829,800 downwards.
ACTGATTGACTGAATGACTGACTGACTGACTGATTGACTGACTGACTTGCTGACTGACTGACTGACTGACTGACTGACTGGCTGACTGACTGGCTGGCTGACTGACTGACTGACTGACTGACTGACTTGCTGACTGACTGAATGACTGACTGACTGACTGACTGACTGGCTGACTGACTGAATGACTGACTGACTGACTGACTGACTGGCTGACAGACTGGCTGACTGACTGACTGACTGACTGACTGACTGGCTGACTGATTGACTGACTGACTGACTGATTGACTGACTGACTTGCTGACTGACTGACTGATTGACTGACTGGCTGACTGACTGACTGACTGACTGACTGGTTGGCTGACTGACTGACTGACTGACTGACTGGCTGACTGACTGGTTGGCTGACTGACTGACTGGCTGGCTGACTGACTGACTGATTGACTGACTGAATGACTGGCTGGCTGACTGACTGACTGACTGGCTGACTGACTGACTGGCTGACTGACTGACTTGCTGACTGACTGAATGACTGACTGACTGACTGACTGACTGGCTGACTGACTGAATGACTGACTGACTGACTGACTGACTGGCTGACAGACTGGCTGACTGACTGACTGACTGACTGACTGACTGGCTGACTGATTGACTGACTGACTGACTGATTGACTGACTGACTTGCTGACTGACTGACTGATTGACTGACTGGCTGACTGACTGACTGACTGACTGACTGGTTGGCTGACTGACTGACTGACTGACTGACTGGCTGACTGACTGGTTGGCTGACTGACTGACTGGCTGGCTGACTGACTGACTGATTGACTGACTGAATGACTGGCTGGCTGACTGACTGACTGACTGGCTGACTGACTGACTGGCTGACTGACTGACTGATTGACTGACTGGCTGGCTGGCTGGCTGACTGACTGACTGACTGACTGACTGACTGGCTGACTGACTGGTTGGCTGACTGACTGACTGACTGACTGGCTGACTGACTGACTGACTGACTGACTGGCTGACTGACTGGTTGGCTGACTGACTGACTGACTGACTGGCTGACTGACTGACTGACTAACTGACTGGCTGGCTGACTGACTGACTGATTGACTGACTGGCTGACTGACTGACTGACTGGCTGGCTGGCTGGCTGACTGACTGGCTGACTGACTGACTGACTGGCTGGCTGACTAACTGACTGGCTGGCTGACTGACTGGCTGACTGATTGACTGACTGACTGACTGACTAACTGACTGGCTGACTGACTGACTGATTGACTGACTGGCTGGCTGGCTGGCTGACTGACTGACTGACTGACTGACTAACTGACTGGCTGACTGACTGACTGATTGACTGACTGGCTGGCTGGCTGGCTGACTGACTGACTGACTGACTGACTGACTGGCTGACTGACTGGTTGGCTGACTGACTGACTGACTGACTGGCTGACTGACTGACTGACTGGCTGGCTGACTGATTGACTGACTGACTTGCTGACTGACTGATTGACTGACTGACTGACTGACTGACTGGCTGACTGACTGACTGACTGATTGACTGACTGATTGACTGGCTGACTGACTGATTGACTGATTGACTGATTGACTGACTGGCTGACTGACTGATTGACTGGCTGACTGATTGACTGACTGGCTGACTGACTGATTGACTGACTGACTGACTGATTGACTGACTGGCTGACTGATTGACTGACTGATTGACTGACTGACTTGCTGACTGACTGACTGGCTGACTGACTGACTGACTGATTGACTGGCTGACTGACTGACTGACTGACTGACTGATTGACTAACTGACTGGCTGACTAACTGACTGGCTGACTGACTGACTGACTGATTGACTGACTGACTGATTGACTGACTGACTGAATGACTGGCTGGCTGACTGACTGGTTGGCTGGCTGACTGACTGACTGACTGACTGAATGACTGGCTGGCTGACTGACTGACTGACTGGTTGGCTGGCTGACTGACTGACTGACTGGCTGACTAACTGACTGACTGGTTGGCTGGCTGACTGACTGACTGACTGACTGACTGACTGACTGGCTGACTGACTGACTGACTGATTGACTGACTGATTGACTGGCTGACTGACTGATTGACTGATTGACTGACTGGCTGACTGACTGATTGACTGGCTGACTGATTGACTGACTGGCTGACTGACTGATTGACTGACTGACTGACTGATTGACTGACTGGCTGACTGATTGACTGACTGACTTGCTGACTGACTGACTGGCTGACTGACTGACTGACTGATTGACTGGCTGACTGACTGACTGACTGACTGACTGATTGACTAACTGACTGGCTGACTAACTGACTGGCTGACTGACTGACTGACTGATTGACTGACTGATTGACTGACTGACTGATTGACTGACTGACTGAATGACTGGCTGGCTGACTGACTGGTTGGCTGGCTGACTGACTGACTGACTGACTGAATGACTGGCTGGCTGACTGACTGACTGACTGGTTGGCTGGCTGACTGACTGACTGACTGGCTGACTAACTGACTGACTGGTTGGCTGGCTGACTGACTGACTGACTGACTGATTGGCTGACTGACTGGTTGGTCAGTCTGCAGTCCTGCTAACAGTAAAAGATTGTTGAGCAGGTTTTACGTTCATTTCTTAATCTTCCTAATTAACTGAGGAGCTTAAAAGACAAACCAAAGTGTCATGCTGGAGGAGGATTTTTCACAACCTGGCAACATAAGATTATTATGTTCTTTGAACCGATAACAGTCTATTAACAATGAATTAATTCAATAATTGCAGAAGCTTTCATCAGAAAGTGGCAGCAGCAGCTTTAATCCAAATAACGACATGAAATGACTTTAATAAATGGACATAGGAGGCGCCTCGGTGAGAAACTGAACCCATCCGGCTCTGCTAATCGGCCTGTTCATGAAGACGAACGACAAAGATTTCTATCTGTTTGACCTCTTCAACCTTCGAGAAGTTCCAGCTCTTTCAAAGTGGAAAGTTGTTTTTTTTTTTTTTTCTGCACGTCTGAATGCAAATTTATGCAGCGACTGGCTCAGAAACCTAATTAGATCACGAGCTCTGCCGAAGAACTTTTTAAACTTCCTGTCGTCTGCTGCTCTCCAGCTGCTGCGCTTTTGCACGAGTGTTTCGTAACCACGGAGGGTTTTTTCAAATGGGAGCCTCTCTGCTGGTGCGTTCTGATCCAGACGCTCTCACTATCGCTGCTTGTACTCTGTTCAAGTACGACAGCAAACACCACAGATACTGATACCGATATCAGCATTCAGGTCGGGGGCAAGAGTAGACACTTTTTTTTTTTTAACTGAGTCAACTTTCAGCTGACATTTCCTGATCAAGATAAGAGATGCTGGCTGAAAAAACCGACGATGTAGACGGTCGAATTCGAGGCCGTCCTCAGACTTTCTCTTTCAAACGATCATCCAAATGTATAAAACCAGTCTGTGCGTCAGGGTGAGACAAAAATAGGAGTTCCAGTTAGACGCGTTTCTTGAACTTGATGGAGAGCTGTGATGGTTGATGTGATTCCATTTATAACAATCACACCGTGCAAATCCCCAAATCTGTCGACCGGACGTCAGAGGGGGAAGCAGAAAGTCAGATATCTGTAGACTGCTTCTTCAGCTCAACGGTGCTGCAGGAAGTAGAAAGCTTCCTTTTTGGCCATTTCACATACTTTCTATTATCAGTATTCAAGTCAAGTGTATCTTCTCTGCCGAACTTCATATAACTTGGTCTGAATACCAATTAAATCCAAATGTCACCTCAGCCGGAGTCCACTCTCATACATCCTGCTTTAATGGACATGGTGTTTAATGTGTTGCTGCCGCTTCTTCCACTAATAAGCAGAACACCAGACTCAGACACATATTTCTCATGTTCAATGAGGAATATTTAAACTTCCACGCTCCTCAACAACACTTGGAGTTTTGTGCTGCTGCTGTTCAACCATGCATGAGGTGAATATGGAAACTGGAGTCGGACTCGTGTGTTGCGACAAACACAAATGCAGCAGAGACATCTTCGCAGATCTTTTATTTTCTCGGGATTTGAGTTTAAAGATGAGTCGGGTCGGTCGGGTCGGTCGGGTCTTGGAACGCCTGCAGCACCATGTTTGGCCCCCTCTGAACGCTGAACCGCAGCGAGTGATGAAGTAGAAGAGCGTCTAAAGAAAATCAGACGTTTTCTGGGGCGGCTCAGCGTCCTGCATCGTCGGGCAGGTGTGCTGCAGCAGGACGAGGTCGGGCGGGTTTCTGGGATCAGGTCCGGCTCGTCAGGGGGGAAGAGAAAGGTGGCGACTTCGTGTCGAACGCAGCAGCAGAGCGCGAGCTTCTGCCGTCTCAACAAATGTTGGCCGGGCTACGAAGCCTCGGGCCACCTGTTGCAGGTGTGGTGATGTCTCACCTCTGCTCTCTGCGGATCAGAGAGCTTCAGCACACAAGTTCTCACTGCGAAGAGCTACCCAAACACCGATCCAAAGAATTTCAATAATTATATCTACTTTGGTTTGAGCGATAAAATAGGAGCTGACCTACGTGGAGCAAACGCTGCACACGGCTGACCTGTTCCTCTGAACCTCCTGAGATCGGTATCAGAAGACAGACCTTAACTGGACCGTTTTATTTCTGCGTATCGGTTTCTGTCAGCACAGCCTGAAACAATCACAGTGATAAAACTGTGAGCGTCTGCTTAAAGAGTAATCTTCATTTACCGGCTGAACGATCTGATGTGAAATTACCTGAGTTCCATCATCTCATGTTGCTTTGACTGGAGGGAGTATTTTATGATGAATAGAAGGAGCTGGGCAGCAGCTTCGGTCCTCCACCTGAGCCGACACTTTCGTTTTATTAGAAGAAAATGAAACTCAAAACTTCACCACGCAAATCTGAACCTGAACAACGCTAAAAGCCCACACGGTGAAGCATGTGGGCGCCAGGATTTTAGTCAGACCTGAGCTGTGTCCTTTACACAAGCTCTCTTTTTCAGTAAAGAGACGAGACAAAAGTTAAACTACGTCCTGGACTGCTTGAAGCAAAACGAGTCCAGTGTGACACAGACTGAAAGAGACTCTACGTGCTGATGTGTCAAAACTTTTTTGTACATTTAGTGAAGCATTTTGTTTTGTTTTGTATGTTGTGTAATAGCCGTATGTGTATTATGTAAAGTTTACTCCAGAGCTTCAACTTCTCAGTTTGTTGCATCAGAGCAGAAATTTAATCAGATGTGCAGCAGACTTTAAACTTCCAACACAGAAAATAAAGACACAAAAAAAAAATCCCCAAACAGAAAATAAAACATGTTTATATTTTCAGGGGAAAGCAGATTATTCAAACCACCTAATCTCACTGAAATCATCGTGTTCAGTGATTGTCCGAGGTGGCAGCGAGGCAACAGCCTCCCTGACACATAATCCTTCCTTAAAAGCTGCTGAAAATGTTTCCAGAGCAACAAACGTAACTTAAAACGATGATTACTGAAAGCATTGATTACTGATGTCGATTGTGTAACATGCAATCGATACCCAAACCGAGTTATAGCCAAACTGTCTGTTTCCTCACGTAGGTCACAAACTGGGTGAAAGCCAAAACTAGTCTGATGTGTTGAGAGCCATCAGATTTCCTCAGAGTGACTTCATCACAATGATGAGATGAAATAAAGCTTCTCCCCTCAGTGAGCCGTAAACCTCCACCATTTATCACTACACATAAACATCCTGTTGTTTTAGGATGATTAAAGTCATTTTTATTGTCCTTTGTGGTGAGTTCCACAAACAATTGAAGCCATTCTTCAGCCAAGAGGCTTGTAGGTGTTTTCTGCTGTTCGGCTCGCAGTGAACACGAGGAATGCTCGAATGCGGTGCAGAATAAATTCACGGGCGTATTGACAGGTGAGACGCATTTCTCTTTCCGCAGCTGGAGCTGTGCGTCATTTGCATTTTTTAAATGAACAGTCTGTCGGTTTATGTGTCGGTCTGGCGACACTGACATGATGAACTGTGACGGGGCTTTAGTGATGACCCGGTGATGTGTTTGTGACTGAGCAGATGGACGGAGGTGACGGATGGGCCGAGCGGGGAGGACAGGAAATCGGGAAGAGGAGGAAAATAATTCAGTCGCAGGAGAAGAGAAAAGGTGGAAAAGAAAGAAATGGACAGAAGAACATCGAGATAAGAGACCTGACGGCTGCTGAGGAGAAAGTAAAAGAAGAGTGATTACAGGGAGGGTGAGAGATGGAAAAGGGAGGGCAATGAGGGGAGGGGGGGCCCAAAGGGAGGTGTCAAACATCAAGCAGAAAGGCCGGATGGGAGAGAGGAGAAGAATTGGAAAGGCCGGAGATGAATTGAGACGAAAGTTGGAAGATGGGGAAAGCGTAAAGAAAGGCCGGGGTGGATAAAAGAGGACAGGAAGGGACATCAGAATAAATGAGGAGCTGGTGGGAAGAATAAATGAAAAAAACGTCTGCAATTCATCCCGTTTTCAACTTCCAATCATCATGTCCCCACTCGGGGATTCCAGGGATGAGAAACAGGAAATAAATGATAGCTGGTGAACACAGAATCTGTTTGTGTGTGTATCGATTCACGGAGATGATAATTTGTCAACGTGACAAGAGTGAGACTCGACTGTGAACAGACGAGTCGGAGAAAATGATTCGTCTCTGGTTGTTTTATTTATTAATACTAACGGCCAACGTCACCTTCTGCTTCTGCTTCTCTTTAAGTTCACTGGATCTAATTTTCTCCCATGTGATGTTGCAGAAGTGAAACTAGTTGACACAGTTAAGAATTTGAATTCAGCAGCAGCTGTATGTGAAACGGTCATTCCACTCTGGAAAATTATGGACGGATAATGGATCCATTAAATCTTGGCAGATTCCGGTCGACAGCTATCTTCATCAGACTTCACTTCTGAAGGACACGTTCGATTTTCAGGACTGATGATAACTTTTAATTTTAGAATTTTGCACATTTCCTGTCCAACAATCCAAAACACAAAGTCGTTTGGTTGAATAGAATAAAATATTTGGCTTCATTCTGCCGATACAGTGCTGAAAACAGACTGATGATGAAACGATGAACACAAACTTTCCTTCGTCTTTATTCTGTGTTAGTTTTTTCTGTTTCAGAAACAAAAAAAGACGAGCGGGGGCCAACAACAACAGATGTTTTTCTGCGTGCTTTGTATGCTTCATCGGAGCTGCTTGGCGGTCGGTCAAACAGCCGCCGCGGATTAATCGGGATTGATTTCCGTGAACCTGACGAGCCAACGCTGTGATTGGCCAGCCGAGCAGAGGAGCCACAACACAAAGGATTGTTAACTGAACAACCTCTGTCACTTCTCGTGTGCACAAACGAGCGCAGCGCCATGAAGGTGTTAAAGCAGCAGTCAAACGATGCGGCCTCTTCTTCCTCATCTGTTCGCGACAGATATAAACATTTTTAATTCCTCAGAGTAAATTTTCTGTTTACCTTGATGATCATCAGTCCAAAGCTGCACGGCTGTCTAAGACTTGATAAGTACGTAAACACTTTTTTGACGCTTCTTTTAAAACATTTTTAACTTCAACACTTTCAGTTTGTCGGCTTTCTGCTGATTCTCCTCTTCTGTCCCGTCAGATTGAATTTACGCTTCAGCGTCGTTGTGGAGATCAGCTCTGTCGGCTCCACAGCGCCACTCCTCTCACATCAATCCACACGACCGGCTCATAAAATCAAACATAAGAGTCGCTGCCAGAAAAACCAAAAGTGCTGTTATATACTTAGAAGTTCAGGTTGGAACCTGCCAAGACGCCGACAGATTTGTAGCGCTGAATAAAATTTGAAACTGGATTAAGTGCTTCTGGTTAAACGCAGCAGATCGGAGCCGTCTATAATCACTGAGCCGATTTGGGTTTGACCTGTTGACCTTTTGACCTTTCACACGTCAGTTTCTCCTGCACTTTTCTGACGTGGATGGAGTGCTGCAGGACGCGGTGAATTGATTTTTTTTTTGGGCTGAATTGATCGGAGCTTCACAGGAAGTCGGGTCTCCCTGCTCCATTAATACGAAAATCGTAAAGAGGCAAAAACAACTTATCAATATTCATATGTTGTCACATGAGGACAACGAAGGCTCACTAAGTGCCTTTCATGTGATATTTACTTCTAGTGATGCCTCTGTGGGAGCGTGCAGCCGACCGAAGGATAACAATTAGGAGTCAGGATTGATTTTCTCCCCGTCTGTATGTTTGAAGGTTTCTAAGTGCCTGAGTTATTTATGCACAGCGGCGCTCTTAGCTTGTGGTCCACATCAATCTGAGGCCTCTATCAGATCTGCACATCAATTACAGTGAGTCACCAACTATGACTCCACTACTTTTAGTTTCCAAAAGTCCTTGACCGAGAGCCAACATGGCAGATCTCCCAGTCTGCATCTGCAGCAAACTCCTGGGCCGTCAGCGGCGACCAATTCTCTGTCAGAGCTGCGTTTTTATAGATCTGATACAAAACAGCATCCGGAAAGCAAAACATCCTGAGCTTGACAGATCAAGGAGAAATCTGTTAAATTCACTCAGCAGAGGACACATCGGACCGCACAGCCATGTTAACAGTCTAATCATCACAAAAACTACAGTTTACATTCAGCAGGACTTCATTCATACATTCACACAGCAGCAGATTCTCATAATAACATAAAGTGACAGTTAAATCTTTCATATTCTACATTTTCTTTAATGTGTCACTTAAAAAATAAAGTTAGTTCATTTAGACTATTAAAATATAAACTCACTACAAACACACAACTCAGGCTGAGAGTTGATGGTGACTCAACATTAACACAAAGAATGACATTAAAAAGTCAAACACAGAGAGGTCACTTTCTCTCCTGCTGGATGAGCTGCAGCTCTACCTGCTTTCCGGAGCTTCCTGTTCCTGAACACGGACACGATGACCAGCAGGTTCCCGATAACATCCACCACGATGGTCGTGATCAGGACGCCGGCCAGCAGGACCGCCGCCCAGGGGAAGGTCTGCTGCTGCTGCCCCGGAGCCCCCTCCTCTCCCGCCGGCGTGGAGTTGCGGGGCCCCAGGGTCCCCCCCACCACGGTGGGCTCCCGGTCCTCCGGGGACATCAGCTGCGGGAGGTGCCTCGGGTCGACCAGTCGCATCGGGTCGTGGCCGCGGAGGGTCGGTCCGTTCAGCATGACGCGCGGCGCGGCGCGGCGGATTCAGCGCACCGACGATCCGAGCGCATCGCTGCGCGTAACGGCACCGGAGCGACGCGTCCTTCAGGCGCCGGCGTCTCCAAACGGGGCATCGCGGGGACACTTCTGGGACTCTGGAGGGTTTGATCTCTTTTTTTTTTTTTTTTGCTTCCTAACGCGGACTGTGGAAATGTTCGTGGACAGAAAGACGCACCATCTTGTGTCCGTTCCCGTTAAAAGTGGAAGAAATTAGAGAAAACTGCAGATTCTCAGGCTCTCGGCTCAGCTGGAAGGATTTCATTCACAAATCCGCGCTGTTGTTCACGATCCCGGCTTCATTCAGTCAATCAGACCAACTCTGAGTCCTGGAGGAGCTTTACGCGCCTTATAGCGTCCAACATGACGCCCCCCCCCCCCTCTCTCTCTCTCTTTCTGTCGTGTTTCTCTGCTGATCCAACAATGATCAGCTCCTTTTCTTCCCACCCCCCCCCCCGCCCTGTGCAGGTCCCTGATCCCCCCCCAGCTTCTTCTCTCTTATCTGGTCGCTTTATGTTTCATTTTTCATCTGAACAACAAATGTGACGCCTGAAATTCTCCAAACTGACATCTGAGCTCTTTGCACACTGAAGGGGCAGTTGTTCCCTTCATTTAATTTAATATCAGGTGTTTATTTTCATTTCCAAATGAAAGTCTCATTTTATTGATTAAAAAAAAAAGAGTTTCCTCTTTAGAAATCAGCCTGTACTCAAAAAACTGAACCTCAAAATGAGCCGTCGGGACTTCTGGACTTTTCTGACGTCACAACTGGAAACTCATCGACCTCAGCTACACTCACAAGCTCTCAGCCAATCAGAGGAGAGTCTCCGAGCTCCTCCTCTGTGAGGACAGCTCATATAAAACACAAATGAATTTTCTAATGCCAATCGACACAACTGAAAAAAGAAATTTGATCATTAAAATGAAAAAATAAAACAAAGCGGCCGTTCAGCTGATGGAAGATAAAAACATGTTGAAGTGATTTTTTAACCTTTCAGTGTTATCGGCTTTAAAATCTGCTTCATGACGTGAAAACAAAAGACAAAAACTTTCTTTTAGAACAGAAACTTGATACTGATTTATTTTTATGCCCCCAAAAAAGGATTCTGTCACCTACTTTTAGGAGTGGACCTAAAAATGAACCTCAGAGCTGCTTCGAGTCCCTGATGGAGGGAACAAGGTGCAGGACTCAGATAATCGGCGCTGGTCCAAAATGGAAGAAGAAGAAGAAGAAGAAGAAGGAGGGTGGGGGCTGCTGAATAAAAACACAAGATGGCGCCCAGAGAATTTGAATCATTCATTTCCACCCAAGTCTTTGGGTTTCCATCCAAACAGGCCAAACTCTCCTCTTCCTCATCTGTCATTCACTTTGTTGGTGCTTGAAACAGCAGAGACTCAGTGTGTGTGTGTGTGTGTGTGTGTGTCGGGAAACATCGACACACAAACACACACATAAATACACACATTTATTACTCAGACTAGAGATGTAAACACACCTGTGCTTCTTTGGGAGGTTTGACCACAAACTGTGATGCGTGCTTTTTGTGTAGTTGTGTATGTGATGTGGATACACAAAGCGCAGCGGCGTGCACACGCTCTCAGCCGCAAATACACAGAGCAACTCATGTGTGAAGGAAAGCGTGAACACAAAAAGTGTGTGTTTTGTTAACGTGTCCCATCGCTCCGCGCAGCGTGCATGAATATCAGTCAGATATATATTTCAGGGCACGTTCAGGCTCGGCGTGTTCTCGGGGGGCTTTTATTTGGACCCTGAAGCGTTCCCTCCCCGACTTCAGTCACAAAGCAGCACCTGGGGAGGAGAGGCCGGCGTGATGACTACGAGTCAGAGCTCAAAAAAAAAAAAAGAAAGTCCAACAACACAAAGAAACACAAACTTTGAAGCTCGTCGTCTGCTGCTGATCCCGAAGGCCAAACGTTGTTATCATGTTGAGCTTTACAACACAAGTTTCTTCAGGCGGCGAACTTTCTAATTTAAACTAAAACATTTTATCAATAAGTCGGACAAAAAAAAAAAAAAAAAAAAAAACCTCACCTGGATTTCTGGATGAACTGATTCGAATTTAGAGGTCAAAGGTCACTGTGACCTCACAAAACGCACATGTTTTTGGCTGACTTTAGTTTTTATCCAAACGCTCTCTTCACTGTGACATCATGAAGTTCTCCAACATGTTGGTCCAAACGGACTGTTCTTTATCTTTCTGCTCTTTTTTTTGTTTTGTTTGGCTTTTTGGACGATGAACTTTTATCTCGTGAAATGGAAATTAGTCTGCCGACTTGAACTGCACAAACGTCATCAATACATCATCAGATTCTGGATCAATACAGCTGATTGACAGCGATGACGTCAGAAATGATAAAATAAATACTTTCTATACATTCTTTGTGTTTCGTTTTTATACCAAAATAAATAGAAGACAAACACATTGTTGTGCAAAACCTCGATGAATAAACAATTGTCGAACGTTGTGGGTTTCAACAATGACTCCAGTTTCCTATAAATCCATTTTTAATGTGCCGTGACACTCTGAGTCACCTCTCGTAATGATTCCACGTGTTTCATGCGTTCCTGCTGCGGTACATCACCTGTTTTTTTTTTTTATTTGATTGGTCTTCTGTGTGCGGAACAATGAGGTGCATTTTTTTAGGACGCATTTCCCAGAAATCCTTGCAACGGGGCGTAAGTGGTGTGGCGCTCTGAAATAGGTTTTCTCTGACCTCCGACCCCTCTTTCTGTCCTCTCGGCTGCTTCCTGCCCACAGTCACTACGGGATTGAGTGTGAATTGCTGCTCTGCTGTTTCCACAAAACAGATTTATTAAAGTACCACATGTAACAGGCAGACATGTGGACACACACCAACACACACCGCTCTACACAAGCATGTTCAGAAACACACACACATTCCTATAGAGTCCCACGTGTACATAAACAAACATAAGTGCTGCTGCAGAGCTGTATGGAGCACATTAGTGCTCTCTTGAGTCACACTGAGGCTGTTTAAATTTGTAGATTTCCAGGAATTCAAGCTATTCTCCTTTGAAACCAAAGAAGTGATCTGTGTGTATAAAATCAATGTGTGTGTGTGTGTGTGTGTGTGTGTGATGGAGGTTGTTCATGTTAAAGCATCCACACAGACACACACACACACACACACACACTGTCATAGATATTAATGAACTTATCTACGAACCTTCTGAACTGTCAGCGTGTCCGTTTGTATTTTGCATTCTTATACTGTTTAAACGGACGTTTGCAAAGACGCCACCTGCTTATCAAAGTCAAGTCATTGGTTTGCTTTGAAAAGACTTTGAAATTGTATGTAATGTAAATGTAAACAAAATCATCACCTTTTAAGCCGTCATGATGGAATTGTTGGCGCTCGTTGCCAAGAAGAAGCACATTCAGATTAATTTGGTGACTCCAAACTGCCTGTCGGTGTGAGTGTGAGCATGAGAGGCTGAGTCCTCCACGATGTCGTCTGTCTTCACCAAATGTGTATTAAACTTCATGTCAGATGTTCTGCAACAGAAGTGTGATTTCCATTTGTTTGGTTTGATTTGATTTGAGAAATTAAACCTGTAATCTGCAGCCGTACAAGTTTGGCGTTATTCAACAAAAATGAAGTAATAATAATAATAATATCTGGGATTTATATAGCGCTTTTCTGAGTACTCAAAGATGCTTTACATGTGTGTGTGTGTGTGTGGGGGGGGGGGGGCCTAGGGGTCTAAGGTAAGTAAAAGCAACAACTTCATTAGGAGAACATTAAAAGTGGAAAAGTACGATAAGACATAAAATCAATAAAAACAATAAAAACAAGAATTGATAAAAGGTCAGCCCGGGAATGCTTTTGTAAACAGATGAGTTTTTAGTGCGGTCTTGAAGGTCGGGAGGGAGGGGGCGTCTCTGATGCATTTGGGGAGTTCATACCAGAGGGTGGGGGCGGCCACGGAGAAGGCCCTGTCGCCCCAGGTTCGGCGCTTGGCCTTTGGGGCCTTGAGGAGGCCGGCGTCCCTGGACCTAAGGGAGCATGATGGAGCGTGTGGCTCTAGGAGGTCGGAGAGGTGGGGGGGGCGCCAGGTTGTGCAGTGCTTTGTAGGTGGTGAGGGGTATTTTGAAGTGGATTCGTTGTTTGACAGGCAGCCAGTGGAGGTAGTAACTGAACAGTTTTCCTGTTCATAGTTACTTCAGTCCATCACAGAGACAGACAGAGACCAACAACCACTCAGACCTACGGACAGTTTAGAGTCACCAGTGAACCCAAACATGATGTCTTTGGAGACTCCACACAGAAAGGCCCCCGGTTATTTCTTCAGCTTAAATCTGAACACTGTGATAACTGACTCCATCTGTTTGACTGTACATTAGCTTTTATAAAACACACACACACACACACACACACGCTCGGACACACTGATCACTCTAAGCGGATAATGAGGACGACACCTCGGGTGCTGAAATAATTGAAGCTGTTTGATATCTCATGAAATATTATTCACACGCACACACACACACTCTCTCTCTGACATGTTGACCTTCGTAATCACACACAGCAGCAGCAGCACTGAACGCACATTCACACTCGAACATGTCAGATAGATGTCAGATCCACGATGGACGTCTAACACAGGCCGACACCTGTTAGGACTGACCTATCAAAAAAATTTAAGATAAAAACCTCCCTGATGTTGCGTCGTGATGCTCGATGATCACGGCTGCAGATTTTTCTCTGAAACTCAGAGTGATTTGTGAGAAAACGGCTCCCTGAAGCATGAACAGATTTTACTCACCGAGTAAAATAACTATCACATTTTTAGCTTCAGTCTTCGGTTCCTCTTTTTTTTTTTTTTTCCTCAAAGAGCCGACATTTTGACATCCTGCAGAAAGACAGGTTGTTTTTTCTCATTCCATCTCTTTGTTGCGTCGACTGAAACCTGTGACTTCTTCTTTCATCACCATGGTTACTGAGACAGTCATCGCTTTGTTTGTTTGTTTGTTGTTTTTGCTGGTTTAATGGTTAAATGGTTCAAGCTTGGGCCGTCTTTGTTGTCTTGGTTACAGTATTAATAAAACAGTTAACTTTGTGCACCGCACAAACGATGACAGAAAATCTAAACCGCTGTGTGTTGCTGACTTCATCCTCCGTAAACTCCAGAACTTCCCTTTGCTGCTTTCACTGAATCATCCTGCTGCACAGACGACCAATTAGCTCTCTGCTGAGATATTTCAGTCTGGACGACGGTCCCAAAGCATCCAAAGCATGAAGACGAGTCCGGCTGCAGAAAGACTTCAGTTCCTTCAAGTTTACTGAGACTGAAACTTCGAGTTGTGGTGATTTTACTAATCTAAAATATGTAACCAACTATAAAGTCAGACTGAACAGGATTTGGGTTTCTGTGCTGAGACCCTTTTTGTGGTTTTCATCCCGAACAGCTCAGGACACTTTGGAGTCTGACGACAGAACGAACCGTCACGAGCGTTCTGCTTTGTGCGTTTGACTTGTGTACTTCTAAGTAGAGACACAATGAGAAAAAACCTTGGGAGGACCGGAGGTCACATCTCACTTTCATCCCGACAGATGAATCGAGCCGAGCAGCGACAAAAGAAATGAGTCACACGAGAATAATGTCAGCATGTAGACGGAGTTCTGGACTCGCCTCTGCAACTTTTTCTCTGAACGCCATCACAACATCTGCAGCGTTGACGTCATTCGAAGCTGTTTCATTGAACATCCACGATGTTTTCAATTAATATGAATGTGGTGATTCATTTTTGACCTGAAGTAAATTTGTATGAAGATAATTTATAAAAAACAAAAAACAAAACAAAAACTAAAAACAAGCAGCATTCCTCCAGAACCTGTTGGTTTGTGAACTTCTGTTTTAAAACCCTCCAGTTTATTAATCTGGCCTTCTTTCCACCTTTTAAAAGTAATTTTTTATTTTTATTTATGAGTTAAATCAGACGTCATATGATTGATTTCTTCTGGCTCCAGCCTGCGGCAGCTGCTCTGTCACCGTCCTTGTCTGTAATTTAATTGAGTTAAGGCAAAGAATAATTATTTCTCATAATCCAGCAGTGAAAAGGAATATTTCATATTTTTTAATATTCTTAAACAACATTGCGTGCAAACAGAACTTGCAGAAGGAAACAGCAGTGTGAGTTAAAAATAAAAGAAGGAAGATGTTTGCAGATTATTGTGTCCAACAGATTTGACTTTTAGTTTTTGCTGCAGCTGCAGGAGTCGTATTGAATCTCGTCCTAAACTCTCAAACTCTTCATCAGCGTCTCCATCTGCTTTTCCTCTGAACGCCTGCAGACAGGATCATGTTCGTGGGCGGGGGGTCAGGCGTTTTCCTCCTCTGCCTCCAGCCGTCCTCCATCACTCCTTTACACAATGAGGTCGGTGGAGGTCGTCCAAATGTTCCCAAAAACACCAGCGTTTGATGCTTTCAGCTTCTCTTGTTTCCATCAGTCACTTCCTTCATCACAGCAGAACGCTGTCAGGATCGTCGTGTTTCCGTTGTTTTCCCTCCTCTTTTGTTGTGTTGTCTTCCTGTCCTGTTTGTGCGTCTGTCTGGAGGTGGGCGGAGCTGGAGTCACCTCTCACCTGCACACCTGCCACTCATCTCCAATCAAGCCACCTTTTCTCCTCTCTGGATAAAAGCCTGCTTCAGCTCACCCACGCGGTACCACGCCGTGGCCCCAGATGACGTTCATGGTCGCGGCGAGTTCCTGTAGTCCTGCTGTGACTCAGAATCCCAGACTCCTCTCTGCCTGCCTTCCTGCTCCCCCTCCAGCCGCACTCACCTGGACAGCTAAGTCACACACAACATAAACTTCCCCGTCGATTCACACTCATTATGACAGAAGCCTGCAGAAGGAGTTTGTGGATTTTAATTATGAAGCTCAAAAATGACTGAAGCTTTAGTGTGAAGTATGAAATGTTGTTCTGATTGGTACTTTGGCTGGTTGATGGTTGAGTTTTTGTCCTGCTGACAGGAAGTCATCATCACCAGCAGCAGCAGAAGGTCGACTCCTGATCTTTGGGGCCGAACGGGGACACTTCTGTTTCTAAACTGAATTTCAGTGTTGAGACCAAAACCTGGACTGAAACAGGAAACGACAGTGAAGGAAGAACGGATTATTTTCGCTTTATGTGCTTTTCAGTGTCAATCTTCAGGCTTCTTTCTTCATGTCGGCCGTTTTAGTGACAGTTTTTTATTCGCTGTCGCTGTTTGTCAGTGTCACTCGTTTTCAGCTCAACTTTCTGTCACTGCTTTGCTGCAGAGGCCGAAGCGGGGGGGGGGGACTCAAACAGGGGTATTTTTTTCGTCTTTCAGTAGTCTGACAAAATGTGAAGTCACCGCTCTCGTCCGTAATCGTCAGCCGTTCGTTTGGTTATCGTGGAGATGGACGTGTTGATGTGCTCCGTATCTGCTGGAGAAGAATCCAAACATCTAACGTGCCGAACACTTTTCCGGCGTATTCTGTAAAAACCAGACTTCAGTGTGAATCTGATGATGATCCCACTTGTCAACGTTACGGTTGGAATTCTTCTGTGATTCGTTGGTTTTATTTTTGGCTGCTGAGCTTGATGAAACATTTCGACACAGAAGGACCCCTGAAGGTTTTTCAGACACTTCGTCACTTAGCAGTTCTTTGCTCGTCTAATGGGAAAAATTTCTTTTCAGTCCCTTCTTTTCTTCACTTTGTGTGCTTTTCGGTGCCAATCAATCAGATTTCTTTCTTCATGTCAGCCTTTTGAGTGGCTTTTTGAAAATATCTCCTGTCGTTGCTGAAAAAATATTTCAACTTGTGCAGAAAAAGGCTCAAAATCTGAAGTGTGGGTGAGACAGACACACAAACAGCTCGGTGTCATGACAAATGCGATGCCTATTTATTTCCTTTCTATCCTCATTTCAAGATGTCAGAATTTGACTCTGGGTTTAATCCATTTTCTGTGGATGAAAGAAAATCTCTGAACATCTGCAGCTTTGTGCTGTGTATAATTGACAAATTGTGAACTAGCTGACGACCGTCACAGCCGTGCCGTGACTTGTCACCAAAGATGTTGCCTTTTATTGTTTGTCACAGCTGTCGCCCCGCCGCTCTGGAAATGTAAGATTGATTGCATGTTGGCGTCGCGGCCGAGTCCGGCATGAAGATCAGAAATGATCGGGCAGGTGCTGCGAACACATGTAGAAGTGTCTGTCCTCCTCTGTGAACTCATCACCTGACGCACAAACATCCTGCTGTCTGACACCACAGTGTGTGTCTGTGTGTGTGTGTGTGTGTGTGTGTGTGAATGACAGGGATGGACAGAGTGATTGACAGCTGCTTGGAGAGGACAGGCAACCTCACAGCTGAGGTCTAAAGTTGGGAACCAGCATCAGGATCATATTTATCAGACAGGAGAGTTAAAAAAAAAACCAAAACAAACAAAAACAGACACAAAACACACAAAACAAATATTAGAGTTAGCAATTAGTTTTTTTTCTGTGTGTGATTCTGATTCATGAAAATAAGACCAATATTTATTCATCAAGTTTTGTGTCAGTTTGGTTGTTTTTACCGTGTCTTGTGTTGTACAACAAAAATACAGTTATGTTTTTTTTGCTGATTAAGCTGACAGACACGTATTCATTGTTTGGGGAAAGTTTAAAAAAAAAAAAAAAAAGTGTGTCCACACAAAATTTAGACAGACACACACTTGATGAAATGGTGTGAAGCTGTGCTGACTGTGTGAGTTCAGAGCTGCTTCTGTTGTAATGAGTCTGACACCATCCGTCACACTCGTCTCTCCCTTTGTGTGTCTGTTACACACAAACGCACAAGTTTTCCCAAAATCTCCCACCTTCATCTCATTCTCTCTCCCTCACACACACACACACACACACTCCCAATCACTTTAGTTAGTTATGAGACGTTTTGTCAGCGAGCTTTCTCCAACATTTCTGTCCTCTGACTGCAAAAGTGCAGATGAATCGAGCTTCCAGCTTCTAAAGCTCTTAAAGTTCTTCAGAAAACGAACCAGGCAGGAAGATGGAGCAGCTTCTGCTCTGCTCCCTCCACAGTGGGTATCTTTGTGCTGCAGAGTTAACTCAGAATTGAGAAATCAGCTGAGAGTAGTTTTTCTGCCTTCTGTCGCTCTCTCTGTGATGAAGTTATTTTCAGGCCCGGTGATGATGCTGTTTGAAAACGTCTTGGCGTGTTTCGGGTTGTTGAGCAGCTCAGAGTGAAACTCTTATCTGAACAGCTTCGTAATGAACCGATGGATGTGGCTCTTCACTGTCAAATTACTTTTGATGTCCTGAGATAACACTAATCCGTCTGAAGAGGGCTTAAAGTTTTTTTTTACTCTTCAGGAGGCGACGAAATAAAAATCTTTTTATTTCTCTTTTCATGAGCCGAGGCACAAAGCGATAAGTCTGATGTCGTTATCTGCTCATAGAAGATAATATCTTTTATTCGTGTTCTCTTTACAACATTGAAAACAGAATGATGTCGTCTCAATAAAATCTCTCACAGAGAAACAACGGAGTTAAAACATGGGGAGGCCCACATTCATACAAAAATAAACTTTATGAATGAAAACAAGTGACATCATTCTACACAATTACCGACAACAGCAAAACACACACAGACAGACTGTATATACAACGATTTTTTTTTTTTTTTTTTTTTTGGACAGAGGACCGGGAGGATTCTTAGAACTAAAACAGGAGTCACAGTTAAACCACCGACAGACCTTCTACGATAACACAGCAGATGATTCAGGACGACTGAGCCAAATAAGTTTAAATTCTGATTAAAGTGGAGGTGACTGAAAACCGTCTGTGAGGTAAAACAAGATCATTGTTAAACTTTGAACTTTAAAAACGTCGATCGATATTCATCAGAATCTGTAACTGAACTGAACGGACGTTTTTTCTTTGTCGTCGTGGATTCTTGCTGCACTCCAACATTTCCTTTCTCTGTTGTGTATTTTCAGTCACCATTCTGGCTGCAGCTGTGACTTTTTGTTGCGTGGTTGGAGAATGAAGTTTATTTCTTCAGTGTCAGTTTGTCGGCTGAGACAGAAACACCTTTCAATGTGTGCGTTCTTATTTCAGCAGCTGTGGAGAGACGTGGCGGTCTGAACTTTAGGAACAGATGAAGAGCTGCAGTCTGACGTCTGTTCGTGCTCGCTCACGTTTCTACCCGACTTCTGAGAGATCCCTAAAAATCCACTTAATGCAGGTTTGGACTTTTACAAGAACCAGAATCTGAATCCTGAACAAGTTTACATGAAGGCAGCATCAGGAAAGACCGTGTACACGCACACAGACGCACACGGACACACACTGAGTGTCGAAACGGCTGAAAAAGTGAAATGTGTCGTTCAGATTTGATCAGGAAAAGTGTTTTTGTGCGTGAACGAGGTTGTGTTGTTTTTACACAGTCCATCACTCGCTGACGCCGGTTGTTATAGCGACGGATCAGTTAAAGAGTGCTGGCTGCTGATTGGCCACGTTCGAACATCTGCTGGAACCTGATTGGACTCTGAGGGCTGCAGCTCAGCTCAGCTTCGGCTGTCGTATCGAAACAAAGTCTGCGAATCGATTCGTCTGCCGGTTTGTTTTAGTTTGTTCGTTTATTTAGAAAACACCGAAGAGCCGATAGTTTTAGACCTGAAAGGCTGTGAAGCCTGATGTAACAGTCAATATCAACAAGATGTGATCTTATGATTAAACCCCCCCCCCCCAAAAAAAACCCAAAAAACAAACAAACAAACAAGCGACTTCTACTTGATGAGACATTTGTCAAGAACAAATTTTTAACATTTGTTAGTTCTGACTTGGATAATTAAGTCGGGTCAGACGTTAATACACAAACGGTCTTTTTTTTTAGACGTTTTGATGCTTCATAATAATTTCATGATTATAAATGTAGAGAAATGATGATGATTGATATTTAACTGGTTTGTTGCTCTGAACTGTTTAACAGTTACTCTAAAATTCTGTTCAGGCTAAACATGGACGACTATAATACATTCACTTTTTCACACGCGACAAGCCTTTTTATTCACGCCATTAAACCGGCTGCTCGGACGTTTGTTCACTGCGGCACATTCAGTGTTTTATCGTCGACGGCAGCAGCACCGACACCAGCTGAAGAAAATACTGTGATTAAAATCCACATGACACATTCAGGATCTACAGAATTTACAGTCATGGAAACATTAACAGTTAAAAGTTCAAATACGTTTACTTCACAACTAACATCACTTTTTTTTTTTTTTTTTTGAGGATCCAGCCTCCATCATTACAGCAGACAGCAACAGTAAACAACATTAAGCTGATTAACGAGTCCAGAGAAATATTTATCCTGCACGAAATGTGTTTGATTTTGAAATCGTGGGCTGCAGTTAGACGCACTTTAGATCGTGACGCTCCGGTGGTTCTTTTCCACTTTTCATAGAAAGCAATCAAAGCTCTTTATCAGGATTCAATCACCCATTTCACATTTCTGCTCAGGCGCTAGCTGAATGTCACACCGGCCATCGCCATGGTAACAGTGGCGATGGCCTCAGGGGTTGAATTTGAAACAATCCAAAGTCAAGTCAGTAACACTGTTCATGATTTCAGAACCCTCGTTAACCTTCGGCTGAGGTAAAGCCGGACGTCTAGTCTGGCACTATGTTACAAAGTCAGACGGTTGAACTATCGTCCCGTCAGAGCAGCCGGAGGCTGAAACTTAAAGTGAATCGGTGGCCTCAGAACATCACCTCCTCACAGCTCCCGTAGTCACTGCCCACCATGCTGGACCCGTCGTAGCCTCGTGGGTTCTGGCCCGCGGGTCGTGTTTGAGGCTGGGCGGGGTTGGGTGCGGGCAGCGACGGGCTGAGATGCTCTGCGTACGAAGGCATGGCCACGCTCAGGCGCATGCTGAGTCTCTTGTAGCCCCCCGAGACGTTGTCCAGGCTGCGGGTGTGCTGGGTGGGGTAGTAGCTGATGGCCGTGTACTCGTTGGGACACTGGTTGCTGGGGAGCGGGAGGCCGTCGGGACCCAGGAAGTCGTCCAGGTTCTGGTTGCTGTAGCACGGCGGAAGGGGCGCCCGGCGGTCGCAGCGGTCCAGCGGGAAGGGGAAGCCCCCGAATCGAGAGTTCCTCCGCGAGTCCACGGTGGACATGGAGTAGGTGTCCTCCACGATGTCAAACTGGGGGAACTCCTGGACTGTTGGCCGGCCGTAGTAGTCGGGATCTGCAGGGTAGACTGAAGATCAAAGACACAAAGAGACATCAGAGTTTTCTTTTTGTCTTCATATTTCACATTGATCAACGATTTTATCTGATCTTCAGATAACGGGCAGAGAAAACAGGTTTAAATTGGATTATTATTATTATTATTATTGAATGACTATGTACTGATGATATTGGTACTGCTCTAGTTTGGATCATTCTAACTTAAAAAGTCTTTGTTGCTTTACAAATGATCATAATTTACATTTCTAACCATAAACATCAGCAAACTGAACAACAACTCTTATTGACACTTGTGTCAAAGATTTATGCTAATAAATGAACAAACAAACTAAAAACAGCTCTGACGATTTGCATATTAAATCCTTAAGTGTAGATTTGAAATGCTGTGTGTTAATTTATCAGAACAGGAGGAGACGTGTCTGAAGAAAGAGAAATGTCCTTAAGTCACCACCTTTTACTTGAAGGCAGAAGACTGATAATCCTCTTTGGATGAACTGACATTAAGAGAGTTCAAGGGCGACCTTGACGATAACCTCCGTGCTTCTTGTGTTCTCTAGGATCTAAATATCTAAACCCCTCACCCTGAAATCCTCATTTAGTAAATTTCACCGTGGTAATCCTGAATAAGAAGAAGCCTCCGCGGCAGACGGAGCAGGAAGTGAAGTTTGAGGAGTTTGTGGACGACCTTGCAGTGACGCACACTTCACTTCTTTTCCCTTTCGGAGCCTTTTCTGCCTGCGTCATGTTGATCTGTGTGTTGTGTCGTTTTGTCTAAACCAACATAGTTCAACACTGCGGTGAGGAGAGCAGAAAACGTCTCTGCCTGAACCTGGACACACACAACTCTACATTCGTCAAGGTGAACCACCATTTTCAAAGAGCGGCAAAAAGATTGTGACAATTAAAGGCTGACAAGATAAATCACGTTGTTTGTGGAGCAGAAACATTCCTCCGGTGAAGATTCTTCAGTTTTTGTCAAAACGAACTCTGTGAACTGATAATCAGGTCGAGATATTCATTCATTTTCACATTTCACCAACTGATGATGTAACATTTGGCTTCACAAATTATGCTGCAGGTCTTTGTTTATGTTACAAGAATAAAAGAACCAACCTGTATATTTTTGATAGTTTTGTAAGAAAAGCCGTACCTGAGACTCAGGCATTAGTTTAGAGAAATTCAACATTAAGTAGTTTGACGTCAATGATTTATATAAACATAATGCTGATAAAGTACGACTTCTGCTCATGTTGGTACGGAATCAAAAGGAGGAAAACATCACAGGTCTGACTCACGACACTCAGCAGGAGAGATGGAGGCAAATTCACAAAACAAGATGAGGATTCATTGGGATTACCACTTAAGATTCCTGACCCTCATCCACTAAATCTTCAACTAACAAGGCAGACGAATAATCCAATTTGTTCAAACAAAACATTGAAAAAGCTTCCTGCTGTCACAGGAGTTACTGAGAATACTGAGCAGACTCCCAGCTGCTGCACAAACGAGAGAAAGTGACACAGGGAGCTACAAGGAGAGGCGGGGATCGAACAGGAGAGTGAATGAAGCTGAGACAGATGGTGTAGAGCGGAAAAAACAAAGGAATGAGAGACAAAGGTGAAAAGTAAAAACTGATTTTTGAGAGAAAGATGGAGTGAGCGATAGAAGGAAGAGTGATGGAGGTCAAAGGGAGACAAGGTTAAATAAATACAAGCAGAGAAAAAGTTGTTTCAAAAGAATTCATTTTCCCGACGAAGAAATGAAGAACGGATGCATCTCTAAATCTCTGCCAAGAGTGATTGGACTCCATGTCTGAGCCTGTTTCATCTCCACCCTTTGCACAGCTCAATAACTTCAGAAAACAAAAAGCGCTGCAGGCTGCAACACGATAACAAATGTTGCGTTCCTAAAGACATTCACATTCACCGGAGACTCTCTGTTGGCTGTTTTTAGGATTTTATGGACCTACTGAGAGAACGCTCACAGAAACTCTCCTTAAACATCAAATATTAATAATAAATCCAGATTCTTAACAGGGCAGGATGGGATTTGACCAAAACTAAAGTCCTGTACTTTTTCTGATCAGTTCTCTCAACAGAAATACGGGAAGGAAATTTATTTTATTAAGATAAAAAGACACATTTTCACTATTTTATTTGTAGTAGAATTAATTCTAGTGAGGAATCAGAGCTCCAGGAACAGGACTGAGGCTCTGAGCTGCAGCTTCGGTAATAATGGTACAATTTGTTCACTGCTTCCCAAACTGAGGTAACTTTTCACCTGGAGTGCTTTTAAATAGTTTGCTTATCACATACATTGTTTTAATTGTTGAGGTCTTTGCATCTTACCAGTGATGATAAATTGATGCTTCTGGGCCTTTTTCTACAACTGATCAGTGAAGCGCTGCATAAAACAGAAAATTAAAACCATACTAGTATCAGGATTCACCAGAGCGTATTTACTGCAGAGCTGCGGGGCTCCGTTGGTATTCATTCAGCTGCTGAGCTGGAAAAATCTTAGAGCAGGAGACGTGTTGAAGGATCTACATCGACTGGAGATTAAAAAAAAAAAAAAAACACATTAATGTTGTTGTTGTCTTTTCACGGGATTTGGAGACAGTGAAGCTTAAATAATTTTTATGTTGTTGTATTTTCATATTTTTAACTATTTATACATTTATAAATGCCGCAATGGCTTTTAAAAGACACAACATTGGAAGAAAGCCCCACTAAGTTTTGAACACTAACACACTGTTGTTTTTTTCCTGCCCGTCAGGCAGCACGATCACCTGATGTACAACAGGTGAGGTCCTGTTGATACACTCAGCGCCGAGTTCGGAGGGCAAACTGAAAACAAAGCGCAGAGGATTTAGCTGCCGTCTCCTTTAACGAGTCAGATAACAAGTGAAGTACTACAGGAATGTGTCCTTTATTCTCCGTGACAAGGTCAAGCAGCTGCTGCCGTTGCCTGGGGAACGACGGCATGACGAACGCCAGATCTGCCTCTCTTCGTCCGTCTCGTGAACATAGCAGTGAATGCATGACTCACAGCTGTATTGATCTGCTTCATGAAAGAAGAAAAAAATGCCGCACACAGAAGAAGAGTGAGAATGTCACAAAGGCGAGCAGGAGCGAGAGGGAGGGCATGACAGAAGAACAAAAGAGACAAACAGGCTGAGAGACAGAGGCGGTGAAACTAAAGTCAGAAACTCCACATGGACGTCCTGGACCCTGACACCTAAACCTGAGTCCGTCTTAGACAGAAACAAACACATTAATGCCCGACGCTGCTGAATAAATCAATTACACATTGTCTTTCTGTGTGGAGTCTCCAAAGACATCATGTTTGGGTTCATTGGTGACTCTAAACTGTCCGTAGGTCTGAGTGGTTGTTGGTCTCTGTCTGTCTCTGTGATGGACTGGACCCGCCCTCACAGAGTGAGCTGGGATTGGCTCCAGAACTCTCCGTGAGCCGGAAAACAGATCAGAGGTAGAAGATGAACGGACGACTGAATGAATGAATGAATGTGGTTGGATTCTCAGACTTTTTATGTTAAAGTGCACTTCTAAACGGGAATTTTCTGAGACAAAGTCACGGAGTAAAAGAAGTGAGATATGAGAGAGGAGAGCGGTAATCACAGAAAGGACGCCGAGAGACGGAACTGAAATATATTTGCTATTGCCTGATGTTATCGTATCTAATCTGCTGCGTCTGTGAGTGTTTCATCATCCAAAGTTTAATCAGCGTCGAGTGTTGACAGGCTGGCCGGTGTTTCCCATGATGCATCACTCCACATGACAGTTAAATACCTGTTTGAGTGACCCTGAATGACAGTTTACAACAACTGTCATTACAATACCCTGAATGTGAATACATATGAATACAAATACACTGTTTTCATGAACAGTAACCTCCCACAGCTCGAGGTGATGTCTTCACATTCTTAAACTGTCCAACCAACAGTCTACTGACTTTACAACCCTTTAGGACGTGCCTTTGTTTTAAAATGTGACTAAAATTACTTCATTAGCATAAAAAAAATAGAAGAATAATAATCAATAATATAAATAAAGATGAAATCCAAATAAAATTTTGTGCAATTGTGAGAAGATATTATTTTACAACCACCAAGTTTTTTTTCATTGTTCAAACGTAAAACGGTTTTTAAACTTGACACTAAAAGCATTTTTGTCGAACATTACTGAGCTATCAACGCATGTAGGAATATAACACTGACGTTGAATATTGATCTTTTAATTAGAAAGCTCAGAGCACTGAGCTCAGTGGACAGTCCTGTTATTTGTAGGTTACGTCACAGATATATTTTTGAGTTTCTTCGACCAAACTGGCTCAGAACAGAATCAGTGAGCGTTTCTCCTCCAAGATAAAATCGTCCTAAAGTCACACCCACCTTCATAGTCCATGTCCCAGTGGTTCTTCCTGATGGAGTCGTTGTCAGAGCTGGACGGCGGCCTCGCAGGGAGGTTGGGGGCCACACTGCACACAACTGGCCCCTGCGTCTTGGCAGAGGAAACCCCGCCTCCCGAGGACCCGATCTGGCTGTGTGGGCGAAGCGACCTGAAGGGCGTGTGGTCGAGGTCGTTGGTGGAACCGACCAATGAGCTCATCTCGATGGGGTTGTCGGCTTTAAGGCTCTTGGTCAGATTGGGCTGGAAATAGCTGCGGATGACAGAGGAGATGATGACGACGATCCACTTTGTTTGTTAACACTAATTCATTGTGTGTTTTGTGCGTTTAACTGGATGTTTGGGAAGAACTTTGTAAAGACTGACGGCACTGTTACTCCACACGTAGCTGAATGGTTGAAGGAATTCTCTTTTTGTAGTATCTGACTGCATCCTGAACTGATGTAACATGTTCAGGACTTCTGAACGTTCACTCTTACCCATTAGAGTCCTGAACACACACTGGCTTCTTCTTCTTGTGCTGAACGTAACGTTTCCTGATGCAGACGAAGATGCCAACCAAGAAGAGCAGCCCGAGCACACTGGCGCCGATCTCCATGATTTCCACGTAGCCAATCATTGGAACCACCTTCTGGAGAGACGGGACAGCGGATGGATTGAGTAGGACCTGAAGCTCGGTTTAAGTGTGACTGCTGACATATGAACGTTTTGTTGATCTAACTGACCTGACGCATGGGGTCGCAGTGGAAGGCGCTGCCGGTGACTATACAGTCGAATCCTCCGGGGCAGGGATTGGGCGAACAGACTTCGATCTGATTGTTGCACCTACAGGAGTAAAGGAAGTTGGATTTAGGCGGTATAGTCCTGTAGTATGGAGACAACGTGATATAATTTTTATCAGCCTGTATCTGCTGCCAGCTCAGTGATCATGAGCTGAGGAATATCTCTTTTCTTCTTATTATTAATATTTTCTTATTAAATTATGATGAATTTATTGAAATTGTAATAGCTGTTTACTAACTGTCAAATTGTTTTAGTGCTATTTTCCCCTGAAACACAAGCATTGAAGGTTAAATTTGTCTGATGATGCAGAGACCTTCACTGCAGCCCTCCCTCCCTCAGGCTGAGGCATGAAACAAGACCCGGAGGACCAACTGGCAGAGCTCTGAGGGTGGAGTGCCGCCGCAGCGATTCTAACAAAGACCCTTTATTTTATTTTACTTAGCACTGACGTTGAGCTCTGCCCTCTCATTTCCCAGGTGTTGAATTCTCCTGCTGTGGAGCAAAACACAGCGATCATTCCTTTTTTCTTGGACAAAGAGCATGTCCGAACCCTTTGGATGGATGACCGTGCCAGCAGATGCAAATCCACTGCATACATTATACATACACTGTCCTATGTGCTGCAGATGCTGATTAAAATGTGACGCACACGTTAAGTTAATTATCAGACCACATCAAACACAAACCTCTATCTCTGCACTTTACGAGTCACACAGCAAACTCCCGCTTCCTGCAATTACGATCCACCAGCAGTCATTTTTCATTCAGCGCGTTAATCAAAACCCCACCTGGAACACGGTCCACCGTTAATATGCACGAGGAGCAAAGCAATTCCACAGGCGGCCTTAATGAAAGGAGGAATATGCAAATAGAGCTGTAATTTCGTTTGAACTGACTCTTCTCTTTGTTGGCTGCTGGTGGTGTGAGTGGAATGAAACTAGTTGGTTGTTGGGTTGTGTGTGTGTTTGTGTACATCTGACTGCGTGCGCGTCTGCATCCAATCACATGCCCATGCAAATTCAAGGCCACGTCACTGTCATATAATCAGGGTTGTGCTGGATTTAGTAGTCAGTTGGTCTTGTTGGAATTAGGATTATAGTTCCGTTTAAATATGATTGTGCTTCGTTCCTCCTGACACCGTCAGAATTACAGAAATGTAAATGCACTTCCTGTTCAACATTACCAGTGTCCTCTCAGTGCATTTGGTGGAGTTATGGTTGTACTCCGCGGTTCTCAATTGTTTTCTCAAAACAACCTTCATGTCACGTGGATGTCAAATTTCACCCCCCCCCCAGAGCTTGGTGCTTTCTTCAGTTAATTCTCAGGTATAGAAATTTGTTACGAAATGCCAAGGCATTTAGTATTAGTGAGTATTGGTATTCCACTCCAGCCCTCACAGAGTTAGGTCTGCAGGTGACTGCATTATCAGGTTTAGCTCAACACGTGTTCAACAGTTTGGTGTTTAAGCAAAGACAAATCTTGGAAAGTGTGAATAAGTAAAGTTTATGTGCGTGTGTTTACCGTGCTTCAGTGTCATCCAGAGAGCAGTTGCACAGGTAACCTTGAGCCTTTGGTACACACACCCTGCCGTGGGCACACGGCGAGGAGGCGCACGGGTTGTCGGCCAGGTCGCAGCGGGCGCCGTGGAAGAGTCCCGGACACCTGCAGCGCGGCTCTGTGGAGTGAATAAAACACACTCAAACGTCTGAGACAGGAGAGACCGATCAAAGCCGCAACACGTCTCCCCTACAGGCAGTGAAAAAAGATCAAAGCAAAGGTCAAGCTGATCTAACCAGAGAACACAACTGTGCGCTTGATATTTAAAGCGAAAATTGCCCCTTTAAAAGAAAAAAATCTGCCCTTCTGGGGTTCATGTCGATAACTGGTCAAACAGAAACATGACATCAAGACCTGAGGCCACAAAAGACACACAAATAGCATCATTGATCTCCGATGAGCAGAGGAAAACTTAAAAATTTAAATTATCCCTCATCATCGCCTCAAGGACAGAATCAATCAGAAGAAATGTCTTCCCCTACAGGTCGAGATGCAAAGCAACGATTTTAAAGAACATTTTGTTGGCGGTTTATCCCTGATGCTGCGCCTGCCTGCAGGATCCATCACCTCATTTATTTTAATTGTTTTGAATTCGCTTGGCAGATGTTTTTGTCCACAGAGACACTGTAAGACACTGGTGGTTCAGTTTCTTGCTCAAGGAGACTTGATAAAGGGCAAAGTGTCAGTGTCCACGCCCGTCGGTCTCTCCTTCCAAAAAGCCCCTGAGATGATTTTCTCTCATTTCTTTTTCTGGTATTCTGTTTCTGACAAAAGAAGCCAAGAAGTAACAAAGCCTGGGCTGGCCTAAGAAGGAGAAACAAGTCAGATCTCACTGTTTTCATCTACCTTGTTATTTCCTTGGCTCTCTGGGGGCAAAAACGCATGTGAAGTAAATTATATTAAAGCCTCAGCATAATAGAATGACATCAACTTTATATTCTGCAAGAAACAGAACTGTGACAGAATCCATCATTTTTCCGCATCTGCTTAGATTTCCTCGTCCTGGAGGGATCTTTTGGGAAATATCTATTTGTTTTTTGGCAATACAATCCTGAATTTGTGCCTGAAGCGTGACTGAATTGTGATCTGACATAATGATGAATAGGGTCCTGAGAAAAGTAATACTTGGCAGGAACCTGCTGTCCGTGCAGCCACAGTGGACATTTTCTTATTGTACTGCAGGAGAAGCAGGAATTATACAGTTCATTGCCCTAACAGGCAAACTGCCAGCAAGCACCAACAGCTAACAGCTTTGAGGTTTGTTTGTTTACTCTGTTCTTCCAGAGAGATCTGTATCTCCCTCCAGCTTTATGTTCGGCTTCATATCCACCTTTCTAAAGTCGTTTCAATGGTTCATGAACACTCAAGAGAATATTATTATTTTACAGCTGCAGCTCTTTTATCTGTAAAAAGCACAAGCGTGCTCTTCAGCTGCAATTCTGAGAAAATACCAAATCAAGTCAGTGATTCATAATGCAAAAAAAAAAAAACTAAACTAAATATGGCAAGCCTCCCGGATACCAATCTTTGAACATAATCAACTGATGCTTTTGGCCAGTTGGCTATAACCTGAGACATTAATAAGCAAGTATGTGAAACAAATGACTAAGAGACGGATGAGCTCTCCAGGATCAAGGCATCCTTCACGGCTGCATTATGCTTTAGTTTAGGGGGTTGGAGCTGAAAAGGTATTTTGAACAATAAGGCCGGTGTAATTTTATATATTTTTTATTGTAAATTTATCCAGTCAATCCCTTGAAAGGACCAAAGCCTCTAAAGAGTTAGTCTGTCCCAATCTGCTTCATCTCAGACTGGACACACAACTCATTAAAAAGAGCTCACCAATTGATTCAGTGGTTTGTTTGCTTGTTTGGTTTTTTTTTTAAGGTACATATTTCACATTGTAGTACTTGTGCACTCACCTCCAGTAGCGTCCTCCTCGCAGACCCCTCCGTTCTGACAGGGCTTACTGTCGCAGGCTCCTGTCCTGCTGCAGCACTGATACACCCCAAACACCCTCCTGCTGCCCGACCCCATCCACTCCGTCGTGTCGCCCACTCTGATTGGCTCCCCATTGAACTCCAGGCCCTCCAGGCAGCCAATGAAATTATTTGGCTGACCGTGGACCTCCGGAGCAGAGTCCTGAGCGAGCGACGCGAAGAGCAGAGCACCGTGGGAGCGCATCATCCGGCACGGCTCGGTCAGGGTGACGGAGGTTGGATGCTTCTGGTCCAGGGTCAGTCTCAGGGTGGTGGAGTTGACCTCCAGCAAGATGCCGTGCCAGCGGCCGTCTGAGACCGGATCAGATCGGATAACCAATGAGCCGGAGGGGGCTCGACCACAACTGTAGCTGAAGTGCAGCTCTCCCTTGGTCAGCTGAGGAGGGAGAGTCTGGGTCAGTCACCAAAAATCAAAGATGGACGTATTCTTTCTTTTCTCTTTAAAGTTTAGTTTATTAAACAGAGATGACAAATAACCAAGTCAAAAATGTTTTTCCTCAAAGACCAAAACAATTCAGATGTTAATGTTTTCTACGATCGTCCCTCTCCGCCCGCATCTGTTTACAATCAGCATGACTTAAGGTTCTGAATTCTGCTGTGATGCTTGTTACATCAGTTTGTCT
Organism: Remorina albescens; assembly: GCA_034769265.1. NCBI lineage: Eukaryota > Metazoa > Chordata > Actinopteri > Carangiformes > Echeneidae > Remorina > Remorina albescens. The sequence continues at coordinate 4,798,882 of CM068475.1, read as the reverse complement.
GTTCCATCGTTCCGTTGTTTGGACCATCTGTTCCGGCCTCATAACTCGCCCACAGACATTGATTTGGCGGTCAGAAGGCATCGACGGTTAAAATGGAACTAAAATGGACTGAAAGCGGACTGATTTTGATGTTTGGGCTAAATAAAATTACTTTTAACCAGCTTTTAAATGAAGGCGCAAATGAGCATAACAACCTTCATTATGCTGAAACAGACTTCTAAAACCAACTTCTGGTGTTTTGTTCTTACTTAAAAAAAATAAATAAATAAAAAAAAATCTGGTTTTTACTGAGATTCATCTTTTTTTTTTTTTCAACCAATCAAAGAAATACAATAGATTCAAATAATAAAGTCAAAGCAACAAATACAGTTACTGGGAGTTATTCTGTTTTTTCTTTCTTTTTTTTAATGTTCAGCCAGGCTGTGTTTTTGTTGACAAGTGTTTTGCGTTTTGTGTTACAAATAATATCTGTTGTCTGCTCCCCACGTTGCTGATGTTCTCACCGAGCGCCACACATTTATTTGGCATTTCATCGTTGTCAGCGGAAGCCTCTTAATGTTTCTGCCCACTCAGCGTTCTCATAAACTAACAAGGCAGCAGCTTTTTCTTGCACCTCTTATCTATTCATGTTTTCTTTTGGTAACTGAAGACTCCTTATATCTTCCCTATTAAACCTACACATGAAATGTGTATTTTGCAAATTGCAGAGCATCACCCAATTGAGCACCGAAGGTCGTGTTGCATTATTGATGGGGAGCTGCTTGGTTTCTGCCTCTTTAATTGGCTGCAGGGCCATAACTTTTTATGCCTTTTGTTTTATTTTCCTTCTTGGAGGATTTGAATTTTAATCATGTTACACATAATCTGGTTGCTCAGCTTTCAAGCTGCTCCCTGGTTTGGTTTCTGTCTGATTCCCTGTGGTTCGGATGAAAAGACGGAAAAAAACTAAACAAACAGGAAAGATTCATTTTGGAGGGAGAGACCTGCAAAATTGTTCGTATGGATCAATGACAGCACGCAGGGAAGCTGAAGAGATGAGGGCTTATCATGGGAAGCTGTTGGCAGAAGAACAAGTGAAAGCCCAGAGTCGTCCGAGGTGCCGGTTGCTTGTCTAATCTATTTTACATGACTTGGTGTGATTTATGGTGGATATTGGACAAGAGATAGCACAGTTGATGTAGCTCGGGCAAAGTGTCAAGTGAAACTCCACAGGGACTGAAGCTCCGCAGCATCAGTGCTTCACGATTCCATAAATCACAGAGTGCCGACACAAATACTGCAGGCTTCCTGCAGGGAGCTTTAATGCTGCTGGGCAAAGTTCAATATGCAAAAACAGCTCTACTTGCATGTGATGCATGTGCACTTCTACACAAACAAAGGTAAGAGCGGGTGCAGGAACCAGCACAGGATCTCTGCAGGGATTAAAGCTTTACTGAGCATGCTCACTTGGTTTGTGGTCGTACATAATAAAGCGGGTAACGTGAGAGTAGCACCAGCTGTGGATACATTTACATGTTCACCGACATAAAACTGAAATAAGGTTGAGGATATATCTGCATTCCCTTGTTCATTAAAAGGCACGAGGAGTCATTCGGTCCAGTAGAGGAGAACTGATGGACAGTAACAGTCCCCCCGCTGGTAATAAGACATGAAGACTTTATCAGCGAACGAATGAATGAATAATCAACCGCACCACCTGAAATTGTTCAGGTCTCTGTAATCCTCTACAGATTTAAATCCGAACGTCGAGCTGAGCAGAAAAAGCTCTTAAATTGACAATATTAGAGTCAGTGGTACACCGATTGACCCCAGATGGATGGATGGGGGGGCAGGAGTGTGGTAACAGTTTGGTATTGACAGAGTTTTCAGTGATGCTGATGGGGTGAGTCTTTGTTCATCATCGGATCTGCCCGCCACTCCGGTGTCAGGTCTGAGCTGTCACTCCTCATCCGGGACGACTTTTTACTTCCACCGAGGAGTCATCTCTACTTCTTCTGCTCGACCTGGCACAGCAACTTTTCATTCAAGCTGCCACCATCTTTGTTTCAAAGGTGACCAGCAAGATGTGGGCAGAAATGCTCACTGAAGAATTACAAGCAGCAAATAAGTTCGAATATCTACTTGTAGTCTGCTCTTTGTCAGAGATATGACTCTTGATGGAGAATACTAATGCGATCCTGTTGTTGTATGAGAAGACAGAGACGCACAGCAGCTCCTCTCCCAAGAGGGAATGAAGGGTGCAAAAAACGCCTTGCGTCTCCAGGAATTTTCTCTGAAGAAATCACCAGCCGTGAAGACTTCTCAGATGACCACGTGTAGAGAATCATTTTGAAGGCTTTTCTCCTCACAGTGAATCAGGCATGGGTACATTCTTGGACATGTGAGCCAAGATCCAAAACCCAGGAGGAAGAACCTCGGGAAGTTTTGAAGTTTTCCGAGAGCCCTGATGATTGACTATTCCGCCTGAGTGCACAAGGATGTCACGCAAATGAGCGGAGCCCACAAGGGGAAGCATCACTCAGCATTAAAGGCCATATGATCCTTTTTTTTTTTTTGGTTATCGGTTTAGAGAATTATTCATGTCTCTCAAAGAATACAACTATTCGTTATTCTCTTGTCCCTTTAAGACGCCACAGCAGACCTTGTATTGCATGGAGATGAACCTTTCTTTCCCTCGACACCCCCCAGAAAAAAACGTGTTAATAAAGCTTGGAAGATGGAGGTTTTTCATTCGGGCCCCTTGCAGAGGTCTCACTGGGTTTCTGTGTGTGCATTTAGAGGAAAAACCAGCAGCAGTCATCAGCACTCAATTTAAAAAGACACTGATTTAGCTGATTACGCTGTAAAAAGCATGGAATAATAAAACAGAGCTGTGTTGTTGGCCAAAAGAGTCAACGCGAAGCTTGTAAGTGGAAGTTTATTGCCAGCTCTGATCTTCAGTCAAGCATTTAGCAAAGAAACACGTGAAACAATCTGCCACGTGGTGATAAAGTGGAGGATCTGTTCAAACGTGATCGTCTGCAGAATCTGCTCAGAGAGAGCTGCAGAAGTTGGACAGCACAGAGAATGGAAAAGACCTGGCAGCTATTTCACGGTGGAGTCGGGCAACGACTGTCTCAAACGACAGCGTTGCCACATTAAAACTAATTTCACATCAAGTTGATTCAATTGGCCAATCCTTCAGGCCATCACCAGACGGTGTGTGTGGTGCTGACAGATTTGGCCACGACACTAAAGAGCTTCCTGTTAATCTGAGATCTGTTTACAGTAAACACAGAAAAGAATAAACTGCGATTAGACACAATATGAGTTCATGTCACATGATTCAAAAAGAACAACACCTAGTCCAATAACACAGCAGCTGGCGCTAAGTAGCAAATAAAATAATGACATTTGAGATGGTATCATGGAAAAGAGCTCCAGTAGAATATCCAGCAGTATCCAGGCTTTTATATTGAAAAGCTTCACTTGTCGTTGCTGTTCAAGCAGCAGCTCCAGGATTTTATCACTCTGACACTAAATTAGTGTCAAACAACATTACAGGAGCCGAATCGGAAAATTAGGAAGAGATTTAATCTCTCCACAGCAGCAATACTCAAAGCGCGAAAATAAATCAGCTGTTTTATGTTCCTGTCTTTGTGATTTCTTTTCATTTACTCTCTTTGAGCTGTTGTGATTTCTGTCTGACACAGAGTGACTAAAGCTTTTTGTTGTTTTACAACAACAGAACAAAAATACTGACATAGATGTTTTCTTCACTGGTTGTCCTTGAACCAGTTTTGAATGAATGCTGTAAATAAACGTCTAAACAACACGACTGAATGAGCTGAAAATCTGAACATTTCTAACTCTTCAGCTTCACCGGAACCTTTACCTCATCTGTCCTTGACCGCTGGGACTGGATGACGTCTCAGTCCCCTTACTGCCCAAGTTTTATCTTTGTATTACTAGACAAATGTCTAATGTGTGGAGCTGCAGACTGCAGCTAACAATCAACTCTAATCTCTCCCTGTTTAATGTTTTAAATTAACAAAGAAACATTTATTAACTGACCATGACGATCAGGAGATATAAAGACATTTATGCTTATTTATCCAGCATTTGTCATATTTTATATTACTGTGACTGTTATCTTGTAATTTTCATTCGTTGTCTCTACTGGCCATTACATGTTCATTTACCAGAACTAAATGAGGAGGTCAAAATGAACTGTTACTGCCGGCGTGTTCTCCGTTTGTTTTCCCGATAAACTCCAGCAGAGTGACAACAGAGAGAGGGATACCTGCAGGACGCCCCAGTCGTTGGTGCTGTTGGTGGACACGATGAGGCCCTGCTCCTGGAACGTCTTGAACCTCAGTGACAGTTTGAAATCCTTGTTGTCCTCGTCCATCCCGTGAAGGTACTTCAGGTAGGACTTACTGTCGAACCGCACCGAAGACTCTGAAATTTGAAAATAAAATAGTAAATATAATAGAATAAGAATATTTAATAAAATAGATATTAAATATAACACATGGGCAACAATGAGACACAAACTAAAGCTCAAAGACTTCAAGAAAAATAAGTCCAGGTCTCCTTTATCTCATTTATAATTTTACGTTTCAGTAGATTGAAGTTCGTGAGATTTTAAATCTTAAGAAAATGGAAGGTACCGACGTCAGCCGGACGTTTACCCAGCATCCCTTTGTGGTCTGTTACACCCAGCCTAAACAACAACATATATGAATGTGAAAACATGTGCTTATGTACAAACTCACTGACACACTGTGCACATGTTGTATGAGAACACACTGTTTGTTACACAGACAGTGAAATGATGAACAGATTAATCCGTTCACAGAAAGTTACTCTGTGCGGCATTTTAAAGATCATTTAGTTGTTTCAGTTCTCTGACAGTATTTACTGGGTCCAGTCTACAGAGGATTTGTTGTGTTGTTTCATTTTGGATTACTAAAAATTCTTTGACTTTGACATTTGTTCACAAAATCTGTTTGACAATTTAGTTGAGAATGAAAATAATTGTTCGGACAGCTGCAGAGAAAACATGTTAAATCTGTGGAATTTTTTTTTTTTTCATGGCAGTAACGACTCAAAGGATTTCTTAGAGTTAATGTTGAACATCGCGTTCAGTCGATACTGAGTCCACGTCAACAGAAGGAAACAAGGAACTGGGACAAACACGCCATAAAGAAGATCGTACAGCTGAGATTAGTGAGGTGAAATAAAAGCTCATCGCTTCAGTAGTAACTATATTAAATCCTGCTTCCTTTATGTTTTCTTTCCTTTTATTCCTTCTTCCTGTTCTGTTCATTATTATTGATAATAAATATGCTTTTTTCTCTGATATACAATATATCTGGTCTACTCTTTCACTTTTATGCAGATATAATATGATAGAACAAAGAAAAGTTAAAAGTAAAGCAGTTTTCCTCTGGTATGCTTTAAGAGGTTTTTTTTTTTTTTTAAACAACTATAATATAGCGTGGGACAGACACGTACTGTTACAGGGACAGACGCTCTCCCAGGTGTGTTGGGGGGTGATGTAACCCGCTCTGGCGGTGGTGAAATGGCCCAATCTCTCTCCTGTCAGCCGGACGGCGTTCCTGCAGCCTCGTGGCGGACAGCTGGTACCCAGACAGCCGTTGTGGCTCACTCTGAGGATGCTCAGGTCCAGAGAGTCCTCGATTTCGGATATAATACCTGCATCAAAGGCAACATTTTCAGACCGCACATTCAGAGACACTGTTCCTCTCTCTGGGATTTCCTTTGTATCCAAATTGCATTACTTCACCCGGTGGTCTGTGATTCAGCCTAGTTGATACCTTTTGTGGAATTGCTATAATCTTCCATTAAAAGCTAATTACTGGTGTGTTCTGGGGCTCAGCTGATGAAGATCTCAAACTGCAAATTAAATAAATCTGGAGGATCATTTTATATCACTGCCGAATCCCTCCAGTCCTGGTCGTCCTGCTACTTTAAAATGCCGTCACCTTTCACAGCGAATCGACACGTTTTATATTTTTCCTGCACTGTCATAATGGTAACAGTAACTTTGAGTGAAGTTTAGGTGTGATAAGCTGATCTTGCGATGTAATAAAGTGGACATGGATTTAATTTTTGAAATGTTTCTTACTTAAACAATTTCTGTCTCTCTGCTGTGAAAATACATTTTTGTTGGATCCACACTGAAACAGTGATCGATCACCTGCGAGTTTGCTGGTCGGCAGAGCTTGGACGGCTCCACTCTGAGGCCTATGGATCAGCAGGACCTCCAGGACCTGGGTGTGGTGTTGCTGCTGCAGGCTGGCCAGGTGAAGCTCTTGTCTGGGCAAACCGAGGGCCTCACTCAGGCTGCGCTGGAGGCCTCTCCAGTGATCGCCCAGGAACTCCTCGGGTGACATTCCCACGAGCTGCAGCGTCAGGCCGGAGTCCAGCGCCCTCTGATCAGCTGCCCACACGTGAACTTTGACCCCGGCCCAGACGCTGAACTTGCCATCGGTCACGCTGACGTTGAGGGAATACGAGCCCTCCTCCAGGTTTTCATCGGCCCAGATCTTCCCGTCAGCGAGGTCGACCGAGAACCTTCCTCCATCTGGGTTTTCTGACACCAGCTTGTAGGTCAGAACGTCCTGCAGGTCCTGATCTGAAGCGTGGAGCCTACCGATGACCCTGTTGGCAAACAGCCCCCCGGAGGTGGTGATGAAGACCTCCAACGGCACCACAGAGGGAGGATACCTGCTCTGCTCGGTCACATTGATGTTGACCACACAGATAGAGGACAGAGGGGGGTGGCCGCTGTCTGTCACCTGAGTGGAACACAGACCGTCGTTAGTACAGATCACATGGATCAAACTGATCTAACACCGGACTCAAAACAGACCAACTGGACCAGAATCTGTTCCGAGTGACCTGACAACACCGTCAAAATGTTAAAATTAAAGTTTTTTCCCTCTGCAGTTGCATTCTGAGCAGACGGGGAATAAAAAAGGTTTTCTCCGCATTAATATGGTGAAAATGCAGAGTATCAAAATTCTGCAGTTTTGAAGCCCCAAAGTATTTCACCAGCCAAAATAAATCCATGAAGTTCAATGTATTGTTGTACATGTTCAGCTGTACTGAAAAATGCCCTCAGTTCATCGTGAACTGTAAACTTTAAGGGATCATTGAGGGATTCTTATCATTTTATCAGGGTTTATATTGATTTACAGTCAGAGAACTTTCAAACTGGTGGAACTTTAAAAAATAACTTTTCATGATCCCTGATGGACGAGAGACCTACTGAAGCCGTGCATCTAATCAAAGCTACAGAAAAAACAATTATTGGTGGTCAGTTTGGTGCCAAATCAGCAAATGGTTTCTCTCTGAAGGTCAGGTTTGGATCCTCATTCCTGAAAACTAATGAGCCATTTGCTCTGATTCTGGCGGGGTGACTTCAGCAGCAGTGTCAAGTTTTATCACCGGGGTCTTTGTCAGGGGATTTATTCCTGAACCCAGGTCGCAAAAAACATTTTCTCCTTGGGTGACTAATTTGAAAAAAAAAAAAAAAAAAAAGAAGTACTTTAAAGTAACAAAGAACATCGGGGGTGAGGTAGAAGGGAACAGGTGAGACATGAGCCTCCTCACCTGTATCTTGAGCTGATAGTGGGATTTCACTTTCTTCCTGAGAGGTGCAGAAATGGACAACAGACCGCCCTGGTCGACATGGAAACGGCGATCCCCGTTGCCGCTGACGATGTGGAAAGAGAAAGGCGGGCCGTTTCTCGGCGTATCCTTATCCGTCACTACCAGCTGGAGGACGCTGCTGCCGACCGACTCTCCCTCCTGTGGGGCACGAGGGCCATTAATATGTCTTTTTCTTCGAGTATAAATAAACATCAGGTGTTGTAAATGAAGTTTTCTGATGTACGTTTGAGATGGATGAAAAAGAAGCAAAATTAAGATTTTGTAAATTTCCAAGTTTTGAGCAGCTGCTGCTCTGTGGGAACACACACATCCTGTTGGGCAGACAGACACACACTCATGTCCTGTTGAGAGTCATTTAGTTCTGCATGTTTTTTCCCGAGCCTGGAATTCACTTGCTTGTTGCAGCTACTCAGCCATGAAGAAGCAGTTTCCCGGTTGCTTTTTTTTTGACAGCAGCTTAATGAAATGCTGTTGGTGGGATTTTACAGTGAAAATCAAAATGTGTGATTGTTTTGTGGCCACAATGTCACGAAGAAGACAGATAAAGGTCTGATTTTTCCGTACTGAGCTAAAAATGGACAACTTCAACTTAATTGAATCGAGCATCAAAATTCCCAAAAAGCCAACCGTACAATCAGCACATTCACCGACCTGCTGCAGCAAACTGTGGTTGACCTGAGAGAAGACCGGCGGGTTGTCATTGACGTCGGTGATGGAGATGGAGATGAGGATGGCGGACGACAGGGCAGGATCTCCCTCATCTGCTGCCTGCACCGTCAGGGAGTAGTGTGAGATCTGGAGGAGACAGAAAGGTGGAATTAACTTCTTTTATTCCTACTTTGGACGTGAAAATTTTTTATTTTATTTTATTTCCTGGCCTTTTCACAGCTTTTTCTTTACACCTCCATAACTTTATCTCCGTCACTTTTACTTGTTGGTGTCTGTTTATTCAACACTGACCTCCTCTCTGTCCAGTCCAGTCCGGACTGTGATTTCTCCGCTGCGGGGGTGAATACTGAACTGCTGCAGAGCGTCTCCACTCACGATGGAGTAACGCAGCAGATTGTTGATCGGACCGTCCTCATCATTGGCTGTTACCTGAAGGAGGAGTCAGGGAATAACATTTCAATCCTGACAGTTACACAGAAATATTTGTTGGATGTAGGACACATCGTTTACAGAGGAGGAAGGAAGCGCTGCCTGACAGGAGCTCTGAAATGAGGCCGGGGGAAGAACTAAAACCAGATCCCAGAAGTCCAGATATTAAATAATTCACTCGACTTTGAAAAAAACTTGCAAATGATAAACAAATGATGTTTATTTATCCTCAAGCACATAAATTGACCAACACACATCTCCTCTTCTTCAGTGTCTGATTAAGACCTGGAATATCTTTTTGTTTTCTATTTTCTCTTTTAACTCCAGCTGTTACTGTATTTAGTTTGAAGTTTAAAAAAGTGAATCCCCTTGTTTAAGCTTCTTTTAACAAGATAAAAAAAAAATACTGATCTCCAATAACTTCACAATAATGTTGGCTTGTCTTCTTTTTATGAATTATTTATTGTTTATGGTTGTTTTTGTCGTTTTAACACACAGATAAACATTTAATCAAACATTTTACTGTTAGTTCAACACGTGTAGCAGCGACGTGGTGCCCGTTAAATGTTGAAAACTGAGAAATGAAAACAAAGGATGAGGAGAAGAAAAATGTCAAACCTGAAACCATGTGATTACAGACTCATCTTCCAGCCATGGTCTAACCATCGGGAAGCCACTGAGCTGTGTTATTGCTGTGTTATCTCTGCCGCTGGCCTGACAGATGACGGCTGACATGTTGTCAGATAACTGTGTGTGTCTGTGTGTGCGAGTTTGATCTGTTCTTTTAGACATGTGTGTCCTTATCTCATTCTGCCTTATTTTTACTGTTTATAGGAAAATATTAATACGTGATGATTTTTATTTTGTTTACACTAAATGGGACAAAGTGCTTTACCGACAAAGTCAGGGCATTTTTGTGATGTAAGGTGTGTGTGTGTGTGTGATTGTGTCTGACTTGAATGCCCAACGGAGAAAATTATGCTGAGAAACAAGAGATAACAGAAAAATATCCTCCATTCAAACTGAAACCTGGAAATATATTTAATGTAAAGTGAAATTCAATGCAGCGATTTAATTAAAGATTACTTGTGTTTCTGTCTGTGATGTATGAATGTGACCCCGTGATAACGTACATTCATTCATGTAATATAACTTTCTCTTCCTGTCTGCTCTCTGAAGTTCTGCTGCTGTCAGTCAACCGCTGAAGTAAACTTCTCCCAACCATCTACTTATTTCCTGCAGTTCAGTCAAACCCCAGCTTCCTAAACGTGTTGTACGGCGGTACAGTGGAGGTCAAGTCGGACTCAAACTTATGCTGCTGACGTTAGGACTGAGCCTTAAAGGTACAAACTCTTTAGTGAATATGTTGTCTCTTCAGTGGACATTTTATTGCTTTTATATTTAGTAGGATAGATTATTGTAACAGACTCTTCACAGGTCTGACTAAAAATCAGCTGGAGCTTATCCAGAACGCTGCGGCCAGTCCTCACTAAAGGAAGGTCGAACACATTACACCTGTTCTAAAATCACTACACCGGCTTCCTGTGATCCAAAGGATCGATTTTAAAATCCTACTGCTGGTCTTTCAAGCACTTCATGGTCTCTCTGGGTCAGATTTACTCTCCGTTCCTAGAACCAAAACCCAGCAGAGTGAAGCGGCTTTTAGTGTTTATGGCCCTCACCTGTGGAACAAACTGCCAAAAAAACCATTCGAGGTCTGTAACCTCCTTCAGGACAGGTCTGAAAACATTCTTATTCACTACTTTCCTTTTACTAAGGCCACGGAAACCATTGCTCCCTCTTAATCACTGCTTTTGAATTTCTTTAAACTGATTTTAATATTTTATGATTGTTTTTATTATTTTTAATGTCATGTTTTTGATCTTGTAAATTTTTTGTGTTAACTCCGTAAAACACTCTGAATTGCTGAATGTTATACAAATAAAGTTGCCTTGCCTTATTTTATCTATTTTAACGTATGAGTTTGTATGACGGAGGATGACTGACATGAGCTTTGAAGCTACACTTTTTAGAATAAGCGCATTTGTTATCTCAATGAACTGAGCTCAAAGTGAGCCTCATCCTGGACTATTAATTCAGTACGTCCCAACAGATGAAGTAGTTTTGAATGTGCATTGACATTCCTCTGTCTTTTTGCGCAACTGCATATGTGTGCCTCCATCTGTACCTGCATCACCAGGCTTCCGGGCGACAGATCCTCTGATATATCAGCGATGTAACCTGCCCGTCCGAACACCGGCGCGTTGTCATTCACGTCCGTCACGTTGATGATAACCGTGGTGACGTCGCTGAGGGACGACTTGCCGCGGCTTCCCTCCACAGACAGGTAATACTCCCGGGAAACTTCAAAGTCCAGCGGTGCCATGAGCGTCAGAAGACCTGCAGTCCACAGAGCAAACACTGAATTATTCCTCCTGAAATGCAAAATCTACTCTGTCAGGCCCGTTATTTTACATTTTCAGCGAGAGGCTAAAATCAAGTGAGCTGTTGTTCAGATTGGATGTGACACGATTTGTTGTAAGTGATGAAATTCCAAAATTTTTAAGACTCGCCTCTGATATCTGATACAAAAGAAAAAACTTCAGAGCGGCCTTTGAGCAGGAACATAGAGGGATTTTTAAAACAGTAAGGTCTTGACTTCATTTTGCGCATTTCTACAAGATTTCAAGTTTTTCTTCTCAGAACTGTGGGAAGATGCTTTTCAAGTTAAACTGTCTGAGAATCTAAACTGAAACCAAAGATGTTTTGTATATCTCTGAGCTCCAGTGACACGGGACAATGTGTTGGTCCACATATAGTATAACCACAAACACTCATTACATGGTAGAAAAAAAGCAAAGAATGGTTAAATTAGAAAAGGGAAAACAACAAACAGCTTTCCTGTGATTGAATATTTACCATCTGTGTGTTTGAAGCATCGCCTGTAGGTGGCGTTGACACTGAAATGCTCCAACATCATCACCAGCTCAACTTTTATTATGAATGTGCTTCAAATTAAGCTCAACACAGTCATTTAACAAAATGGCTGCAACTGAAAAAATCTGCAACCCCACCCCCCCCACCCCCCAAACTCTCACATTTGATAATTGACATTTCACTTCAATAAATGACTTAATAATGTCGACTGCTATCTGACTCATCCCTCTTTATGTGAATGGATGAATGTGGCCTCCAGTGTGAAAGGGTTATGGTCAGATCTTATTTAGTTCTATTTCCTGACCGCTGCTGCTCAAACTGTCATCATCCCCCCGCTGTGTGCCCATCACATCGGAATGCAGGCGGTATATTAAGCAACACGCTGTTTAAAATGGATGTTGTTATAGCACAGGCGAGCTACTCTGAATGATAACATCCACCGTAAGTCAAACAGAGTGTGTGTGGGATCATGTGACATATGTGGTGAACTTTCACTTTAGTCAGCTCAGTGAAGCTGTGAGTTTAACCTTTCAGGAACTATAAATCTCTCCACAGCTGGCTGACATCTCTGTGTGTTGCCTGTCCTCCACATGTAAAGTCGAAGCTCAGGTTATGGCGGCGATAAGAGAGGCGTCAGAGCTCTTAAAGAGATATCGTATGTCCTGTCCTCTCTTTGTGTTTGTTGTTGAGTAAGTCTTCTCAGTTCAGATGGGTCCCGATTTATCTTACCTGCTGTAAACCTGCCTTTTAACCTGAGTTTTAACAGATAGATATCGTTCTTTTCCTCCTCCAGTCATTTGAACAGACGCTTTATTGAATGGCTGAGCTCGTCCCATGATACATCCCTACACTGGAGGATGGATTAAACAACAGAATTTTCCATTTACTAAATTTAAAAACATTATGATATCATCGATAGAAAAATAAATAATTCAAATAAATTACTTAGTAAATCATCAAACGATCAATAATAAAGTAAAATGTTCAAGAAAAAGGTTTCATCCCTGGATATTTATTGAATACTTGTTTTCTTCTTCCACAAGTAACGTTTCATATATTTACAATATTATTTCAAACCTTTATAACAGCTGGGTGCTTTATCTGAACGCAGAAAGAATTTTGTTTTCATTTGGGGCTTCATTCTGGTAATATTCTATATTTCTCTTATTATTGACAAATTCCCAGAAAAGACCAAAACCTACAATGAAGATATCCGACTAATACACTGATGCGTCGTAGTCCTGAGCCACAGATGTCCCCAAAATGATGAAGAACTCACAGAGCTGTTGTTCCTCCATTACCACTATCACGCACTATACTGTAGTTTATTTTTGCTATTCCTATAAGCTGCACCATTTCCTTCTGTGTTATAATATCATTCCTTAAAACTGTCATTGCTGGTTTTGGTCTTCTTTGGAATCAGTCGGAATCAGCTTTGTCCTTTATTGGTGTTCCTTTATCTTCCGTTGGATATGATAAAAAAAGATAAAACACTCCAGAGGTTTCAGCCACATTGGAGGTGTTTTAGCCATCGTCCTCTCCTCGCCCAGCCAGTCTAACACCTTTATGTTCCCATCTCTGTCTTCCGCCTCCTCTTTTCTTCTCCTGGTAATACAATTTGACTCATTGTTAAACTCCCACCAAATGTCATTTTTCATTCAACTATGTAAACATTAAACAGTAATTTGTGGCCCTTTGAAAATGCCCCAGTCATCTTTAATACCATCAGTGGAGTCAGCAGATTGACCAAAACCTTTTCATGCACATATCTGAGGCAATAGCTCTTCTCTGTCAGTGCGTTTGCTTCTCTGCACAGAGCATCTGTCGGCGGCGGCAGCGGCTTGTTGTAACCAGCAGAGGACTATTTTCCTGGGCTGCCAGCCAGTCTCTTCAACCACACACTTCATTAAGACAAAACAAAATTGGATCCAACAAAAACAACCATCTGCCATTTGCCTCCAACAAAACACCTCCAGGTTTCAACAAGTAAATTATGTGCACCTCATACCCGCATTACAGATGTCACATTAATTGATTTCTCTGAGATCAAAGATTTGCAGAGTCAGAGTGATCATAGCTGTTACGTTATATATTTATTTTATTTTTTAAACTTCTGCTGAGAGACACCTGCATGAGCCTGTTTTTCCTTTCAACGTCACAATCTTCTGTCTTTATTGGCCACTATATCCATAACTTATAGTTTTTGTTGTTGTTGTTGAGTATAGAGCAGCTTTAATGCTGATTTCATAAACACCTTTTACATCACATCACCTCAGAGTCACAGTAATGAGGCTCTGATTCAAAGTTATGAGTCAAAGGGAACAACACACTGAAACCGCAAACTGAAGATTACAGATAAAATCAAAACTTAAAGTACTGTGTGTTTTAAAAGCTTCATGTGTCCTATTTTTCTGAGCCACAGTGTCATCTAAAGACTGTTCAAACAGTCACAGCATTGCGGCGCAGCCACATATTCCTTCATTTTTACGAACACACCGTCATTACAAAGATCTGCTGCACTAAACACCCACGACAATGCCAAATGGATTATCTGCATCTAAACACAATCCCAGACAAATGCAAAATTTCCTCCAATTTCAGTAAAACCTACAGTGAGCAGGTGTCTGGTGGCTACCTGGACCTTAATATTTGGAACAAACGTTAGCGACAGCTCAGCTTGAGGCTCCTCCAGAATCTGATTCATTCAGTGTTTTTAATGGTTTTAGTCACTTGGTTTTATTGTGGGGAGGAGAATAAAGCCTGAAGAAATCAATCCAGGAGAAACTGATGAGGTGGTGAGGACAAAAGCTTCCTTTTCTTGTCAAAACGTTTGATTTCGAGACCTGTTCTGTAACTGTTCTTCAAAATGTTCTGCTAAAATAATTAAAACTTATTTCCTTAAATGGAGGATATATGAAGTTTGGTTGTGAAGACACAGCCACACTTGTGCTATTTTTCTTTATGTATCTGTTTATTTTTTCATCTAGCAGGATTACGCGTGTCTTCATTGAGCTCTTGGATTTTATTTGTGAGGCTCTGACTGTGTGAGATCAGCTGGAGACTTTGAAGAGGCCCACACATTGGTAGTATATTTCTCTTACACTCGTGTTGGTTCTTTTATTGTTTTCTATAAAAACAAACTATAAAAACAGTCTAATAAGATCCAACCTGTAAACCTCAGCTGGGAACCATGCAGATATTCAAAATTTCCTCTGACACAAAAACAAACCTCTGCCTTTTTCCAAACAGGTGAGACCTTCTTGTATTTGTCACTGCTGAAGTTCAGAAAGCTTCTTTTGTTCCACCAACACAAGACAGAGAACTGGGGAGCCCACCACACACTCCTCTTTGTGGTTTTTCGTGGCAGCGCAGGTAATCATGGTAATGTGTGAGATTTACTGTAGCACTGGTATACAGCTGTGTGTATGTTGTGTGTCTCCAACACAAATGGAGATGTGGGCTGTGTTGTGCCGTTGTGTTCCTCTCTGCCAGGTTTCTGTCAATACGGGCTCCTATCTGTGTTCTGTGTTTTGCTCAAATGGCTCTGGGCTAATTCTTCACAGCTTAAAGAAACTTCTCAGAAAGAAGAAAATGGGTGAAGGTGATTTGTTACTGTCACCTTAAATTACGGGCCGCATGGTGGCATAGTGGTTAGTGCTGTTGGCCCACAACAAGAAGGTGGTGGGTTCGGTTCCCGGCCTGGAGCCTTTCTGTGTGGAGTCTCCATGTTTCCTCCGTCCAAAGACATCATGTTTGGGTACACTGGTGTCTAACTTGCTTGTTGGTTAGTCTCTGTTTGCGTTTGTACACAATGAGACGCGTGGGAAAGAGCGTAATTTAAATTAATCTTCTACCATTTATCCGCTTCCGGGTCACGGGGGGTTCTGGAGCCAATCCCAGCTCACTCTGGGCGAGGGCAGGGTCACCCTGGACAGGTCTCCAGTCCATCACAGAGACAGACAGAGACCACCAACCACTCAGACCTACGGACAGTTTAGAGTCACCACTGAACCCAAACATGATGTCTTTGGAGACTCCACACAGAAAGGCCCCAGGCCGGGAACTGATCTCGTGACCTTCTTGTTGCGGGGCAACAGTGCTAACTATGCTGCCGCGCCCGCTAATGAGGCTTCTCAAACTGAATTTCCAGATGATGCAGAACATCCATCATTAATTTATCTAGAATTTAATCATTCTGTGGACATCAAAAATAAAAAAACTCATAAATTATCAGCCGTGTTTTCAGAAAGCCAGTGAGTCATCGTCTTTTCATCATGTAAAGGATGGAAAAAAATGAATTAATATTTAACTAACAAAAACAAAGAAAACTTTGTTCTGTCTGTGTTTTAATCAACTTGGCAATCAATCAAAGTTCTCTTAGATTTTCTTGTGATAGTAAAAGAACAGAAGTGATGGAACACACTGAGCTCAACTCAAACACGTGTCCAATGTCCTGTTCTTAAAACAGCACAGCTTCTTCCCTTCGGACTATCAGAATCAGCACAAATTGAACCACTCTCATTTTCTGTCCAAGCTCTTTCATCATTTAACTTTGGTTAAAAAAAAGTCACAGATCATTAACTTCAGTGTGAGGGGACCAGACTGAATTAACTCAAACCTCAACTTCTCCAGCAAATAAATAAATAAAATGAATCTATGTGGGACTTTTTTTTTTCTTCCTTTACTTCTTTCACTTCATCTGACTCCAGCGATTTAAATCTTAGAAAATTACTTAAGTCATCCGCATCTTGAAGCTGTGAATTTACTTTTTCATCCAGGTCAAAGGGATGATGGGAATTTCACCTCGAATGAGCTTAAAGGTGCAGTTTGATGTTCAGAAAGCTTTATGTTAACTACTGACTGTTCATGATCTAATCAATTTATCCATCAGATTATAAACTCATCTCTGCTTTTACTGTTAAATTATTATCAAAGCTGAACTTAAAAATGTCACCACATTGATAATAATCTGATCTACTTTGACATTTGCGTGATCATATTTTTTTGATCAGTGTATTAATCATCGATAGCATATCTGCTGGTTGTAAATAAATTGAACTGTTTCAAAATTATATTTGACAATTCTCTTCCTGCCCTTTCTTTCACATTTAAAAGTATCGGATTTCAGCAGGTCAGCAGATTTCCAAAACAAATTAACAAGGCCACACTTTTACCTCAACAGCAAAGCTCTGACAACAAACTCATTCTGCTGGGATTCATTTAATGAGGTCACTACTGAATCCTGAATCCTGACTGATACCAACATCAGACTGAGGTAGGGACATGTCTCAATCCGGTCATCCATGCAATCAGGGACATTTTCATCCCACTTTTTGATTTTCTGTTCAGTGTGTCTCATAAATAAACAGAAATCTTCAGCCCAATGATGATGTCATAAACATCAAGAGCCTCGCTAATTCGAATGTATTCCTGCAGACGTTTTGTGTCCAGCTGGGGGATTTGAGTGTCACGGCCGGCTGTTCAAAGTTTTACACCCTCTGCTCCGCCTGAATAATGACACCAAACGTAGTGGACAGTGATCAATGAGTGTCGTTCTTCTGACCAGCTGGTCTTTAATGATTTATTGGCAGCAGTGTGAGATGACCCAGAGGGCAGACTGCGGCTCATTCCTAAACTCTGCAGGTTTCAATTCCATACGAGGTCAAAGCACAAACTTCAGGTCGGATACTCACTTTGAGAATGCCAACTTCTAGCAAAAATAATGAAACTTTTCTTCTTAAAAAACTAAAAGAGGATGGGGTTTATTTTCTCAGATGCACAGGTTGACAATCATGTGACTGATCGATGAGAAAGAAAATAACTATTTTGAATAGATGGACAGGCAGGAAGAAAGTTTCCTCTCATTTAATCTGAATCTTGTGGCTTCTTCTAATTTATTCCAGCTCACAGCGTTTCACACTGCGGCTTTCATCTGGGAAGTTGTTTATTTTAATTTGCAAAATATTAGATAATTACAGACAGTTAACTGTCAAACCTGCAGCCTGGGAGGGAAACACCATTAAACGATCACTGATTTTATTACCTGTATGCCTTTTATACTGTAGATCAGTTCAGCTGGATATCAAGCACAAAACTGTGCTTGATGTCAGGAACTGCTTTTCAAGTGAGATTGGATGATAAATAAATTTAATTAGAATTTTTATTTTTCAAATCTTCAGTTGTTTTTTTTTTTTTGACTTTTACTACACGGGGGGCTGTCACAGAAACCGTTCAGTGCTTTTTCTTATAATCTGTTCGTGTGAGCCACTAAGTGATTATCTTGGTTACATAAAAGCATGAAGCAGCGGGAGCTGATATTCGTGCTCTGTAAAAACTATTTGCACAGAAGGATGCACTGGAGCTACTTCTGGACGAACTCAAGACTAAGAAAGCGGCGACATGGAACTCAATAATACTTCAACCCTCAAATGAAAATGGAGACTTCCACCGGCTAAACTTGGTTGCTTGGTTTAATTAAAGCTTCTCCCTGACAGGATGTGCACGAAGAAAGAGGGATAAAGACAAACCTGTTTCTGAGTTCAGCTGGAACCGTCCGTCTTCATTACCAGAGATGATGCGATACACGACAGCATCTGGCCCTCCGCCGTCTCTGGTGAGGGCAGACACACTCAGCACCTCGGACCCCACAGCTAAGGATTCTGGGAGCTGGGCGGTGTACTCAGTGCTCAGGAAGATGGGCTGGTAGTCGTCCAGCGAGACTACGTCCACTGTCATGGTGGCAACGGAGTAGAGTTGGCGGGGCAGGCCGCGATCGGTGGCTTTTACCTTCAGCTCAAAGGAGGGCGGGGTGTCGGGGGTCAGAGGTCGCTCCAGCCGCAGGATCCCCGAAAACTCATCCAGAGAGAAGTAACCGCTGTCGCCTGCCAGGAGGGAGTACTTCACCTCAGAGTTTATACCTGGAGAACCAATAGAGAAAGAAATAAGCAGTAAATAACAAAATAAAATTTAAACTAGACATCGATCCACAGCTGCATCAGGAGACTCATTCTGTTTGATTATTCAATTTAAAGAAACCAATAAAAGCTTTTTCACTGTGTTCTGTCTCAGTCATCTGACTTGAGTCTGAAGTGGATACAGGCACAGATGTGTGACATCTGGGGGAAAAAAGAAATTAACCAAGAAGCTGCTACTTTTTCACAACCAACACTGCATTTCCACAAGCTGTGTTTGATTTACAGCCAGCAGTCAGGGACGGGAAAAAAGCATTTACCTTTCAACACAACAATTAAAAGTCGCTGACACTAAACAAACTTTTATGAGCGCACTAAAAACGCACAGCTACTGAGAGGAGAAAAGAACTACTTTGCACAATCACATAAATATCCGTATATCACACTCCATGTTGGCAAAACATGAAGGTACGAAGCGTCCTGTAGCTTCCTGAAGTCTCACATGTTGATTTATATGAGGCAGAAGTCGTACAGGAATTAAGGACTAGTGATGTAATGTTTTTGGATAGGGTGACTAGATTAATCTTGCTTGCTTGTTGGCCTTTTTTTTAAATAACCGGAAGAAGATTCACTCTGTGGCTCTGAGGTGACAGTAAATTGTTACTGTGGAAAACCATGCAGAGCCATTATTACCTTTAAATTTAGTATAAGACTTTAGCATGTTGCCCAGAGACACAATGAAGGCAACACAAGTGGGCTAAGAGATCAGTGGCTAAGTTGGCCTCCATATTTATGGATGTTCGCCGTGAGTTGGAAAAAGGTTGAGCACGCTCCTGCAGCTCAGAGGAAGCTGTCAGAATTAATTCTGAGAGATCATCAGATTTTGGATAAGAGCACAGACTAATGGGAGTGCCGTGAATACAAGTCGATTCCTTATCTCAGACAAAGCGTTCACAAACAGATAGTTTAACTGTGAACAGCTTTGGGGCAGCTTAGTTTATTAAAGTAATTGGTCTAAAGGTGACACTACGCTCAAACTCCAAAACAAGATTTGGGGTTTAACGACATGATTCTTGTTACTGATAGTTCCTCTCTGTCTTCATGTTTCACTCTGAATGTATGAGGAAAGCATTATGTTGTGTCTAATTATGAGTTTATCCACATATTTCTCAGTTATATACAAATGTTCACTTTTAAACATGTTTTTTATGTGTTTGAGCCATATATCATTTCCTATTTACCAAAATTCTCCCATTTCAATGTGGAAACATGTTTCTTTGGCACAAAATAACAGCAGCAACCCCCCCCCCCCAAAAAAAACCAACAACTGTTCATCATTGTTGTCTGTGAGAAAGTTGACATTGAGAAAGACGACAAGCTGCTGCACATCTGAAGGAGTGGCTGACCTGTTCTGTCTGCTCTTGTGTGTGAGTGTGTGTGTTACAGTCTTTGTGTTTGTGATTTCAATCGACCCCACTCCATGTGAATTATAACTTTTCAAGTGCGAACGTGTGCGTTTGTGAGAATAATGTGTAAATCTGAGTGTGAAACCGGATGGCAAATGAAAAAACCAATCACATCTACACTGACTGAGAAACTATAATCAGATGGCTTTTTTACATTTCTTTTATCTGATTTAACACCTAAAAAAAGACAACCAACCATCAAAGGCAACAAATTAATAAAACATAAAACGCTGCAGCAGAAATTTACCCCATGCGGTGTCAGCTCACTTCAGTCAGTTTGGTATTTGTTCAGTGTTAAATCACTGAGGAAATAAAATCTGTGATCAAAACGTCTGCTAGAACACTCAGAAAGACAATTCAAACAAACTTTACACACATAATGGTGACGTGAACAGACCATGACCGCCTTCCCTTCACCTTTCCCCCTGAGCAGGGCTGCTTAAACCTTTAAATCGTTGATCATGGAGTTCAGGGATTGTTACGTTGATCTGCTGTAAATTGATTTTGTTTCTGATTTGCTGCCCTCTGTGAGGCACAGTTTGCCTCTTTACAAGTCCTCTATAAATAAGATTTATAATAATAATTACAATCATTATAGTCTGGTTTGATTAATTTGGTTTATTCAACAACCTAAACATAAAAGCACACAAAAGACGTAACTATGGGAGACTTGATATGTCGATGACCTCACACATGTTGTGTGAATTTACTGAAAACCAACGTGACGTTGGACAAAGATAAAGGAGAGAAACACTTTGATTAATCAGCACTTTTCTCAGGATAATTTAACATCCGTCTAAGATCTAACAGAAACTGAAGCAGAATATTGATCCGAATAATGAACACTACGAACAGAAACGATAGGACTTGGGCTAACGAGGAGGGAAGGCTGAGCAACAGCTAATCCCGACACAGCTGGAGTGAGAATGAGGGAAGGTTTCAGGTGGGTGTTTCAGAGAGCGAACTGTCGGGTACAGCTGAGTCCTCTATTATGTTTAGGATCAGTGATACCACATTTACCCACACACAAAGACAAGCCTGTGCATTAGGCTTTAATAGTGTAAAAGGAATCACTGATAGCAGGACTACAGGAATGTCACAACACGTTCGGACCTGACATAAACCATATAATGACCTTATTGTGGTGAAACTCTCACTTACATTTTCACAGCGGCCAGGATTACATTAGAAAAGCTCAGCAGCAGCCTACCGGTGTCTGGGTCTTTGGCAAATATGACAGCGATGGGCGTCCGGACGGTGGTGTTGTCGAACACGGTGACCTCGTAGTGGCTGGATGAGAAGCGAGGCGGGTTGTCGTTCATGTCCTGGATCATCAGCAGGATGTCCGCCTGACAGGAGCGCCCCCCGCCGTCCGTCGCCTTTGCCACCAGGTTGTATTCGACATCCTTCTCACGGTCCAACACGGCCAGAGTGAACAGCTCACCTGGGGAAAGGTGGGGGAGAATTATTGAGTCACAAGTTCAAAACCGATCCGAGGTTTTTCCATAGTAGACATATGTTTTACTTAAAAGTGAGCTGATTTTCTTTTAGAAAATTATTTATCTTGTTATCTGTAGAAACTTTTTACAATATTTGTACCAGACTGTCAGTTTCTGTCCCTATAATATCCGTTAGCTAAAAGCCGCCTATGATCCTCCAGGCAATCTGCTGGTATTACAGACAAAGATGTTATGACACAAGTAAAGTGTGATGGGCTTCAGTGAGGGGCCTCTGAAAACAGAGGAAATAACTAATGGCACTGAAAATACTTTGGGCACTTTGTCAGCACAGAGTCTGTGTGAATAGCTGCTGCAGAGCTCTGATGGTATCATCAAACCAAGCACTCAGCGAGGCTCACTCAGAGGGCAAGCTCCTGTTGTGACCCAAACAGACACCGTCATACCTGTCCTGTGGTTGATGTGGAACTTGTCTGCGTCGGGACCATGGAGGGTGTATGAGATCTGGCCATTAGCTCCCACGTCGGGATCTGAAGCGGAAACCTTTAGCACAAACATGCTGGAGGGAGAGTTTTCCATCACTGCCTCTGTGTAGACCAGCTGGAACAGAATGATAATACCAATCATGAGAAAATACTTTACTGAGAGCAGAATAAAACGATTTAGCTGCCAGCAGTAAAAAAGCAACAAGGCTTGTGCTCTCCACAGTAATAAATGAATAAAAGGAGATTTTTAAAACATTTTGACAGCGGTCAGCATTATTGTTGAGTTATATCTGGAGCAAGATTCATTTCAAAAGTATATTGTTGTTTAAGACCCACCATCAGAAATGCTGTTCCCACAAAGTATCTGCATTATGCATCAGACCTTTAACTCTGGAGTTTCTAAACAAAGGAGCCAAATTAATGCAAATGTGTTTTTGGTGTGTAGAGAAATATTCTGCGTGGCACAAACCGCATTTAAAGTCTAAAGTGATTTGCATTTGCTGTCACTTGACGGGCTTTTAAATGTAGAAATGAAACGCTCTCTTTATCAGAGCTTATGAGAACACATTTTTACAGCACTGTTCATAGCCAGTTTATGTTTTTTCTTGGAATTAATTCTCTTATTTTTACTTTTTACTTTTATAAATCATTAAATCAAGAACATCCAAGTTGCTTCTTTTTCTGTCTGTCTTGGCTCCTCCATTAACAGCTCATCACTCCAAACATGTAGTTGTTGGGAGAAAACAAACTGTGTATACTTGACAAAATAAAAATTATTTGCTCTGAGAATTGATATTGACCTGTTTTCATTGTGTGTGGGTGCTTCAGATTAAATTATAAATGGAGAGGAGCAGCAGACTTGGGGCCCTGCAGATGTGGATGTGATGTTTTCAGCTCAGGTATAACAGCCATGATTGCGTGGATATGTGTAAAGTAGGAGCTGTAGAGTTTAGAAGAATCTATTCTCAATTTGTAACCAATAAATAATTTAGACAGAAGACAGTACCACTTAAAAAAACAGACAGTTTGTGGTAGACTTAAAAAGTTATGATTTTCATAAAAAAAACAAAACAAAACGTGTGTGTAGTTCGTGAGTTTATTATTCTTTGACTAAAATCTTTTAGAAATCTAGAAATGAGATTAACAACTCTAGAGTTGTTAGTGCCAACAGGATGATTGTATCTCAGCCATGGAGGAGTTTGGACATCGATAATGAAGATATTGTCTAAATCTGGTAACAGAAGACTGAAGTAACGTCGTCACCTGTTCACACAGTGGACTGTTGTCATTGATGTCCAGCACGTGGACGTCCACGGTAACTGGAGCCTCAAACTTCCCGTCGGTGGCGGTGACTTTTAGTGTGTATCTGTCTTTGGTCTCTCGGTCCAAGCGCTCCTTCACGATCAGACCCCATTCGCCCTCGTCCTGCTGGATGATGGCAAACTGGCCCAGCGGGTCCCCGTCTGCAGGAACAAGGAAGAGCGGAGAGAGTTTTTTCAGTAGCAGAACATCATTTCCCAGATCATTTCAAGCTGACTTACCTGCCTGTACATCACATTTATTGTTTTCTTTTCATCCTCACTAACTTTTAACTTTGAAATGAAAACAAACTGTGTGGCTTTTGAAAACACAGGAGTGTGTGCGTTACAGCTGACTGCATCACCGGCAGCCACCTTGTTTGACTGGTGAAATGTTTAGATGGCGCAGCTTTGCATATTTTTTGCCGCTGTCAACAGTTACCTTACAGGTCATGTGACCGATGTGTTTAAATGTCGTGTGGGTTTTCTTTGGCAGAAACAAAACGCTTATTTTGGGTGCTCCTGTCACTAAACAGCCTGCAGCAATATGAGGAAAATGTGGGTAACTAATTTCATTCCATCAAATCCATGTAGATGGACTCAAAAAATCAGAGTATATAAACAAAGAAATGTTTTTTGATGATTACTCCAGAATTTTTCGGGTTGTTTGTTTAACGGGGAGAAGTTTTTAAAATCCTGACTGTGATACTGATGACACTGCTGTGAATTATGAATTTTGTTGTGTGAAGCAGCTCTGAAGGAGACAGACTCTACTGAATAAATCAAATCATCACATCAATTGTTCTGCTTATGGGCAACTTTAATATCAATGTCTGCTTTTGTTTTTGTTTCTTTCTGACAACTAAATGTTAGTTTCAGCCAAACTCTGATATTTATATGAGCATTATTCCAATGCTAATATTCCCCTGTTACACAAAAACAATGTTGTGACAGCAAACTCTTTAAGTGGGGAACGAGTTTGACTGTCTGGAGGAATATGGAAGATCTGCATTAATTCATGTCCTTATTTTGTTGTTAGCTGCAGGTTTCTATTTGCAATGAATCTGTAGCTGAGTTACAGAATATTATGACTCTGTGATTAACAGAGATTTAATTACGCTTCATTAGCATCTTGATAAGCGACAAATCTTCAATTGGACAGTAATTCGATTGACACACACAATCACACATTTGATTACATCTGCACCAAAGACTGAAAATACACAAAAACCCACACTCACGGGCTCTGATCCATTGACACAAACACACACCTGTGATGTAACACGTCACCAGCCGGTTCTCCAGAGAAACGTCAGCATCTGTGGTTGTCATGGAGATGATGACTTCCCCCGGACTGCTGTTCTCCACCACCGAGCCGCGGTAGATGTCATCGGAGAACTTCGGCGGGTTGTCGTTTTCGTCCGTCACCGTCACCTCCACCAGGACACTGGACGACAGCTTGTTGTCGCCGCCGTGGTCTGTGGCGACCACGTTGAACCTGTAGACTCTGGTGGTCTCACAGTCCGTCTCCCGTACGGTCGTGATCCAGCCGCTCTCGCCGTCGATGGAAAACACCTCGGTGATGTCGTTTGTGGCGTTATCGGGCAATGACTCCAAGCTGTATGTGACAGGACCATAGGTGTCTGTGTCCGGGTCGTTGGCAGTCACCTGTGGGTGAATGGAAACAATAGTTGGTGTCTTCACATTATACCAAGCTGGCCTTGTAAAAAAAAAAAGAAAAAAGAACAAACTGACATAAGAACGGCGTCTGGCTCCTTTTTTAAGCAACAGATTGAACTGATTTAATGGAATAATTACTCCTGGATTTATTAAATCCAACTCCACGTGATAGTGACTTTTCAACCTTTTACTTTGTTGACAGAACTTAAGCCCTATAAGTCTCTGACATCCAAGACATTATGAGCTCAGCTCCTACAGGTGAGAAAATGTGATGGCCCGATTTTTTTTTTGTGCTAAGCGAACCGAACCATGTCAGAGGGCTATTTGACATCACCAGACAGATGAAACTGATATTGCTCTTCTAATTAATAAATTAATAAAGCTTCACATTAACACTTCTTTTCTCTCACCTGAATTACAGTAGTTCCAGCAGGCATATTCTCAGCCAGGAAGGTCCTGTACGGGCTGGCATCAAACACTGGCTGATTATCATTCACATCCTGTACCTGGATGCTGACGGACACCAGTGATGCCACATCGGTCCCGTTGTGGTTCCCCTGGGCGATCACATCTATCTGGTACCACTTTGTCTTTTCATGGTCGATGGTCTTCTGCAAAAGCAAAGTTCCGCTCTCTTTGTCCAAGGTGAAAACTTTGTCTTTGTTGCTCTCCACTGTGTTCCCGTTCACCAGACTGTAAATGAGAGGCATGTCTGAGTCGGCCGTCACAGAACCGATCTCTGTACCTATGGGGATGTCCTCGGCGGCTGAGAAGGTGTAGAGGGGCTCTGAGAACTTCGGTAGAGGAACCTCGGGGGGAACCACTTTGACCTGAACAGGGATGGTGGAGTTATAGAACGGTAGGCTACCGTCACGGGCCTTGACTTTGAAGTTGAAGATCTTGTTCTCCATGCCGACGAGGCTCTCTTTGACACTCACTACTCCAGTGAAAGGGTTGATCTCGATGATGTCTTCTGTCACTTCCTCCGCCTCGTCTACGGTGTAGGTGACATCTGCGTTTTTGCCATCATCTGCGTCATAAGCCATGATCTGAATGACCGGGGAGCCTTTGTTCACAGTTGACTGAATTGAAACCTGGTATTCGGAGGCTTTGAACTGAGGTACGTTGTCGTTCTCGTCTGTGAGAATAATCTTGACTGTGCAAAAGGCCACTTTCCCACCGCCATCTTTGGCCATCACTTTAATAGCTATGACTCTTTGGGCCGGGTTTTCTCTGTCCAGTGGCTGCGTTGTAACAATCTGGCCGTCATTATCGATAGCAAATTTCTCATCAGCGAGTTTGTTGATGATGGTGTAGTCAACACTGCCGTACGGCCCGTCGTCAGGGTCAATGGCTGCTAATCGGATCACACGTGTTCCCGCTTCTGCATTTTCGGCGAGCTCTGCCTCGTAGATACTCTGTTTGAAGTATGGACTGTGCCTGTTGCTGTTGATCATATCAATATTGACGGGTGCTGTTTTCTGAAACACCCCATCAGACACTGCCACTGTCAGGTTATAATACGGATCCAGGTTCCTCTTACAGACGTTAGAAAAGGAGATGATTCCTGAGGATTCGTTGATGTTGAAATAACGGCCTTCGTTCCCTGAGAGGATTTTGTACTTGAGTTTATTCAGGTCGCCAGTGTCAGGATCTGTAGCTTGGATTTTGATGACAATGTGGCCACATTTTGCCATTTCATCCAACGTGGCTTCATAATGGGAGCTGACAAAGTCCGGTGGATTGTCATTAACATCTGTGATGTTTACAAAGACACTGGCTTCAGAACTTAGAGGAACAGTGCCGTTGTCGCTTACTTTGATTTTCAAATAAAATTGGTTTGTGTTTTCATGATCCAGCACCTGCTTTGTAAAGATTAAGCCATTCTGAGGGTCGATCTCAAAGAAATCTGTCTCATTCCTCTCCGTTTTCAGCATCTTAAAGGTCAGATCTTTATTCCTGCCGGAGTCCCTGTCAGAGGCAGAGAGCTGAATCACTGAAGTGCCAACTGGGAGACCTTCAGCAACGTTCACGCTGTACATTAGCTTTGGGAAAACCGGCGCATTATCATTCACATCCTCCACTTCTATTTCTATTGAGGCCTCAGAGAAAGCTCCGGTCACAGAGTCAGTAGCTCGAACTGTCAACACATGCATGGTCTCACTCTCGTAGTCAAGGGGGTTGGTGACGGTCAAGATGCCTGTTTTGAAATCAATGTGAAAGTGTTTTGAGGCGTTTTCCTCTTCCAGATTGTAGATGAGCCGATAACCTTCTGAATTTCTGGCCTGAACGTGTAAAATGGTGGTGAACGGGGGGACATTTTCAGGAACTTTAAGTGGGTAAAGGAGAGTTTGGAAAACTGGGTTGGTTCTGTTCCTCACTTGAATAGTGAGCTTTGCCACTGCGCTGTGACTGGGCTCACCCTCGTCTGTAGCCAAGACTGTCAATGTGTACTTATTTAAGGCTTCAAAGTCAAGAGGCCTCTGAAGAGACACGTCGCCTACATCAGGATCTATTCTGAAGAGGTTGTAGTCCTCCTCCAGTGAGTACATGACGGATCCATTTTCCCCCAAATCTCTGTCGATCGAAGTTACTTGATACAAAACATCTCCTGGTTCAGAGTCTTCAGATATCATCATAGAAAATGGCAAGTTGAGAAACTGCGGCGCATTGTCGTTGACATCATCTATAAAAATCTTGACCCGAGTTGTGGCCGTCCTGGCAGGTGTTCTCATGTCCTGCACCTTCACCACTACGTCATACACATCTTGCCCCTCTCTGTCAAAAGGTACGCCTGTTGTTTCAAGTACACCTGATGTCTGGGAAATTGCAAACCTCCCCATTGGATTCACCACAGAATATAGAAGAGGCTCATTTAAATAACAACCCTTAACTTTGATTGCCGCCAAAATTTTGACCGTCTTCAGGTTTTCTGTGACGCTTGCTGAATATGATTTCTGCTCAAATCCAAGATCACTCTCTGTCAGATTTGTTACATTTACCATCACAGCAGCTGAGTCTCTGTAGAGGCCGTCGGAGGCTTTGACAACCAGCTGATAAAACGGCCTGAAATCAGACACGTTGCTCACGGTAATGATGCCAGATGTGGGATGAATTGAAAAGGCGTTGTGAAGATTCCCCTCAGTGATGCTATATGAGACTGCCGAGTCGGCATCGAGGGCCACGACACGCACTACCTCTGCATCTCTGACTGTTGGGAAAATGATGGATGGCTCGTACACCGGGGTGGTGAATTGTGGCGGGCAGTCATTCAGATCCAGGATGTGAACGGTGACCCTGGCAGGCTCTGCCGCATGCAGCGATGGCTCCCCGGAGTCCTTTACCTGCACCGTGAAGTGATACTTGGCCCTGGCCTCAAAGTCAACTGCCGAATGTAAAGAGATGGTGCCCATACTCGAGTCAATCTTAAAGACTTTCTGGGCCTCTGGTTCAACAATTTGATACACCAGCAGAGAATTGGCATCTCTGTCTGCATCTGAAGCCTGGATCACCAGTGGGATATTTCTCTCTCCCATCACCATGCTGCCAATGTGAGCAGATTCACTAATCTGCCCTAAGTACTCCCTCAGCTGAAAAACAGGAGCGTTGTTATTCTCATCAATCACGTAGATGTAAACAACAGTCTGGGACATGGCTCCAGCTGTTGTGTAAGCGCTAACTTTGAGCTTGTAGGATGAGCAGCTCTCAAAGTCGAGCTGCTTCTGAGTCGAAATCAGCCCAGTGTAGGGGTTTATATGAAACGTCCCATTTGGATCGCCGCTTTCTATCCCGTAATGAACTGCAGCCGGGCTGGAAGCTGAGACGGTGACCACGGGCGTTCGGAGGGCACTCAACTCACTGATCTCAGTTAGGTATTCGTCTGAAGGGAAGGCTGGGGGAGTTTGGTCAGAAATGCGGACCTGGACGTGGACGGAGCAGAGGTCACTGCGCTGGGGGAAGCCCTGATCAGTGGCTTTCAATGTCAGGTGCAACTGGTCCTGTGGCTGGAGGTCCAAAGGTTTAGAGACACTGAGGGTGCCCAGTTCTGGATCTATGGAGAAGATGTTGTCGATGTTACCTGAGGAAGAGAAAATAATGCGTTAAACAAAGGAATTAGTCAAAACACACCTTTTAACTTCTTGGATTGGTGATCAGATAAAATAAGACCTTTTGTAGGGTTGACTTGGGCTGTAGCGTCTTCGTGACTTGTATGCATTGTGTTTTATACTACCTACATACACATGCATATGTATGAGGGTCACGACACACACACACTGTAGACAAATACACATTTTTGTTTACATTTATATTGAAGATCCTTTTTTTCCCCTTCTTATATAAAATAGCTTGATGTGAATGTTTTCTCTGGTGAATGAAACCATTTCTCGTGTCCTTGGTTTGTAAGACAGAAAATGGGTGTAGTGTTGTTTTTATTTTTGTCTATTTAATTTTAGATTTGTCTTTCACAATTGAGAGCTTTTTTTTTTTCCTCCCAGAGCTGCAAGAAATTTTCATCTCAGCTTCATGAAGAGACATTTTTAGCAGTTTTCTTTGTAAAGCTCAGTCTCATCTCAGATTTTTCATTAGCGGAGCTATGGGACAATCAAAAAAACACCTACAATAAAATGTGCAATCTTATTTATTTATGTTTTGATGAATTTCTTGTCTGTGTCAAAACAATACAACAATGCAGTTTATGACACATTGACTAAAATCATGGGCACAGCGATTCCGTTGGACCCGGGGTTATGTCTCTTAGGAAATGTGTCAAATTTGAAACTGAATCAGAACTCCAGAAAATTTATTGACATAGCTGTTACGGTTTCCAGAAAACGCATCACACTTACCTGGAAGTCAGACTCCTCCCTCTCTATATCGAAATGGATATCAGAAATGAGGACCTGCTTACTGTTAGAGAAGATCACATACTCCATAAGGAATAAATATGACATTTTCTTAAAGATCTGGCAACCTTTTATTGAGTATATGGAAACATTACCCCTAACCGCTGTGGACTCTCTGTAAACCTTTTACTGGTGCAATCATAAATTAACAATAATGTCCAGGTACAATATTCAAGATGTCTCAATCTCATTTTACTGTATTTTTTTTTCTTTTTTCTTTTTTTTTTAACCTACCCTGTTTTAATTATTTTACCTCATTTTTATCTTATTTTATTTTTAATTTATCCTAGCTGTATTATCCTACTATTATTATTGTATCATTTACACTTTTGCCTGTGGGAATGAGTTGTAATGTTCTACGTATTTGAAAACTTCAAAATAAAATATTCTAAAAAAACAATGCAGTTTACAACAATCCAATTGGAGATAAAGGAGAAATTCGTGACTGATTTTGCAATTTTGCCATTTTCATCCACGAGCTTTAAATTTGATTGGCCCAGTTCCAGACCTTACCAGCCTCCATTTTACCCCCAAAAAACAGGTAAATAATTGTATTATTAAGTAAAGAAACACACAAATGTGTTCAGCAGATCTGTGGCTTGTGAGATGTGGATCCAATATTTATACTGTTGATTACGAGGTGAAAAGATCCTCCATAATCTGTGATCAGGTTCACTTGAGACCTGCTGCTGGTCTGCTAAAGGCAGGAAATGATTACAACAGATGAAGTCATGACTGTTTGTGTTACTGTCATGTAGGAATCGTGCAGTCCAAATCTGTGTATAGTTTGTTTCTCAAACAAGAGCCACAGCTCTGAAATCAGTTAATGTTAAATTCATATTATCCTTTTCTCTCTGTTTTAAAGAAAGAAATGTCCTAAAGGGTACCTCAGACAGTATTACTTATTAAGATCAATGTTCTTAAGTTTAAAACGGTGGCCATACAGTATGTGTTTCTGGAGTTATGTGCCGTGCTCTGCCACACATTTGATCAGCAATGTCCTTTGGATAAATCCTGCCCTGCTGCGTGGGAATGTAAGTTGCATGGCTCAGTTCCCTGGCAAGGTCAAAACGCAGATGCAAAACACGGCGAACGGAGATAATAAGGCTGAAATCCCAATCCCAAAACAGAAATCATGGAATGGACAGCGATTAAGATGCACTGTGCTCTCTCTCAGGTATCATCAGTGTGCCCTTGAATCCGCCCCTCTGGTGGAGCTAGGTTGTCATTTGAAAGCTGTGGTTGTCCGCGGCAGCTCCCGGGTGTGAATATGTTTTTGAGTGAATGTGACAGACAGCAGAGCTGAAAAGGAGCAGTCGTAAATAGACTATATAGAAATAATCCTTAGGTTCTCACCAGAGTGCAGAGAGTAGGTGATTTCGGCATTGCTGCCCATGTCCTTGTCGAGTGCCTTGACCTGGATGACCACAGAGCCTGTGGGGGCCTGGTTGGAGATGCTGGCCTCGTAGCGGGGGCTGAGGAAAGCCGGCGAGTGGTCATTACAGTCCTCTACTTGAACCACCACCTTCACAAAGTTCCTCTTCACAGGGATCTCCTGATCACGCACCTGAGGAGTAGCGAGGAGAAGCATTTGTTTCCAACTATTAGGGCTGCAGTCTTTGTGCTTGTCTTTATCATCGTTAAACTGTGAACATTTTAATAACTCTTTTTCTTATTCCTTTGAGGATCTTTCTGAATAATTGAAGGTTGCTTTAATGCCTTCCCCCTTTTTTCTAAATTTATTTTATCTAAGGGCAAGTAAAGTTGAATTTGTTCCCAGAGCACCATCTAAAGAGTGGAAGATCATGTGAGATGATGAAGTGATTAAAATAACTGCCACATTTTCTCTTCTGTAAATGATGCTGTATCAATAACAAAGCTTGTTTTTGGTATTATTTGGTGTTCTGATGGAAAAAACAACGACAGTAGTGTGAACTGCTCCATCCAACCATTTCTATCTACACATGTGGGCCTTCGACCCACATTAAACAAGACAACTGTGGGTTTATCTGTGGGTGCCAGCATCATGTTGGCTTTGTAATGTTTGATGTCACTGTACATTAGAGGCATCATGGACTCATTCTACAGGATTGTGCAGAGGTAAGTGCATCGTTACCATCACGATCAGAGTGTGAACAGAGATCGTCTCGTAGTCGAGCTCCTGCGTCATCACCAGGACTCCACTCTTTGGGTCCAGGTGGAAGAACTTGGTGCTGTCCGGATGGAGGCTGCTGTGGATGGAGTAGACCAGCTTGCTGTTGGTGTCGGCGTCCCGAGCACTGATCTGCAGGATGTCCTTCCACGGAGAAGTGTCCTCAGGAACCCTCACCTTAGATCACACAGGCACAGACAAGGCAGTGCGTGAAGTTTAAGTCGAGATAACAACAAAAGAATGAACACTTCATTACCTGCAAAGCCCTTCTACCTCCATTATCTTGCAGTAATAACTCACTTCTAAGCTCAACTAATCTGAACTCTGTATTCAAATCTACTAACCAGCTCTCTGCTCAGTTCTCACCTTGTACAGCGGCTTCAGGAAGACTGGACGGTGTTCGTTCATGTCCAGCACCCGGATGTAGGCCTGCAGTTTGGAGGTGGAATACACAGGGCTTGAGAAAATAGATGCTTGGCACGAGCAACATTAAATATGCACAGTCGTGTCTCAAAGCTGCTTCACATGCAGCAGCTGAGCTGCTTCATAGAGGGATTCATTATTTAATTTAGCACATGCATACCATTCTTGTGTGTTGTAATCTTTCTAAAGTAATCTCCTGGGGCAATTTTCCTACCAAGGAACTCTGTACATCATGTTTTTCACCTGTGTGGTGGTGCTGTGGTGTCCGTCGGTAACCCGCACTGTCAGGTTGTAATTGGAGCGGTGAGCAGCATCGAGCCGACGGGCGATGGAGATGGTTCCAGTGTTCCTCTGGATGTCAAAATCCTTTTCCTCATCACCACCTGAGAGACGGACGGATAAGGGGAACAGACAGGTACAGTAGGTGGATGTTTTAAAAAGAGGCTTATTCCATTTGGGGTGACAGAAGTTGGGGATAATGATCAGGACTTGTCCTGCTATCAGGTGTAATCACATAGATGATATGTCAGACTCTGCAGGTCTGATTTTGACTGGTTGAAGCTATGATGCATCTTGGCATCGTCCTCCAGCGTCTGAAGGATAACAATCATTTCCCCATGGGGGATGCCATGATTAATGACCCACTCTAAAACTTTGAAAAGTGAAAAAATCTTCAGCATCAGTCCCGGGTGGAGGAAATGTATGATATTTCTTACTGACTACATGTTCCAAGTCTGTGATCATATGTAAACACTGTTAATAATACACATTTTCATGCTCCTGCAAATGGATTTTTGGAGAACTTTTTCTCTTTGAGTTGAGTGATATACAGATTGTAAAGCTCCATAAGGTTTGATAAATAACACACTCTTCAAAAAACAAACAAGCAAACAGACAAAAACAAAAAAACATATTTTGTGAAAACGATTAGGGTACTTGAGTCTTTCAGATAAATTTGTGCTGTTGGATTGATTGAAGAGAACACCAAAGTAGAGAAGAATAAAAATGGAGAATAAAAAAAGAGTAAAATAGATTTTCCTTGCTTCACATGGATCCATCCATCACAGTAGGACATTTTGATGGTCTCTTTTTTACAGACTGAGCTGAAAAACCAACTAAGACACTCAGACCCTCCATTATAGAAGCTAATCTCTGACTGCTTACTATTCAACCTGATTTTAAAAGTTTAACCTTGACACAAATATTCAGTCTACATTGTTTTAGAAGACTTCCAAACTTCCAAACTAGACTCAGGTCAAATGTATCATTATTTATCTAGTTTTGTTCAAATTGTCATGTAAGTAAAAGGTAAAATGAGGAAGTAGAAATGGGAGAAAGGCTAAATACTTTAAGGGCACTCACTATGTGTTCTGGTGATGTCTTGTGCATTACTGCTCTAATAGATGTGGTCTATCCGTCATTTATCCCGGTTTATCTAATTCTTTACTAACTACAGGCATGATTGTTTTTCTCTCATCTGTTACATCATTAAATTAAAGCACCAAAATGAGTCACACTGTACTGTTAAGTCCATCTGGTCCTCCCTGCTCTTCTTTATCCTCTTACTTTTTTCTTTCCTTCCCTCTTGCTTCTGTCATTCTCCCCTTTCCAGCCTTCATATCTCTTCTCTCACTCTCTTTCTCTCAGCAGGTTGTGTGTATGTATGTGAGAAAGGTAAACCTCATGCCTGCTCAGCCAGATGGTGTTTATTAAGATATCCACCTTGCAAAAGGCCAAACACACACTCACACACACCCCTTCATATGTTTCTATTATGCAATGGATGAGGCTGCTCATTTTCATGTTAGCATTTAGCACTTAAGCAAGGCAATAGAAACGTCTCTAATTTTCTACTTATTATTTTGCCTTTTGTTTAGCACAGATGCATAGACTCTCCTCTCTGTTTGTTCCCAATTGATTAATAGGCGGGTCATCCAGAGGTCTATTTGTGTTAGTTATGCCTTGAGGGCTGAGCTGAAACACTGCGCACTAACCAGCCACATTGACAAGTCCATTTAACCGATTCAGATTTCCCAAAGCCTTGGATTGACTTCCTGTAAGAAACACATCAGCACCATTACAGCCTTTCAGAACAAAAGCTGCGAGAACAAAAGCCACTAAAATGGATTTAGCATCACACGTGCAGCTCTGGCCCATATGATACAGGGAAAAAGGGGTCCTTTACAAAGGAATTCCTCCATCCATCTTCTGAACGTTGATCTTGTCTCAGCTGCAGTGACAACAAAGCCAGTTGAGTGGCCTTAAGATGGTCAGGCATTTCACCTTTAGACATTTAAGGCAGGGAGAATTGTAAAAGCCTGAAACTGTGCAGACAGGAAAATAATAATAGCTACTGATGAAAGTGAAGTGCCTAAAGAAGTAGTTGGATACACACACGTTGGCTCACATAAGATCAAAGAACATGCCCTTTGTCACTTTGGTATTAGACGGGTACAATGCAGTTTTGTAGAAGACTGGGGAGTAACTGCTGCTGCTGAAAGACTATCAGAATAACTGATCAGCCAAGATGGAAGAAAATGTTCCCCTTGGGGGCAAGACAGAGACGGTGAGCTGGAGTGACCAAGAAGCAGATGTCCTCTTTTTACTGCAACCTCCTCCAATAAATTGCTGCAAGTCACAATAAAAGGAGCTTTAATTCCTCAACATGTCCTGCGTCTGCCTCAGGGTCTCATCTCCGGGTACCAGGACTGCTCAGGCTTCCTCACCCTGGACAAACAGATTCAGGTCAACTTTCCAGCTGAGAGAATCCCCTCTGATTTGATCCGAAGAAACATTATTTGAGTCACTCCTCTGAGGCTCTGACAACAAGGTGAGGTTCAGACATGAAGATTGATTCTTTCGTTCACTTTTGTTTTGTGATGCAGCTGCAAAGACTTTCTTTGACAAACAGTGCTGCACAGAAGCAGCAGAAACTTTAATATACTTTATGTTCCACCAACAACAAAGGACTATAAAATCATTGACCAATAGAACGAGACACTTTAATCATAACTGACTCATCACAGAAAAGTTATTCCTCATCTGATATGGAAATATTCTCTGGCTGCGGTTTCTTGAATGGGCAGATCTATTTATTGACATTTCTGTACTCCAACCAATCAATCCTTACATAAATAAATAAATGCAAAGAAAAAAAACCTACAGCCTTGATTAATAATTGAATTATATTTAATCAACTTTGGTTTAGAGAATACCACAAATCATCAGATTCAAGGGTTGGGTTATTGAAAATTAAAGAAATGATAGATTAAAAAATAACAATGGTTCTAAATATTTCTGGCTGGAGACAGATTAAAATGATCCAAATTCAACTCACACTGCTCAGTGAGGTAAGAAATCTTTGTGAGCTGCAAGTATTTCAAACAAAAAGTGATTTAGCTTTCTCACGCTGTTTCATATGAATCATTGGCAGATGGCTGAAGACACAAACCTATTTTGTATTTCACAAGACAAAAAATACATAATAAATAAAAGATCTATGTAGATTTATTTACTACAAATATGTTTTTGTTTTTATTCAGTATCTTTTTAAACATCTTACAACCTGAACAACTTATTTTGCTTCCCGTCGAGGCTCGCTGAGCCCCATAGAGGTAACTCCTGGGGAGCAGAGAAAATGCTTTCAACCTAATTATTCATTACCGGATGGCGTTTTGCCATTTTTCTCTGCTGATGAAGATCATGGAGATGAGTAATTGTTCTTCCAACAGCTCATTGGACCTTAACCCAAAACAAAACCTTTACTCAAAAGGAAAAGATTTCTTCTACTTTTATCTCACCGGTTTTCAGAGACGGTAATGAGTTCAGACCCAGAGCCTGCACTCATCCTTTCTGAGCAGATGCCTAACCATCCTCTCACAGGAGAAAAACCTCGTCCTCATGCAGAGATGGCCATGTCTTTGGACCTGCAGGTGCTGACCCTCATCCAGACCACAGTAGGCCCAGCTGGGACCCACTCCGGCACACAGATCACAGTCCAGTGAGGCCGGGGGATTTTGCAGCCCTAGCCTGCTACTTCAGATTCTGGTGCTGATTTTGTGCTTGAGCTGGTTTTTATGCGTATTCTCAGGAGGTGGCCGAGTTATTTTGACAGCATGGGAAGTCTTCATTTGTCTCTCACGGGTAATCTCACGGACAGAGAGCGTCGATAGGCATCTGGTTTATGCTGCTTTAGAGAGGAGAGGTACAGCAGGGGCGATAAAAACCTGATCATATCGGTATGACACAGGGGTCCTGTGACACAACAGCCCACATCTCCCGAGGCTGTGATGAGCGTCGGTGATGCATGACTGCGGAGCAGACTGAGGTGAAAGAGAATAGAATAAAATAGGATAAAAAGATGTCTCTCAGTCTACTGTGTCTTAACAAAGGAGTTGATAAGAGTATTTAACAAATGAGGTTGGAATATCCTGTTTTTTCATTAAGATCATCACAGAGAGGAGAAGAGAAGACGGAGAAGAAGGAGTTGGGCTGATCTGATGGTTGATGAGCTCTCAGTAATAATTACCAAATTATGTTCGCAGGCCACACAGGGAGAAAAACGCTGCACAATTATCCCACACTACAACAAACACTTCAGCTCTGATTGATTGAACACACAGCTGTCAGAGCGACTGCCACCACAGAATAAACAACACAACCTCGAGGTGGAAACAGAAGTCGCACGTCTTCCTGAGAACAGCTTGGAGGAACTAACTTTTTTACTGAGCTACATTCATCCTGCGGCTGCTGCTGCTAATTATTCTGAAGATGGTTCATACAAAACATCGGATAATGTCTTGAAATGTAATTCTGAACCACATTATCAGAATTACATTTCAAGACTTTCTATATTTCTATATTGAAATAAAGCCATTTGTCAACCTGACTGGCTGGTTTTGCTTTTGTTATTTGACCAGTTTTACAGGTAAATGGATCATAATTAAGTGTTTCAAAGAGTTGTTTTTATTTAAAACCCCACAGACGTTTAAGAAAATGTGAATGAGTCAAAAATCCTGCTTTGCGTTGTGTGGTTGAGTGAAGACTTCAGTGATCTGATTTTTCTGTTTAATTAGTTTCAAAAGATCTTTAACATACCCCAGTATGCACAGCGGGTGGAGAGAGAAATAACTTAGATTGTTACAGGTAGTGAGTTACTGGAAATTTACTGACTCCTTTGGGAATATTACACAGACACAGGGTCAGAAAATTATCATATCCACATTAAGTCGACTTTCTTTCATATCATCATCTTCACAGTTTTACAATGATTGAGGGCAGGGAGGTTTCTGTTTGTGTCGATAAAACCAACATGAAAGAGGCGTGAAGCGACAAGCATACAAAAAGCTGTGCATCCCAAAAAGTTTTCACATTCCAATCATTTTGAAAACTTAATTCACGAATCGTATGTTTACCCTGACACAGCAACAAACAGTAAGTCTCCTCTGGTCGATAAAGGACTCCCGTCGCTTCGTGACATAATGAATGTCATCAGAGATCCGGTGGCAGCAGCTATGAGACAACTCAATGTCCCCTCGGGGATGCAGAGAGAGTCTGTTGTGTTCTGGCATACATTGGGCTTGGCGCCGCAAAGTGAACAGGAGGAACCTCGGACTTTCTCTGCACATGCTGCCCCGCCTGGCAGGAAACAGCCTGGCAAGTGCCAACGTATTTTCCTGCAAGGCTCGAAGGGAACGGGACAAACGGCACCTCTGGAGGCATAGGGCCGATTTCCACTTCAGCCAACAAAAAACAAACAAACAAACAAAAAGTTTACACGCCTTTTTTTCCCCCATAGAGCCCTCTGACAGTGACAGTCCTCACACTGTTGTGGGCTGAGAGGCTGAGGAAGAGAAGAGAGAAAAGGATGAAGAGGAGAGAGAGAGGAATGGCCAGTCGTCCTCCCTGCAGTGATCTGGCAGATGATGAGAAGAGGAGTGCTGCTGATCTATCCTCACAGAGAGAAAACTTCCTGTTGATATCCCTGACACCAAGACCTTTTTATCCTCTCCTCCTC
Source organism: Remorina albescens (assembly GCA_034769265.1). Taxonomy (NCBI): domain Eukaryota; kingdom Metazoa; phylum Chordata; class Actinopteri; order Carangiformes; family Echeneidae; genus Remorina; species Remorina albescens. Next base: position 4,760,372 of record CM068475.1, on the reverse strand, counting down.
CCCACTTTCTCCTCTATTCATCTATCACTCCAGGAACACTTACGCTTGTGTGATGGCAAGATTGTACTATCTAACTTTTGGTCTTCATATCTGTCCATCTGTGATTTATTTAATGGATAAGGGTGAGCTGCTTATTATATCATCTATAAAAATAATAATGTACTGTAATAAACATGTATGCACAACTTAATACATAACACAAATCACACACATAAAAGGAGTGATGTGCATCTGTGTGCATGTATGTGCATGAACGGAAGAATATAAACATATAAAGGTGAACGGGGTCAGTGTCAACAGTCCTGCCCAAACTCTGTTAAGCTTTAAATTGCCCCTTTATGTCGAAAAGTCTCTTTTCTACGGATTAAATTATCGACTCTATGAGAAAACAAGCAGCTTTACCATAATTTTCAAAGCTCCAATTTCATCCTCAGAGCTTTTACACCAAATTCTCTCATTGTCTCACGATCGCTCAGTTCATCTTTTTCCAAACTCACTGGCAGAATATGAAAGCTCCCCGGAGGGCAAATAGCAAATACTCTTGAGAGAGGAACAACCAGGTCACCAAGTTGTTTTGTCTTCTCCCTCTTTTTAGACCCAAGCTCTCTAATGTTGTTTCTAATAATAAGCTAAAAGATAAATTGCCGGTGAGCTGACTCTGTTGCCACCTAAGAGCTCTGACCTGATTCTCTCAGGCGGCAGAAGGAGGCAGCAGCAGGTTTAGCCAACAAACACAAAGTGCAGTGGTCTAAACATAACCACGGACACAGCACCAGGCACGCGTTTCAGCAATCGGGGAAAACGGCTCCTGGAAACAGACTAAGTCGAGTATAAAAGGGTGACGGAAGGGAAGAAAAAGCCCAGTTGGCCAAAAAAATAAATTGCAGTAGTTTATCACAGAATGACTCCTCGAAGCACTGAGATTCACAGACTGATGCAACGTGAGAGTAAAAACAACAGCAGGTATATTTTTCCCCTTTAACTCACACTCATACTTGCTCTCTGATATCAAACACTGCCAGGACTCTGCTGACCTTTAGAAAATAACTTGTCTCCAGTTCATACGGACACTCATAAGGATGAATGGTAGTTGGAGTCCTTTTGTATTCTCTGGTGTGAGTTGGCACTTTGGTCTAAGTGGCAATATGGTAAATGTCAGATATCATTTTCTAATATGTTGATCTATTTGCCTCGGCTGAAGGACTTTTAACATCAGTCAGAGGAAGAAACGGAGAAACTCTCTGACCTACGAGGAGTTATCATTCGACTGACTCCAGATTTCAGATGGTTTTCTTTCTGTCCTACTTTGAAACGAGCGTAATGTGGAGATAAATATTAATGTTCTTTTTGTCCATTGTTTCTCCTCTTTCAGAGGTCATTACCCTCATTTGTGTGATGCTTGTTTTTCACCAGGCCTTGAAGTTTGTTCTGTTTTTCTTCCCACACCTGCATTGCAAACATCTACTGATCAATACTCAGGTCAATAGTGTGTGTGTGTGTGTGTGTGTGTGTGTGAGTGTGTGTGGAGTGTATGTGTGTGTACGTGTGGAAATGCATCTTCGCTCACCAACGATATCAAACCACCTCAGCCGGTGCGTCTCTGTCATGATGATGCCCACCATGTGAGTGACAGGCTCTGTTTCCATGACAGCAAAGGTGAAGTGGGGCTCGTCAAATGTGATTGGCTCAGCATAGGGGGGCGGGTGGCCCATCCACTCGATGTCAAGGCGAGCTGTGGATGATCGTGATGGGCTGCCCTGGTCTGTGGCTTTAATCTGGAAATTAAAATGGTAATTAAATTAACATTTAACTCTAAGATAATGTGCAGTGACGGTGGAGGCTTCAGTTAGTATCTGAGTGTTGAAAAATGACTGAATAAATTGCTTAATCAACAATCATTACATTTTCACGGGTGACTCTTAATACGTTTTCACAATTTTCTTTCACCACACACACACACACACACACTGTGTTAAACTGTTCACTAATACATTCAATTAAGAATAATGTGCTGCTGGAAATAGTGCCCAACAAATTAACTATTTCTTGCTGACTTGCGTGTTCAGGGGCTGAGGTGTGAAGTTACTGACAGATGGACCTACAAACTGTCGGTTTTGTTCTTTACATAGGATTTGTTCACACACAAGACATTGAATAACAACGTCTTTCACCGTCATCTATGACAACGCTCAATGTCAACAGACAGAAAGAAAATCTTTGTGGCTGCTCTGGAAGTCAGAAGAAGAAGGGGAAAAAAAAAACAGTGTTATATGTTTCTGAAATCCTACAGAGACTTTCTGTTGCTGATTTAACTGCTTGCTTCAGCAATGCAGAGCTATGACAAGGACTGAGAACAGTCTCTGGTCCCAGAGCAGATGTCAGAGAAGTGCCTTTCAGTGTATTAAGCACGGCTAATTAAGTCTCTTTAGCTGAGCTGGTGGGGTTGTGAAAGCTTTAAAGGCCCCACACCTAATACAGAGACAAGTAAATGAAGCACAACTCTTTAGACGAAGTGTTTACTTCATGTTCAAATACACAGTCACTGTCTCTTGTTGAAAGAAACAATTCTTAAAAAGATAGATGCTCCAAGGCCACAAACTCAGTGTGGGTTTATCAGATCTGGGCTCAGTTTAGCATGACTACAGTGTAAGAACTAAAACCTGACAATGTTGCTGGACACCTACGGTGAGAATAGTGTAGTTCCCGGGCCAGAAATCACCATGTGATGTCACCACGCCCGTCGTTGGGTTGATGTCAAAGCGCTCATCCGTGTTGTCCTGGAGCTTGTAGCTGACCAAAGCATTTGAGCCCTCATCGTCGTCACGGGCGACCATCCTGCACACCTCCTGTTTTCCCGCCTGAAGGCGTTGTTCAGGCAGCCTGACGTGGAAAAGTTTGTCTGTGAATTTCGGCCGGTTGTCGTTGGCGTCCAGAACTTCAATCACAACGGTGGCGGTGGAGCGCAGAGAAGGAGATCCGTTATCTGAAACTATCACCTGAGAATTCAGAGGGAAGAGTCATCAAAATAAACTCACCATAAAACTACATGAAACTTGCAAAAATTATTTATATCTGACAAAAGGTAAAGTACTGGTGGCGTCTAAAAAAAACAAAATTTCATTTATGTGTTGTCAGATACGAGTTTGTCTAAAGAACGTATACTGCTGCAGGTTGAGTGATGCTGTGAGCATCACGCTCAACTGCGGTGCTTTGCTGAACAGCAGTATTTGTTTTTCCCAGTTTCAGCTTCAATCCAAAGGGAAGTGGAAACGTTGTGATTAAGAGTCTCACCTCTACACTGTGCTCTGATTTATCCTCCCGATCCAAGGCTGAGAGAGTGCTGATAACACCTGTGCGCACACACACACACACACACACACACACACACACAGAAGTCAATGTTGTGATCGAGTCCTGGGAAGTGAAAGTGCTAATTACACCTAAATGACTAAACAGAAACACAAGTGTTACTCCTGTTATAGTAGGTGTGTGTGTGTGTGTGTCTGTCAAGGACACCAAGTGTTGACTGCACCTAAGTAAATACATTTTGTTCCAGGGATGTTGTTTCTGCTGTTGTTACTGTTGTTGTTATCACTGGCGTACTTGTGTGAGTGTTTGTGCATCAGTGAGTCTGTTCAGATTACTTTTCTCTCTAATCATATTGTTACTTTACAATTTTATAAAGTACATAAATTCAAGGTGGTTTTTTTCTGCTTCAGGAGCTTTGTGCTCATAGCTGCCACGTCACTGTACTCTTTTTCATTGTGCTGTGACCTTTTTTCTATTTTCCTCTCCAGCAGCACTTTCCCCATTGTGCTGATGAGAGCATCTTTTGACATCCTCTCACACAATCAAATAAATTAAGTCAAGTGTTTTAGAGCTGCCATTAGCTTCAACAGGGTGAGCAGAGACGCTGGCAGAGGAAGGCTGCCAATATTACTGGTTGGATAACAATGGAGGTCAGAGCGCGGAGGTGTGTTTGGAAAACAGAGGGAGTGGAGGAGGGATTGCATGTCTTTTCCAACCCATTGCTTATGATAAGTTGAAAATGACTATTGATCATGTCCTGCTCATGATTTTATTATTTTTGTTTCTCAGACTCTGCAGGATTTGGGTTTAAATGGTTAAAACAGGGTCACTACAGCGACATTTGCTCAGCTCTATCTGACAGGATTGCAACTTATAAGAAAATAAACTGCCTAACCACAAGTTATTAAAGACAGTACCACATCATTGAATTTAAGTATCAGCTTCAAGGTTCTGGAAAAAAATGGTTGATGTGTTTTACTCGGGTGTTCACACAGAAAGTGACAAATCAGCTGTGAAATAAATGAAAACCTGAATGCTTATCTTCTTTCCCCTTAATCTGCACACCTGGGGAATCGGTGTGTGAAGTCGGTGTGACCGCCTAATTGTTGGTTTTACAAAGTAAGAAAAAGAAGAATATGGGAAAAAGCAGCCCTAAAAGTCGTGCGGTGGTGGGATGGGGGTATTTGATATTGAGCTCAGGGCCTTAAGCTTCTGTGTTTTTGTAGGGTGGTCAATTCATGATGTTGGAAATGGGAGAGTCTGTGACACAGACGCTGATGTTAATAACAGGTTTCTGCATTCACAACTTTTAATTCCTGTCGGTTTATTTTTTATTCACCTTTTATATCTCATGCCCATAAGTACTTTGTAATTTCGTAATTCCTTCCCATCTCCTTAAATCACCATCAAACATAGCTCCACTTTAAACTTTTGTACAAGACAGTTGAGTTTAATTCAAAGGGGCTTCAATCAGGGTGGAGATTTGATGAAAGTGGTGCAAATCTCTAACCCAAAGTTCCCCTCAGGAATTGCATGGAACATCCATATAAAAACCACGTCACCTGCAGAGTTACACTCGATACAGGCTTACTGTGAAATGGCAGCAAACTCATGACGACATAATAGCAACAAGAGCTGTCGAAGGTATGTGGATATGAATGCATAATTACAGTTTCATGTTGCACTCTATAAATTTTAAGTAAGTGATTCTGTATCAGAAAGAAAACACAAACATTATGCAATACATTTACGTGTGAACAGAAGTCACAAAGCATCTTCAGGATAATCTGAGTTCTGTTCGTTTTCTGAGGAATTTGGGGGGGGGATGTTACTGTGACAGGAGGCCGGCAGGAGACCGTTTGGGATTTGCTCTTTGCAGACAGAGCTGAGGGTCGTAAGTGGAGTGAAAGACCCTGCTGAGGGTCATTGGGTCCTTTTTACAACAGTGCAAACAAGCCCTCCTGGGGGCGGGGGGCATCATTAGGACAGGTGGGACACATTAGAAAGTGTGTTTTAGTCATTAGTGCTGATGTGGGAATCAGGGGTAAAGCCTGGTCTCTCTCTTGTCGCCTGTTTTCACTCAGCCATGCTGGACGGCTGTCAAAACCACGTGAAGACAAACACTGCTGTCTGGCAGTGCCGAGGCCGGCTTTGTTTGCCTCCTCATCTTTCTCTCTGGATTCGCTGCCAGTCCACAAGTTCATTCTCATCTTTGCTTTCTTTTCTCTTTTTAATGCTGCCTTTATTTCACTCAATGAACCCTGTCAAAATCATTACTTTGAGAGATGTTTTCACAAGCAAATGCATTGGTGAAGGAAGAGGAAGAAACCTAAGACTCCCTGGAAAGGAAAGTAGTTCAACATATCTAGACTGCAAGAAAGGAGTTCAAATTCAGTTGAGTTAGTTTAAACCAGGGATTTCTTTCCTTGGAAGGAGAATGCAAAATAATTTGTCAGTAATAAATGCATGCAAATGGCCCAGTTCATTACTAATTGCAGGAGCACGCAGTTTCAAACAAATCCAGCCAAGTTGCCAACACGGGGCCTTCAGCAGCCCTTTATTATCAAACATCCATCTGATCTGAGATGTAAAACAGTCGGCCTCGTTTGACTTGCTCACAGTGATATCTGATCACTGCTGCCACTGAGGAGACACACTGGCTCAGAATGCACTCAGGTACAAAATGGACTAATTAAAAGCTTTTCTAAAGTTCTGGATGCTGATGAAAAGATACAAACAGGGCGGAACAAACCATGTGATTAGTTTCAAATGGGCCAAACTGATATAAAAAGAGATACCAGTGGATGTATAAATGTTTAAAAGGATGGTGTTGGTTATAGTCAGAGTTTCTATTATAGTGAAAAAAAACAAAAACAAAAAAAAACCATTATAACACCTTTAACATGTATCACTACCTACACTTGTTAGTGTGCTTCAGTGTGTGTGTGTGTTTGGACTCAGAGGAAGTTGTTATAGGGTGATCAATACATCGATTTTGGTCTTATGGTAATGTTCTAATTGACAGTGATAGAAATATAGACTATCAAGCAGACTTGACCTTTGGCCGGCTCTTGGTTTGTCGCGTGTTGATTCACAATATATCATAGTGATGATCTCAGATGCTTAGAAATGATTTGAGGAATTTGATGTTGAAAATAGTAATGAATTGGGAACATTCCTGACTTGCCTGGCCTTGCCAACAATCAACACATAATGAAACTCCCTCTGAACTTACATAACCAGAGGCACACCAATTTTCTGCCATTTCTGTAATTTGGCACACCCTGTTCTGTTGCATAAACCTATAATTGGGGTCAGAAAGCAACTTTTTAGGCTCAAAATTAGATTAAATTAGAAAATATATATATAAATTAATAAATAATAACAAATAAACTGAATGGACATGTTTTTTCCCCTAACATTCAGCACACATCCCTCCCTCCTGAGACTTTGTCCAATTAATTCTTTTTGGCTGAATGAGACTGAGAATGTAGCCGTGTTAATACATGAACATTTCAGGGGAATAAAGTCTTTGACAGAAACTTCCATACAGCCGTGACTCATATTCATCCTGTCGAGGCATGAAAGGCTTCTCTACCAGTCACCCCGTTCATCAGTAATTGTGGAAATGTGAAACTAGAACATTATATCTGGGCAGTAGAACATCAGATTGTATTGTTTAAAACAATACAATCTCACATTAGTTTGACCGCTGAAAGCTGAGAGCCGACATTTCTTATATTCTTTTGTGTCTAATTATTTTCTCTTACAGTTGCTCAGTAAATCCTCCTAATGCTTTCGCTGCCTTCTAGGCTATTTACCTTTGATTTAAACTGCATGGCCGAAGGTTTGTGGGCAGTATATAATGTTATTCAGTTTTAACTGTTGAACATGTCATCTGAGAACCATGGGCATTAATCTACTGCCTGCACTCTTCATGCCTCCATTCAGCCAGACGCAGATCACTGAGGTACAGAGCTGATGTTAGGCCGATTCCTGTTCATCTTAAAGCTATCAGATGTGTGTTGATAACATTTTCCTTCACAGCCAGCTATAAGACACATTTCTTTACAGCCCTGGCTTCAAAGAAAAGGGACAAGAAATTTTTGCCATTAAATTGGAAACCTAAAGTTTTTTTTGTCCTGCAATAAGATTCACTCAAAATGAGTAGTCTGCATCAAACCATTAAAAAAAAAAGGGTTCAGACCATCAGTATACAAGTCTGTAGACAAAGAAGTCCAAATACTTTTGGCCACATAAAATCTTTGCTTGCATTTTAAATAGCAGTTCATGTAATTTAAATCAAATTGGACCAGCCTTTATTCAATCAGTATACAGATAATGAATTGTCTTTATTGCTTTGACACTTTTATAGATTAATTTATGGTAGAAAACCAGTTTTTAGTTACTCATGCTGATGTGTCGTCAGGTGTCAATTTTCTTGTTCTCCCGGTTCTCTGACGTTTTAAATCTTAATTTTTTTGAATATCTCACATGTAAGTAAATATGAAAATGTAAAGTTTGCAGTTTTCAACAAGAATTTAAGAGATCTAAATTCAAAAGATGTCAGTCTATTGCAGGGACTCGCCGTTAGGAATTCCTCAGGTTGTATAAAGTAAACGTAGAATCAATATTATTTTTCATCTTATGCTTGTATGAATGAGTAAATGAATGTCAAGTACACTTGCTTCTGTGCGAGCAAGCTTTTTTTAATGTGACACTCCAGCTGCTTCAACGCCTCCTATCCTGCCTGCCTTTGTGTGACGTCTCAGTATGAACACAACTCCCCTCCCTGTGTAATCCTTCAGTATACTGGCCTTAGGGCGTGAACAAACACTAGACCAACCTGGAGATTATGACAAGAGGATGAGACTTGTAGGAGCTTGTTCAGCTGATTCGTTGAACATCAAAGTGCTTATGAGGTGACTCAGTTGCAACTGTCAAAGATGAACATACAAATATCTCGGGGGGGGGGGGGTACAGGCATCTATCTTTATTCCTTTTCCAGTAGTTCAGATTTTTCTTAGTAACCCGATCAGCCCCAATCAGGGGCAGATGACTTCTCTCATTATGGAGTTATATTTTCAGCTCTGGGGTCTCTGTGTGACCCGGCCAGGTTCTGCATCGCCTGCTCCGTTCAGACTTGCAACAGTGTATTCGGAGACATCAACAATTTCTCAACCCCCAGCCCTTGTGAGGAATAACGCACTTTCAGATTTTACAGCTGCAGTAATAACACTGAATCAAAATGTAAATCTGCCAGACGGACGTGGCAACACACAGGGACATGTCAAAGCTATTCAGGGAAGACAAGGCAAAGAGCTGCTCCAGCTGTCTTATATTCACAAAGGGAGTTTGAATTGAAATGTAAATCAGTCAGAAGGGAGCACGTTGCCTGTATTTCTGTCCAAACTGCCTGTTAAATGAGAAGATGGCACCATGTAGACTGATTGAATTACACCAGGTACCCCAGAATCATTTTATATGTATATCTGGATGTTAGCTCAGTAAAATCTCCAATTAAATGATTCACTGCTGGGCTGGATACTTCAGTCTAAGCTTTCATTCTTCAAGCTGATTTCAAGATTTCATTTCAAAACGTGATCTAATAATAGATTATTAAATTATGTCTCCAAAAATGGAGACGTTACCTTTATTAATCCTATATAAAAATGGTTTATTCAATTGGCGAACAGGAGGAATGAGAAGGCAGGAGTGAGGTGAAAGGCAACAGAAAGCCCAGGCATCATAATGAGGGGTCATCCCACCAGTATGAGCAGAATCATAAACTGTCATAATCCTCAACAGAGCCATTGAGGGTCTGTTATCCATGAGACAGAAAGGGATTGAACATCAGGGTGACAACACAGTTTTCAAAATAAGTTGTTTTACAATTAAAGCCTTGTGCTTTGATGGCAACATGACAAATTATGTCGAATCCTTTTAAAATGTGTCTGTTGGTTGGTTGTGCTTAGATCTTAGCTCTTAAGAAGTCTGACATGTTGATGGTAGGGAGATCTATGCTTTGACCCAGAAAATAATCCAGGTGTCACAGAGTGCAATTCTAGTTTGACATATTTAATGAACCTGTTTTGTAGTAAAGAAGAATCAGGCTGATTCATTCTTAATTACCTGTTTTGGGATCAACGTCGAAATATGTCCGGTGAGAGTCCAGCATCTGGAAGGAAAGCTTCCCCTCGGATAACGTGTCCACATCTTTGGCCGACACCTGGATGACAGATTTGACCACGTCCAGGTTCTCCCGGACGGATGCAAAATAAACTGGCTGGGAAAGTTCTGGAGCATTATCATTAACATCCAGGACCTCCAGAAAGACGTGAGTCCAGGAGATCAGAGGCTCAGTCCCCAGGTCAGTGGCATAGACCGAAAGCCAGTAGTGAGGCTTCGTCTCACGGTCCATCGTCTCAGTCGTACGAATCACACCTGAGACGCAAGAAAAGGTGGAGAAACAGGATCAATCCCTGTTCAGTCAATATTGGTTTTTACTAGTAAACAGCACATCACCAGTAGCTGCTAGTTGCCTCGGGCTCAGGAATTAACCACTTATCATATTCTTTATATTTAATAATTGTAACCACCCCGGAGGAAATATCTGTCACTCAAATTCATCAAGCTTTAGGTTGGTGTTTGCTTTAAAAACATTTGGATTGGTGCCTAAAGGTGGGTCGGGAGATTTTTGTAACGCTGTCTGCTCAGAAACGAGGGAGATATATCTGTTGTCAAAACTTTAGTTCTTATGGTATACACAAAGCTGAATACCACAACGTAACTATGGTAGAAACAAAGAAAATCAACTTTTCTGGACTCCTTCAGAAGCAATTTGACTGTGGTTACCCTGAGGCAGAGTTCAGGATCTGACAACAATGAAAAGGGATATATATGTCAGCGTGGTTCCATGATGCTAGAGAACTCTGCCTGGCCTGATTAAATCTTTACCCTTAAGTGCAGCAGCAGGGTAATGGAATGTGAAACGATATGCTGAGAGGTCACAGGGTATCCTCTGCAAAGAAAATGCTGATGGAAAAATAGACAGAGCACCTTAACAACCCCAGAGAAAATACTATGTTGGATAACCATGCACGTGTCTCAGGAAAACTATGTGAGGAAACGTGTTGCTGTTAACATTCTCTGTGACAATATGCTGTTGTCATGCCATCATGTTGAATTACGTGAGTCTAAGCTTTGCTTTATGCAGGGGTGCAGATCTGTTGAGTTAAAATCTGAGCTCTTGTTCAAAAAGAAGAAAATAGGCAAATATCTGTAGGAACTGAAAAATTCTCCACCCTGGAAGCAGCCATGGAAAGAGGCTCATTCAAAAGCAGGTTTTTTTTTGTATGAAATTGGTTAGGAGGTGACTCAGGTTAAGAGTTTCTACCTACAGCCTATCTTGTGGAAAGAGTTTTTTCCAAAGTCAAGTTTGACATTAACGCTCGATATGAGTTAGCAACATGGATGAGCGGTTTTTACATCCTCTGTATATTTAAATTTGTATGATATGAAAAGCCTGAGAAGAGTTATGAATGGGCCTCATGGGAAGATTGCATTGCCAATAAAATACATGATTTCCAATATGTGACTGTCTAGTTTTCCAGAAAGGTGCTTTCACAACATGCCAGCTCACAGGTCACCCTGAAATAATCTCTATTAATCAGGAAGAAGGAGAGTATCTGTTCAACTTTGGTGGTTTTGATTTAATTTGGCCAAACAAATTAAATAAAATTGGATCATTTCCTTTAATTAGAAAAAATGGTTAATTACCCGTTTCTTCATCGATGGTGAAAACTCCAAGACCAGAGCCACCATGGATGTGGTATCTGACGACTCCATCTCGGCCCAGATCCTTGTCTGAGGCAGTAAGCGTTACCACTGACGTCCCCACCGCTGCATCCTCCATCACACTGGCTTCATACACAAACTCTGAGAACACCGGCCTGTGGAGATTCTCATTGACATCCAGCACCTGAATCTCCACAAAACAGGAGGAGGAGAGGGAGCGAGGAAGGCCGTGGTCCACAGCCCGGACCGTGAGGTTGTAAGACGGCCGCCTCTCAAAGTCCAGGTTCCTCTCAAGGGTCAGGGCACCCGTGGAGGAGTCGAGGTAAAAGATTCCACTCTCCGTGTTCTTGAGGTTGTAGGAGACGAGGCCCCCGCTACCCAGATCTGAGTCGACACTCTCCACCCAGACAAGAAGGGTTCCCACTGGGACGTCCTCTGGAACTTTTATTTTGTAAATCTTAGGCACAAATTTGGGTGGATTGTCATTAATGTCTTGCAAAACAACCGCAAGATCAATGGTGGAGGAGAGCTGGGGGCTGACTTTGGCCTGGTCTTTGGCTTCGATGCGGAGGTCATGCCTGGGTGAGGTTTCTCGATCCAATGGTCGCACCACAGTGACTTCGCCAGTCAATTCATCAATTCTAAACGTGTCCGTAGATGTCAGCAGGGAATATCGGACAGTTCCACTTGACTCTGTGTCAAGATCAATAGCACGAGCTGTAAAAACAACGGAGTCAACTTCTGTGTTTTCAGGCACACGACTCACATATCTGAGCTGATCAAACACGGGAGCGTTGTCATTGACGTCCATGACATTTACTGCAATGAACTTCCATGCAGATGTTTGTGGTGTTCCCAAATCATAAACAGTGATGTTCAAAATGTAGAACTCCTTATGTTCTCTATCAAGTGGACAAACTAACTGAAGGTCGCCAGAAAACATGTCAATGGAGAAACAGCCATCTTCATTCCCACTTGATATAGCGTACACCAACTTGCTATTAAACCCAGTGTCATTGTCTGTTGCTCTGAACTGGATTATGGTGGTATTCAGCGGATGGTCCTCAATCAGGTCAACTGAACTGGGAACGCTCAGATCAAACTTGGGAGAATATCGGTTGGTGATGTGAATGTCAGAGAATGTGTCCTCCTCTTGATTGGTTAAAATGGGTTTGATTGACTCTATCAGTTTGTCCGTTAGCTGTTTGAAAACGCCAGTCTCCTGGCAGTGGATCGTTGGGTCTTCACCTCTGTTAGTGACGGTTATCCTGACAACTGAGGCGTCCGACTGATGCTTCCCGTCTGTGGCTACAACTGTCAGAGTGAACGAACCCTCTCGCAAGGGAATTGGTTGCTTGAGGGTGACGGTTCCAGTGACTGAGTCGATACCAAACACTTGGAGTTCATTCCCTGACATGATGACATACCTCAGCTGCTGCAGCTCATCTAAATCGATTGCTGATAGTTCGCAGATGGCGTGGCCTATTATTAGATCTTGGGGTACGGTGGCGTTGCAGCCCACCCTCTCGAACAGAGGGGTGTTATCGTTGATGTTGTTCAGAGTTATTGTCACGGGGACTTCGCTGACTTGACTGAAGGGGCTGCCGCTGTCCGAGGCCCAAACTCTCAGGTGGTAACGGCGTTTCATCAGCTCGTAGTCCAAGTGTTCAGAGGTTGAGATGACACCTGTAAAGGGGTCTATTGTGAATGGTAAGGGGGCTTTGTTGGCAATCGCGTAAGTCACAAAGCCATTTTTGCCTTTATCTTTGTCTGTGGCTGCAATTTTTAAAACGCTGCTCCCAACAGGGGCGTTTTCATCCACTGTGGCCTGATAGGAGGTCTGCCTGAACTCTGGGCTGTTGTCGTTTTCATCCGTTATCTCAACCACTACGTGAGTCTCTGCTTCACCGTGATTGGCCACGACATCAAACTCATATCGATCCTTTCTCTCATAATCAAATCTGTCCGTTGTTATGATAATCCCTGTTTTGGGATTTATCATGAAATTAGAGCTCTCCGGATTATTTTTGATACTGAAGGTGACATTATAAGGTACTGAGGCGACAGAAACCTTTAGCACGTGAGTCTTAGGCGGGGAAAACTCACTCAGTGTGACAATGTAGGTGTCTTCAAAAAATGCCAACCGGTTGTAATGATAGGCTGGAATGTGGATCTGTGCAATTGAAGAGAGTAAACTTGGGGAACTTCTGTCTTTAGCTTGAAGAGACAGATTCAGCCCAAAAGGAGTTGGAGACCAGATAATCCTCTTTGTAGAGATCACCTGGAAATCATTGCCCTGCACACCTAAGGGGATAATCTCAAAACACTTGTGGGGATCCCCTTCAACAATATTAAGGGATTCCACAGGCTTAACCCCTGCCTCCACATGGACATTGATAGTTATTTTCCCATCTTTAGAGACTGTGGGTTTGGGGGGAGCTGTGATAACTGGAGACGCCAAAGTCATCTTCTGTACCTTAACTGTGACTCTGGCAACGTTACCGAATTTCTGCACACCTGAAATCTTCTTTGTCCTGTCCTCAGCCAACACAGTGAGGTCGTACCGCTCCGACCGGGTGTGATTGAGCCTCTTGACGAGGCTGACTGTGCCTGTGAAAGGGTCAACAACAAAAGGGTGAGCTCTGCTCGTGAAAGAGTAATAAAACTCAGCATTGCTCCCCACGTCAGCGTCTGTGGCGCTAACTCTGACCACACTTGTCTTAAGTGGGGTGTCTTCCCTGATGCCCACATTGTACGAGGCAGGATAAAAAAGAGGCTTTAGGTCGTTGGTGTCAAGCACCTGGACAAGCACCTTTGTCTTCGCCTGGAAGTCAAAAGTGCTTTCGGTTGCCTCCACTGTGAGAGTGTAAGTGTCTCTGACCTCCCTGTTGAGGAGAGCTGAGTTACTGCTGCGTGTTTTGAGCCTGAGGAAGCAGAAATCCCCAACTTTGACCGCCTCTGCTTGGAAGAGGCCGTCCTCGTCGCCTGAGACAACTTTATATGCGATTTCCCAGAACACATCTGTCACTTCGATGCCCATCTTCACCGGTGTCTCTACGTAGGTCCGCGGTGCCGAGTTCTCGTAAATGGTGGCGTTGTAGTGATGGTGCGTGAATCTCAGCGGCGAGGCGTCCTTTCCTTTTCCCATACTTCCTTGACATCTTAACAGCTGCAGGAGCAATGCTGCCAAAGGGAGAATCGTTCTTGAAGCTGCCATCTTTGATACCTCCTGTGAAAAGAGACATAAAGATGTCATGCATCACAGTGTCAACCAGGAATGGGTGGATTATTTATAGAAAAAAGATTTCTGAGTAAACAGTTTTGTCTGTATTATCTAGTATATCTGCAGAAAAACATTTAAGACATACATTAGACTTGTACCTTCAATATTTTATAAATGCAACAACAATTTCCCTCAAGAACCAGCTCTAGAAAGAATACAAAAGAGACACAGTATACACAGAACACAGCAGCAAAGTCTGCGACAAGGCATCTGACTCTTGTGCCAACATGCCCTGAACAGAGAAAAAAAAAAAACCCAGCAAAGTTAAGCAACGCATTGTTTCAGCACCAGAAAGTTGCCTCTGAGCCTTTTTCAGACAGGTGGCAGCCTAAACCCTTCCCCATAATTATTCCTTTGGTGGCCAAATACCATCAACAAGTGCTCATCTATATGTTGACTTCTAAGCCTTTGTCATTGCGCAGCTATGAGGAGGGATTTGTAGTCTGATGACTCGGTATCAAGCTAATGACAGTGAGAGTTTCAGTCCTGATTCCAGTGTAAACGGCTGCATGTGTGCTGTACGTTAGCTTTCTGCGCATAAAACGCCCCTGAGGGCAGGAGCCATCAAATCTCAGCTTTCAAAAATAACTGGGGATAAGTATCTAACGTAGTTGGAAAAGTGTCTCTCACATGAGAGCTCAGGCCTGAACTGCAGCATTAACTTAAAAAAAAAAAAAAAAAAAAATCAATACAGTGAGGTTGAAAACTACAACTTTAAGTATTTACACATTCGTGCTGTTAAAAAAAAAAGGAAAAATCCTGAAAGATTTATTCAAATATCCAATTATTTGGAGTTTTTCTTAAAAATATTATGATTATGCATAAAATAGGATGAATGAATGAAATCAGGATGATCTGACATTGACGACCACAAATGCTTTACCTATTCAGCGGTATTTCAATGCATTTTTCTGGTTTTGTCTTATCTTTGGTTTCTGATTTAAAGTGGTGACTGCTCTGCATCCTATGAAGTGTGCATTAAACTTCCTAACATAGGAGTTTGAAAAAAGGGATGCGGTCTCCCAAACATTATAAAACACACCATTTTGGCACTATTCAGCTATTAAGTGACTAAATACAATCATTTCATCACTGTTCAATTCACTGGTCAACCTAATAATGACAGATGAAATGCACACATGAAGAAATGCACACAGATTGCATGAAAACAGTTTCTTCAAGGTCCACCAAGTTCAATCTGAGACTTTTAGGACCTTTATGAGTATGAATGTATGTGAGGAAAAACCGGCACGGTCGATATGACTATAATCATTTATCATGCTACCACAGTTTTAGTGCTTTTCCGGTGCAAAATTTTATAAAAGTGTTATTAATGCAACTTGAACCAGGAGCAGAATATGAAAGGACTATGAAATATGGATTATCCAATTAAAATCAATTATTTCAGAGCTGCAACGATTAGTTAAGTATTCGATTTGTCTGTTGGAAACTGTTAGCTAATTTTTCAACCAAAAATTTCAAACTTTTTGTTTCTTTAAGCTGCAATTTTATTAATAATTTCTGCTATTTTGCAATCTAAAAATACTAAATATCTTTATCTGAGTTTTGGGCTGCTCGGCCCAGCTGATGCACGGCCACACCACGCCAGCTCAAATTGTGCAACACTGACAGCTGACAGCAGACAGAACTGGGGGGCCGAACGCTTTGCCCTTCACTGCCTCTCTGACAGCTCATCCACAGCTAAAAGCAATCAGTGGGGTAGAAACGCTGTTTCCTGAGCTCAGAGATGAAAATATCTGTCACAGTTTAGCCCTCTTTTTTGTTCCTCTGCAGAAATAAGGCTGTTCCAATAATATTATGAAAGAAAATGTAAACCATTTGACCCTACTTTTCATCCATGATGTCTACTTAAATGTATGCTCACAAAGAGAAAAAACAAAAGATGTTCCAATAGAAAGTTATGAATACCAGTGTCACACTGTCTCTCAATTTATATGGGTTTATGGACCAGGGAGATCTTCCCAGGCATACGCCGCACTGAGTATTCAGGTCTGAGTCTCCAGGTCGACTGGCGCTGGAGGTTTCAGTGGAGGGTGACAGGTATGTGGGGTTTTATCGTCACTCCCTTGATGACAGATAATCTGATTACAACAGGCGGGCTCGCTGTTTGGGTTCTGGAAGAGATTTAAGGCATCTTGTGATCTTCTGCAGTGTCATTTTTTCTATCTTCACATCGACGCGACTGGATTAAAATAGGTTTTAGTTGGGTTTCTTCTGGGGGGCGAGGTCCTATTTTAGGCCCAGGACACTTCACATGCTGTGCTCAGGGGTTTTTGTCTGGAATAATAATCATAATTTATGCATATGCAGTCCATTAAATTTCACACTGATCTTAATCTGAAGGATACGGATCTACACAATTGGCATAATGAGGTATAAAGTAATCCTGGGCGTAATAATAACAGGTTTAAGGGGGATTCTGTCTTCGATTAACTATGTAACATGCTCATCCTTCTGGATGGAACAAATCTTTCTGAAGCAGGAATTAGCAGTCAATCCCTGTTTTTTCTTATAGTGTCTGCTGACACCCCCGCCCCCCCCAAAAAAACAGATTAATGCAAACAAAAAACAAAACAGAACTTTCTGCATAGCTGGTACAATCTCAATCTTCCTCAACACTAAAATGCAGCAGTCTCACGAATAATGTTAAAAAAAAAAAAAAAAAAAGTACTAAAGGTCTTTGTATAATAAGGTCATAAATTCTATTTATTTAAATTTGTTTCATGTTTCTTGCTGCATAAAGCAACGTTTCAGCAAGACTCACTCACAAGAACGCTCCATTGGGAAGCTTAGTTAATTCCTTTATTGGTGCTTTGGGGGTTTATAGTTTTTCTATTAAAGAACCAGATGTTGTAAAAGTGAGTTATTAATCTGTTTCATGTTGACTGCTTCAGCCCATCCAAACCTCAAGCAGCTCCAACTGTCAGTCAGCTCACACCTACATCTTTGTAGAAGATGAACAAGAATTTCACACACAAAAACTGGAGGAGGATGTAACTAAAACACTATTAGGCTTTTAGCCTCCCAACCAACATCAAAAATGAAATTTTATCAGATCATAAATTATCTGTTCTCGGGCAAAAAAAAGTGCAGAAGTCAGGCACACATTTAATTTGTATCATCTGACATTATGAGTTGATTCTGACCTGAAACCTTTGGTGCTGTTGGAAGAAATCACAGGTGGCCCAAAACGTTCTGGATACAGAGAACTGAGGACTATTTAATAACAACATAACTCAAAGAGAATATTTATTCTTGTAGTGTTCCCAGGCTGAACTAAAAGTAAATCAGGGGCGAAAGCCTTCCAGAGAGCCCACACAGGATGCTGCTTTAGGTGGGAGATGAGGATAGATTACACTCTGATTGAAAACACAGAAATATAATGAATTCCATTTCAATGTAATGAACGCTGCGCCAGACATGTAATGAATCCCACAAATCAGCATTAGCTGCCTCAACATCACAATCGTTAATCCTCATATGCTGCGCACACAGGTAGGTGTAGTGGAAGTTCACCTTTGTGTGGCTTTGCTGAATTTAGGCTGCTTCCAAAATGACAGTGCGACTGCTAAAAAAAAAAAAAAAAAAAACCTTGCAAGTTCTACTAAAGAACCATCACCGAGATTTATCACCACCGCCGGTTGCTGTTTGATGAAAAGCTTCTGGAGTTTTTGTGGAGTCGATAAACTCGGATAAACCTGAAATTGAGACTGAAAGAAAACGTCTGTGTTTTTATCCAAACATCCAGAGCTGCAGGGCAGAAACATCAGGCCATTCCTTCAGCCACTGAGGTCAGCTCACATGCACGCACACAACATCACAATCATACCCACATGCTCACTAGTGATCGACCGATTATCGGCTGGGCCAATTATCGGCGCCGATATTCTGCATTTTGAATCTTATCGGCATCGGCCTTTTTTTTTAATCCGACAGCCGATAAGAGATCAATTTAAAGCTGGGTTATTTTGGCTCTGATGCAGCCGCGTCTCTCTGTCTGCTGTCACTACGCTGTCTCCAGCATTGTTCCACCCACAGCACCATCTGATTGGTTACACGCAGAGCTACGGCACGGGTAACAGCCAATCAGCAGTGAAAGCCGTGCATGCACAGTGCTCACACACACGGCGGAGAGGAGAAAAAGTTTTTAGCCAAATGTTCCGAACATGGATGTATAAAGAGAACTGGATACAGCGTCGGAGGCGGGGCCTGTTCATTCCTACGGACGTTGCTCAAAAGTTTGTTTTACGGGTGTCATGGCGGAAAATTATTTAAATTTTCAGTTAACTTTATAAGAGCTGTTGCTGACCCTCAGAACACCCTGCACTCTTTTTTTGTTTGAACTTAAAACAAAGATAAGTGAAAGATTAACATTTCAGTTATACTGAAATTTTGGAAAACTTTTTTTACTGTAGAAAACTTTAGGGAGCTGTTTTTGTTTTGTTTTGTTTTTTTCATTTAACTTTATAAGACATGCTGCTGAGCCTGGGAGCTCCCTGCACTTTTTGTTAGAATTTTAAAACAAAGATGTCTATTGTCTAAGATAAAAAAAAACCTTTAACAGATTGCAAATGTGATAAGCTGTTTAATAAACATATGCTTGAAGGCATTTAAACGAAGTTAAGTGTTGGAGTTTGTATTATTAAAAATTTTGACGCCAATATTTTCCCTTTTACTGCAAATGAACATCGGCTCTAAATATCGGTTATCGGCCTCCTTGACTACTAATAATCGGTATCGGTATCGGCCCTGAAAAAACCATATCAGTCTATCACTAATGCTCACACACACACACACACACACACGCTCAGTGTGTGTTCCAGGTAGGAACCTGCAGCCACATGTTAAACTCCAGCTTCCTGGATCACATTTCACCACCACCCCTATGACTCCCAGTGCAGGCAGAGAACAGTATCTACAGCGTTTTACACTCACCAACAGTACAGCCCAGTCTGTCAGTGTGGAGCTGACTCCATTATCACTCTCTGCTGGGAGCTCAACGGTGTTGAAGTCTCCGGTTGATCCACACGGTTTTTAACACGACTCAGGGAGGACTTTTCTCATTTGCCAGCTCTCTGCTACAAGCTAAGCTGCAGTAGCGGCTCCCCAACACCTCTCTGTGGGCCATGACTCATTATCATCCCTCATCCCAGAGCCAACTGTATTTTATTCATGTTTAATCTACTTTTTTGCGTTGTGCTCTAAATTATATGAATTATGTCAGGGAGGCTCAAACTGACGTGTCTGAGCTGAGAACGTTGGTTCATCATTAAGAATTAAATGTGTAAAAACTGATCATATGGCAGATTAAGAAATATAAATATTGCATCTTGCCTCAAAATTCTAAATAAATCCAAATCCATTTCTGTACAAATGGCACCAGGCAACATCAAAAATACTGCAAATCTGTTTATGTATCTATATTTATAGAGACAGATGTTTCAGAAAGGACTCACATTCCTCTGTGGTAAATACTTGAGGTTTGCACATGAGAAGTCTAAATTTATAGTGTCTCAGTGAGAAGGAGAGACTCCACACTTCTCCATTACAGTTTGACAATATGATTTTTTTTTTTTTTCATAAATTGACAGATCAGTCAATTGGAAGAAGAATTTCCAGTATATAACTTTTTCCTTCATCCATAATGAGATGAACTGAAAGACTAATCTTGACTAAACAATGACGTCGAAGTTGCAGCTCTTATGTCAGTTCTTCGCCTGATCATTTTTCACGACCATAAACTGCTTACTCATAGCAGACATCCGTTTCCTGTGTGATGACTACTGAAACACAGACAAGTTGAATCATGGGTCTATATAGCTGCCAATCTGGCTTTGTAAAGCCAGGGGTGTTTTTATAACAGGAGGGCAGGGAGCAGCCCACAGTAGGCCCTGCCAGGCCCGATGGCATACAGGTAATTATCCCAGGTATGTTTGTACAAAGGTGCCTCGCCAGTAAATTGTGGAGCAGGACTAATGGTAGAACAAGGTGCTGTAAGGGAATTAAAGGATTTCGAAGTTCCCCCTTTGTCGACGAAAACCATACGACATTGTCCCTCCTGCTTCTTCCCAGAATTCATTCATCCCATCGAGCTGCTTCCTGTTTTTTGTTCTGCGATTAGCTCCCCATTCTCCAAACAATGGCTGCTGGGAATCGGCTGAAATATAATATCTAAGTAATCACATCTGTAATATCAGCGATCACATCAGAGTGCTGGACTGAATGTGGAGGATTCTGAGGAACTGCTGAACATGGACAACTGGAGTGCATTTCTGTCAAGCCAAGTCAAGTCAAGTCAGCTTTATTATCCTCAAGGGGCAAATTGTGGTACAGCCAGCAGACATAACCAAAATACCCCCCCCCCCCACAAAAAAAAGACCCTTCCACAATAATAATTAAACCATACTGTTTGACTCATTTAGGATGTTAATGGCAGCAGTAACAAAATAATTCTTTAATCTGTTTCTTTGTGTGAGACTTGGCTGTAGCTTGATTCAATCTCACACTGTAATGAGTCTGCGTTGCTGCATTAGGCCATAATGGATTGTAAAGCTTCACCTGCTGTCTGTCTATTAAGTGCTTATTCATGTATCATAGTGACGCCTCGCTCCTCCTTTAAGATTTACTGCATGAAATAAACTGAAAATATCATATTTGACAATTAAGTGCTACAACAAGTCGCAGCAGCAGATTAAAGGTAATTTCTTTCGGCACTTGGTGAGACATGCAGGTCTTTCACAGTTCAAGTCTGGTGAAGTGTTAACCAATGACTGTAAGAGAGTCACAGCAGGGTGTAGAAAACTAAACTTCTCTGAATGTGAAGGAACAGGTCTAAATGTGAGCTTTATATGTTTAACAATTGAAGTCATCAAAACTATCAACATACTCAAGAAGCAATAATTTAAACAAGCTACAGAGCCTGCTGACTTTAAATTAAAATCTGTTTCATAGGATACACAGTTTGTATGAAACTGCTGCAAGGGTTCATTCTAATCCTCACTAATCCTTTTATTAGCCGCAAGGCTTCTATAAATTGTCAGCAGTTATTTGAATCTCCTGCTGTCTCCAGAACATTTTGCCATATCATCTGCACAGTGTGAGGTCTTTGTATCCTGGTGTCATTTGTGTCCCCCTCATACACTTTCCATGTAGGATATGACATGAGAATGTCAGATGGCCCACTGAGACAGTTTAAATTTACTGTTTATGTCCTTTGTTTTTTCCACTGCTGATTCACTGAGCAGTATGGATTTGGACTGAACCCCCCAATGAGGGATGGTACACACAATGATGTACAACAACAAAATGATACGGTGGCCATTATTTTCAACCAAAATTTACTCATGAATTGATTTTGATGCAGAGAAAAGTAAAACTGCACTCATTGGTTATCTGAAATTTGTCCCATGTAGCACAAATTGTTCTCTCAGTGCTGCAGCATTTTACAAACTTCTGGCCAGTTCTGGTTAGACTGAAGAAAATAACTTAAGCCACAGTTTAATTTGCACCCTTGCAGCAATTTGAAAAACACAATGTCTTTCCACCGCTGTAAACTTAATCATGGTAGTTTTCAAGGTTTCCTCCTCTTACACCAAAACACGCACCCTCCTGGTTTTACAAAACAAACAACCAAAACATCTAAAAATACCAGTAAATTTCAGGGTTAGATGTTTTTAAATGAATTGAATTAACTTTAATCTTTATTGTTCCTGATGTGTCAGGCAGAGCTCCTCATCAAAACCAGTTTGTATGACAGCAAGTTATAGTTATGTTAAATATAACATTACACTGCTGAGCAAACTTAAAAATAGTTGTTGCCTTTTGGTTTTGTTAAGAATTTCTCAAAAAAACCTTTACTTCCTCATGGCCAAAAGACACTAAATCCTGTTTTAAAAAGATTATAGTCCAACAACAGCTGCGCTGTGTCTGTCCACTCAGGTGTAAGAGTGGTTAATACCCCCCCTCCCCAGTTATCTTCTAGCATAAGTGGTCAGCACAGCTCATTTTCCTTGGAGCATAATAACCTCAATTTTATACACCTGATGAAATGTTACCTTTTGATGTTAGTAGGGGAGCCTGCCTCTGTAAAACACTGCAGGAAGCCCCATGCACAAGAAAAGAGGGAACCGTAAGTCATCGTCTGTTCACTGCGCTCAAAATAGCTGATGCCTACTGAGCCGTCTCAGACCACCACCAGAGAAATTACAACTGTGGGCTAGTTTTGGAAAGTTTGTAAAGTTGCCTTTTACAGCCTGTGTTAAAAAGAATATTCATATTAGAATAGAGACTCTCTCTTCACGACGGTTGTTCCTGCATCCAAGTACCAATTACAATCAGACACTGGCAGGGTGGAAGGGGGGGAGTGCCAGATAACCACAGACAGGACTCCATCACTGGCCTCTCCTCACTGACTTGTTTTCATTTATGGAAACTGCCTTCTGGCTCTCTGTTCTACTCTCCTTTTTATTACTTTCTCCTGCATGACTGTTATCAGCCTCTGATGACTTTGACCTTTAACCTCTGCCCAAGCAGCCCCAGTCGCAGGGAAACATTTGTATCCTGGTGTTAGAACACATTATTCATGAGACACCATTTCTACATTTCATAATTCGTTAGTGTCACCATCTAAAGTTGTGAGACTGAGAATTAAGGACCATGATTCTCTGCATGAAAACATCACCGTAAACTAGACTGTTAATTCCATGAAGCTACCGCCTCTGCAGCAGTGTAATTTCAGATTAGACATCCAGGGCAAGGTTATGATGCTAACCTCCAGTTTGGAAGGGTTCGATGGCTGGGAAGGACGCGGCCTCTGAGCTAACCTCTCTCACACCCACATCATGAAGCCAGCACAGGGAGAACTTTAAGTGGAGCGCTGTGGTTTTATAGGGAAGAGTTAAAAGCCTGACAAAACTCTGACAGACTGAGAAGACAAACTGGATGTGCCTCTCCTAAGTATATATACATCCAGACTTCAGTGCACAGCAGCAGCTGAGATATGCGAGCATCATTGCTAATGTGTGTGGTGTGACATTAAAACTGTTGATTTGACTGCGCTCTGTTCAGTCATGTGGGAATAAAACTAAATAAAAGCACGGGGGCAATATCTGCCAGGCCCCCAGTATGATATATAACATTTATTTTCCAATATTTACATATGCTGCAGTGTTGCAAATTTTCTAGAAAACCCTTTGGGATGCAATGTATGTATAAAATAATCACCGGGAGAATCAGTTTTTCTCCCAACGCAGGCAATGATATACCCAATACACAAGAGGTACTCCATCATAATGTTGTAAATAATATAAAAATACTAAACTACATTAACACAGTCACACATATTCATTGGCCACATTGAACAGTTGAAATTGGCCTCCTAGCAGCAGAGATATTAAGGGACAAACACATTAGCATTAAAAGTATGGAGAATGCCTTTTTATTGAATAACAGTATCACTTAGGCCATGTACACTGTGTTATTAACATTATACAACATCTAATAACTCAACAGATTTGTACAGTAATAACTCCAACCACCACATCAAACACACACACACACACACACACACACACACACGCACGCACACTTCCACAACTATTACACTGTGCTTTTAAATACAGGCTGGATAATTCTTTACTCGACAATATTAGAAACTTTTACTGTGAGAGTGTCTGTAAAAGTTGTGGTGGTGCAGTGCTGTAGGTTATTGCTGTATGAAGTCACTGAACTGCTCTGGGGGGGGGTAAGACTTTAGAGTGGCTGTGGGGAGCACTGTGATATTAAAACTACATTTAACTATAGCAGCATTTATTCCCTTCGTGTTGATTCTGGGCTCTAAAAGTGAAGCATTAAGTAAATTCAACTGCCTAAAACAACCATATCACACAAATACACTTTGTCGCACCATATTGTACAACACTGCAGCCAGAGGCTCTGCATGGTTAGGCCAGGTCATGTGAGGGGTGGAAGGTGGAGTGCCAGGGATCAGGGGGTGTCCTTTAAAGTTAAACGGACCCTCCTCACACACGCCCAAAGGGTCACTTGGTCTTCACAGCAAATACCATAATTACAGGGAGGGTCAGAAATGCCACGACAGCTTCCCTGTTAGTTACCTGTCCTGTCATTCGTTCAGGTGGTCTGACAGTTTCGTCTTGACCTCACTGTATGGCATGAGTAGTAGGTTTTCTATGTCTTTAGGAGGCTTCTTGCTTGAATTAGGTATCATTTCACCACATTTTTCATGCCATTTCGGACTTTCAGTCTTCTCTTGACTAATTTCATTACTTAATGAGGTGATTTTCAGCACTTCACACTCTGTAATTCAGGCAGTGAGACAGTGAGTTGAAACAGGTCTAATTGCACATAGGTAATATCCATGTCTGTTTTATGGTGTACACTTCCATCCATTCTTGCAGCTCAGTCTACACTTTATCTTAATGGCTCAAAACAGATATGTTATCTGCACTGACATCAATGCAATTCATATTTTGCCAAATTACCCATCAGGTAATTTCAGAAGTTCCCAGTCCAGGTTGAACGATCTACACGAGTTTAAGTGCAATATTTCAAAAGCCATTTCTCCTCTAAAAACTTTGCAGGAAAATTATAAAAACTTATCAGCATTATGGCATTTCTCCAGGGCCATAAAACCTGGTTGCCCTTATACCTTTAAATTAGAGCATCAACTCAAAGTAACATCTAAACACAATACAGCCTCTAGCTAACTTTTAGGTCAAATGAGGTTCATTAAAAGCCACAAGTTATCTTCTTTCAGCAGCTGCATGTGTGTTGCTTTCCATTATAGAAAGTCACCTTTAGAGTCATTAAAAGCGGCTTCCTTCAAGGTTATGATCCATCACATCATCCATTTCATAGCCAGCACCACCTTATTGGTGGTGGAGAGAAAAACCAGCTCTTCAGCCCAGTCTTTGAACGACTGAAACACACTCACTGGCCTTTTCCCACAATTAACATTTATGTTCATGTATCATCATCATTGCTGCAGACACGTGATTGAGCAATTTAATTCCACCCCACAGAATCAGTTCATAGAAGAAGAAATAAAGGGAAGGGAGGGACTCTTTGGCTGAAGCTTTGAAACTTCAAGAACTGTGCTGCATGTGTTGACATGTGCCTGCCCTGCAACTCTTCACTCCTCCTCCCTCTGAGCAAAAACTGTCACAGCTAAATGCTTACAAATCCTTTATAAAACTCATGCAAACACTCATCTGCTAAAAAACGCCTACTTCTCAGAGTCCAGCTAATTCCTTCATTGACTGAGTCTTCAATTAGAAAAATATTTTTTCCAACAGTGTTCAAAACAAATGATGTGCAAAGTGCATGATATAACTATGTGGGGAAAAAAAAAATCTTTCATCAAGCATCTGCCTGACGGATGCAGTGCAAAAGTTTGTGTGCACTCTGTTTATACATACTTAGTGATATTGTAATACTAAATAGTGGTGTCATCCTCCATCATAAACAGCAGTGTGAAGTGGAGTGAAGCAGCATGCGCAGGGAACGACAAGCAAAAACTTACCTGAGGTCCAGTTTAGCGACTCTTCCAGGAATATCTGTCTGTTTCTCCCCTCACGCTTCAGGAACTTTGAGAGACCTTTGACAGGACGGTGATGGCCAGCGTACTCCCATAGCGGTCTGGTGTAAAGTCAGTGAAAAAAGAAGACAGAACATGTGAAGAACCACAGTTTTAAGATCGAGTTTCGACTGCCGCTAACTTCAACTTCAGCGGCTTCAGAAGCTTTGAACCAAAGTGCTGCCGAGACACTTCAACACTCCCTCAAGAGTCACATCTCCACCCACTTCTCACACTGTCCCTCCTCTTTGTCTGTACAACACACACACACACACACACACACACACACATACAAACGAACACAAACACAAACACAAACACACTCACACTCACACACACACCATCTATGTGCCCAGATTGTGGGCTGGGCTCCCCCCTCTCTTGCCTGAGGGATCAAGCCTTTGGGCCTTAGCCAGGACTGTGCATGTGGGGTGTGTGTGTGTGTGTGTGTGTGTGTGTGTGTGTGTGTGTGTGTGTGTGTGTGGTGGGGGGGGTGGTGTCTAAGTCTCTCTCCAATATGTTGAGTTAAAGCTGATCTAATTTGATTCATGACAGTTTTATACAATATGTGATCTCCATGATAAATAATTAAAGAAAACAAAATGTGTATGAAAATAAATCAGACCTACCAGACAGACACACACACACACACCCGACACCGGTTAAATAAAGTTCATTAGATTTAAACAATTACATTAAAACTTTGTGCCACCCTCGGGTATTTTCTAAATTAATCCAAACACTGAAGCCACACATTGAAAATGGGTCTTTCATTAAATGTCCGTGAACTAAAGCAACGGAAACAGCGACACCAGGGTTTCCACTTCTTTAATAGTGACATTGTCCTGCTCACACAGCTGGTCTGAGATCTGCCAACAGGTTTTCAGTGATGTTCGGGTCACTGGGAATGTGGGGGGACCTGGAGGCCGTTCCGGCAGCTTATGTTGTCTTTCTTCAAGAGGTTTATGGGAACATTGAGGCCTGTTTTTGATAGTTGTCCGGTTGTAGAAACCAGCCACTTTGACCTCTGACCTTTGAGCTGTATCCCACATTGTGTGCAGTGTTTCCTGTGTTATTTACTGCCACACAAACAGAGAAGAATAATTCCTCCCCCATGCCTCACACCTGCGGTGTTAGGGAATACTCAGTATGCTCCCTGAGCCCTTTTGGTTTGGAAGTTCATAAAATAAAGAGACCAACAGTCAAGGCTGAAGTCCAGGGCAGGTACACCCTGGACAGGTCTCCAGTCCATCACAGAGACAGACAGAGACCAACAACCACTCACACTCAGACCTACGGACAATTTACAGTCACCAGTGAACCCAAACATGATGTCTTTGGACGGAGGAAACATGGAGACTCCACACAGAGAGGCCCCAGGCCGGGAACCAAACCCACCACCTTCTTGTTGTGGAGCAACGGAACTAACCACTATGCTGCTGTGCTGCCCTGAATAAACTTCTATTTATAAAAAAAAAAACTAAACAAAACATACAAAAAAAAAAAAACATGATTAGCTTGAGGGATATATAGTTTTGGGCATATAATTATGCAGCGTCATGTAATGGAGGTCTGAAATTCATTTAGGACTCTGCTCTGCATTTAATCAAACAATTAAATGGTCAATTATTATGATTATTATGAAACGCCCTTTGCTCCATAGCTACAAACCCCACATTCACATCCACTGGAAACTTGTACACATCTGTGAGCCCCTAAAAGGGGAGAACAGCTGCAGCCGTTAAAAAAGAAGAAGAAGAAAAAAAAAAAGAAGGTTAATTCAATCAATTATAGTTAAATTCTCACCCACCCATCTGAAAATACAGATAATTTATTTTTTGATATAAAAATTGTTTATTTGCCCCTCAAGCTGCTAACTGAGAGGAGCTGATACTAAACAAACAGCGAATGTCTGACACAAATAACTTAAAAACACTTAAAACTTTAGTGTTTTTTCCAACTGTACTGGTCAAAAGTGAAAATGTGTCTACTTTTTGTAAACGTAGAAAAACAATCATCTCTTTTTCCTTGGCTGATGTTTTTAAGTGTCTGCCTCTGAGACTTCAGTTCATAACTTGAGCATTTTCTGCTGCTGAAACATTAAAGCTACCGTCAAATGAATGGTCTCTAATGATGGACACAATCACAAGATTTCAGTTCATTACAACAACACCTGAACAGTGAGGTGAAAGAAATTGAAGCGACCCTTCTTTAGTGAGGATACCAAGGTGAGTAATTTGGGATATGTTTTGGTAGTTGAGGCCAGTAAAGGAGTGACTGTTGGCGTCAACCTCATCATTTCCAGAGATCTCTGATTTCCCTGAAATAAATGACATCATAACTGGAGTTTTTAAACTAAAACCAGCCCAGCAGTTTGATGCTGGTTGGTTCCAGGAGTAAAAGTTGTAAAACTAACACGTAGCAGTGTGGATGCAGCTTTACAGTATGTCAGCTTTTCACGGATCAATGAACGACCTGCGGCTTTAGTGAAGATAATAACCCTTGGCTTGATGTAACTATTTGACTCAGCACTAACTAACCATCTCTGCCTAATGGAGACAGGTAATTAACTGTGATGGTTTGTTTTTGAGGCAGATGATCAACAGGCTTTATGTTGCTGTTGTGTAAACACTGCAGACAAACTGACTGCATACAGCTCCTTAAACTGCTGGCCCTGGGCCATGAATGCGGTTCACAAAGAGGGAGGATAATGTGGGTGAGGAGGCATCTAATCTATAGTACGTGAACGTATAAAGAGGCATTAAGTCATTTCTGTCCAATCTACTTATTAAGAACAAAGAGCTGCAGGTAGCCCCTAAGTGGGGAAAATCTAAGGGTCACAACTGATCACTGTTCAAGTTGAGACATCAGATTAAAGGGGATTCAGCACAGAGATGTAATTAATAGGCAACTCATCAAGGCAACGAATACTGGAAGAATAATAAATCTTTGTCAAATACTTATTTTGTCTGAGAACAAAATCCAACATCAGTGTCTGGTTTGTTTTCAGAGTGGAAGCCTGAACAAACTCCAAATAAACCTGCCACAGATTCTGTGCATGAAAGTCATCAGTGCAGAGGGAAAATATCATCACAGGATTTTCTTTTCCCCACAGGACTGTATGATTTTGGGAAAAGAAACAAAGTGGGATTTTGAAGTGTGTGTGTGGCAGCTGGTAAGCAACTTGGTTTTTTTTTTTTTATATATATCAACACATTAGTATGGACACACTGCCTGCATGACTCTTGCGTGGCAGCTGCATAGTGTGATATAGAGATTTGGCATCTTGCTTACACATAGAAAAGACATAATTAATTTATTTTTACATCAAAGCCACAAGATTACACAACACGGACACTTAACACTAACATGAGCACAGTGCATGACGTGAACAGTGTTCAGCGTGCTAACACGCAATTAATCTCACACTTCATTAAAATAAAAAAGAAAACTGGGTGCATTCTGAATTTAATGAATTAATTAAAAGACATAGGTGACTAACGAGAGTGGAGTGGAACAAAAAACTTGGTGACCGTTACACACTGCAGGATTTTAACTGTTCCAGTGAGTGCAAATATAATGTGTCATAACAATGACAGCTTTCTAATGACAAAGCTCAAAACAATTGGGTTTGGGGTAAGAAAATAACTATCCTGCACCTGTACAGTGATTTGTATTACAATACCCTCGCCCCTCACTCTTTACTCCAAAACTTCTGTCTTTACAAAAAATAATTAAGCAGTGATTCTAGTTGTATTTAATCCTTTTGATACAAGAAGAACGCGGGGACACATCCAGAATGAAACATGGACGCCCCTCACAGCCCAGTAGGTAAAGAACAGGAGTCAGCAATATGGTTCCCCCCTTTCTTTATATTGAATCGAGAATCATTTCTTTTTCTTTCATGGTTAAATGTCTATTCGTAAAAACGGGATGTCTTAAACACACTTTCTGCTGAAAGAGGTGATGCTTCTGCGAGGGGTCAAAGGAATTATGGGAAATGTGGGAAAGAGCTAAGTGAAGATGTCAAAACCAGTGAAGTTGTGGGATTTTTTTTAATGTTTGAATCAGATTTTATACATTTAACTATTGAAGTTTTAGCTGCATAAAACGCTGTAATGGCTCTTTAAAACCAGAACAGAAGGTGAGCAGATGCTTCCCTTAGGCTCTGTGTCCAGTATGTCCAGGCCAAAGCAGACAGATCTGATGACACAGAGAGAGAGACCAATGTTGGGTAGGGGAGGCTAAAAGCCAGGGAAAGAGAAAGACAAAGATAAATGGAAAAAAGGGAAGGGTAAAAAGATAAAGAGCAATACAGGGGCTAAAGGGACGATGTCAAGGGAGGGTGATGATAGAAAGGAGATAATCAAGAGGAGGATGACAGGAGAGAATAAGTGAAACCAATGCTCGTGAAGAAAGAGTGACTATGAGAAATGGATGGAGGGTTTCACAAAGGGGAAAAAAAAAACAGAGAGGAGACAGAGGTGAGAGAACAGAAAGAACACGAAGAAAGAAGAGCTGGAGAGGACAAATGGAAGGAAAACAAGTGTGAGTGCAGTGAAATGGATCCAAAAATGAGATGCAAAGGGGTGTAGAGAGGTGGAGGAGATAAAATGGGGTAGGAGAAAGGGAGGCAGATGAACACAGAGAGCAGCGAAAGGAGGGAGGAGGTCTGGTCCAGAAATAAACACCAACAGAAGGTGGGCATGAAGCCACCGGCAGCAGGTGAACCTGAGCGAGAAGCAGGAGAGCCTGGAGGAAATGAAAGCTAAAATCCACCTTATGTAACTCGCTGTTGCCGTCTCACGCTGCTCCGTATAATACCGCTCAACATTTACGTTTACACAAGGGGTCATTCAGCTGACTGACCAACAGCAAAACTAAATGACCCAGCGATTTCAGATGCCCGTGAGTAAATGTCAGATTTTGATGAGAATCAAATTTTGGCTTTTAATATTCAACTGATGTGCAAGGATAAATTCAGCATTCAGGAGGAAATGGAACCATTTCAGTGTCCACAGGCCAAAAAATGATCTACTGCCTGTATTTGTCGAACACATCGGAGGAAATTCATCAGATATTTCAGTGTAGGTTAGGGTCACCTCCATCAGTTACTACTAAAACATGCCTGTCAGTGAAGGAGTGTCAGGAGTAGAAGGTATTTTAAATGCAAGTAAACCCATTAATAAAAGCTGACTGACCCCTTCTCCGCTGCCTGAGCTTTCCTTCCTGTTCAGATTGAAGACACAATAAGTAGCAAACACACAATCCAGAGTGTGTGAGTGAGCGAGAGCGAGCAAACTACAAGCTGATGTGCAAACTGAAATGATGGCTGTGTCACATCTCACCTCTAGGAAGGCGCCCCTGTAAAACAGTTAGAGTCTCTGTGAGACGCTTCGATCGGTGACTACATTTGTACAAAGTTATTTTGGAGCCTCAGCTCACTCTCAGGAGAAGGCCTAGCCGAGGTGTTTCCCGTTTAACAGGACAGCTGTGGACAGATGACAGATCTGTGTCTATGTTTGTGCAGCACGAGAAAGTGCATAAATTAACAGGTTCAATAGGTCACGTGTTTACATCAAAGTCGATCGGACCGGGAGGTGATAGATGTGTGTGTCTACTGCAGAGTCAGATGACCTGAGGCTGAATGCTGATTGCAGACAAAAAGCTGATTTTGCAGCTTCTTAGCGGCTGGAAACTTAATATGGGCATAACATAAACATTGTGACATTTAGTAGGTTGTATTCTAACCCGCATATACAATCATCAACATTGTCATACACACACACACTCACACACACGCGCACAGAACACAAACACGCATACACCACAGTTTAACTGTTAAAGTGTTGCGGACTTGATTTGGACATTGATTTTGCGGCACAATTCTGGAGAAAAAAAATCGTACAATGTCGGGTCGGTACAAACGTTATAATTTTGTCATCCAATGGAGCGTTACTTATTTTAATCTAGTCCTTTCAGTCATTTTCTGACCCAGCACAGGATTGGAGGATCTGTAAAGCCTCGTATGGAGTGTCCTTGTTGACTGTATATACTCCTTTTATATATATTTTATTTTTTATATATTTTTAAATCTCCTCTATCTCTTTTATGCTTGCAAGGAGCACCTGTAAAGAAACAATTTCCCCTCGGGGATAAATAAAGTATTCTGATTCTGATTCTGTTTACAGTTACTGATCAAAACCAATCATGTCTCCATTGTTTGGCAGTTTGATGACCTTTGCGCATCAATTCAAATCTTTTACTTTCTCTGTAAATTCTGGTGTTTTTTTCGAAGAGTTTGATACTTTTATTTTGAAATGCAAAGTTGAGATGGAAGCTCATGAGATGTGGAGGAAAATATAATTAATCATCAAGGTAATATATTCAGATTTTCCTAATGAATTATACATAACTATATCTGGAGGGGTGCACAACAATGAAGAAGAAAAGAATAATGTGGATTTAACTGAACATGCTGTTATGGTGTTCTGGTTTGGATTAGCCAATGAGGAAACGTGTGGTTAGAGTGGCTGCAGGCCATAAAACTTACTCAAGGGGGGGGGTCTGTTGGGTCTCTTTAAATCATTTTATAAAGAGTTTGGTCCAGGCATGCTCATATGCAAAGTGCATTGATGTAACTTTGTTATAATTTTGCACTATATAAATAAATCAGATTTGATTTGATTTGATTTGAATTGAAAACTTTGCAGGCAAACTTTTATCGAACTTGGTTCATCATTTAAAACGTGTCACACGAGGCCAAATGTTAATTTAGCCACTTATCCATTCTACATGTTGGTTTTTCTGACACAATCACTACCTTTGCTGTTGCCTTCCCGAGGCTCATTATGATGGTTTGCTGCTGTTATAACCGCAAGCTGTGGAAATGAGTTGACTGGTTATCAAAGATAACCTAAGAGACACAGAAAACTTTGGAATGACTACAGTGATGGACCACTTGCAACTGGAGCCTCTGTGCTCACCCAAAACAGTGGAGCAACCCATCACCTGAGCTGCTCTCAGTGTGAATGCAGGGTCAGCTATGTCCTATTCATGTTCCACCCTGTCGCCTCCAGATGCACGGAGAGTGAAAGGAAAACTGTCGGCACGTGTCAACCAAACCAGTTTTCAGGTGCAGTAACAGGTTGAGGCTGCAGGGTCTTCAATGGTCCTCAGCTGACCTTTTCAAAATGTGTCAATGTGTCTGTCAACAAGTTCACTTCTTGGCTGGTTCACTCCTGACGAGGTGACAGGGAATCCAGGGGTCAGGTGAAGGACAGAGGTTGGAGGGGGATAGGCAGGGGCGGATCTACCGGGGTGGCATAGGGTGGCAAATGCCACCCTAAAATAATGCCTTGCCACCCCTGCTGCCACCCCACTTGGCAGCAATGAATTCAAAGAAAAGTTATGGCCAATTTGACATTTACGAGCGGGAATCTTCGATGTCCGACTGCTGTGAATGCAGCACGAGAGAACGTGCTGGGAACCCTAACCCGACACAGGAGGAAAGAGGTAAAAACTGATGAATTATCTATCTAATAATGAAAGCACAGTGCTACTATAGTTGCTATGCTGATTTCTAAGATGTAAAAATCTGGTTGAAGAACGTTATTTCGCTAACCATACATGTAATGTTGGCTACGGTCTGACTGAAGTCCTGTGTAAAGCAGGCTACAAACGCTACAAGTTACAAGTTACTTTGAATCCTACAGAAATGAAGAGGAAAGGTCGCATTTATAGTTTTTTCTCTGAGCCATGCTAATATGAATCTCGTGCTTTATAGTTAAGTGAATTTTATAGGTAATTTTATAGATATGCAAATTAATTTTTCTTTGGATAGTTTCTTCTTATACAAATGCTGCCTGCAACGCTGCCACTCTGACACAGTTTGATTCCCCTTTCACACATCTGCCACTCATCACCAGTGTGTTACCTTAATACCTTTCCTATGATAATGCCCCACCTACAGCAGTTACCAAAGTTCTATCTTTTATTCAGTTAGATCCCATTGTATGGTCACTTAGACACTGATTGCATGAGATTAAGTTTGTATGAGTTTGTAAATGGCAGCCTGTGCCCTTATATCCACACATGAGATACATGTTCTAAGTTATGTATAAAGTCCTGCAAACAGAAATGCTTGAGTGTAAATTATATTAGTCTACTATTTCTCATCAAACTGTGATATACATCTGCCATATGTTGCCACCCCTCAAAAATTCCTGCCCCCCTCTCGCCACCCCATAAATAATTTTCTAGATCCGCCCCTGGGGACAGGTAAATGATGACGATGGCTGTTGGATGAAAAATGCTCACCGCAGCTCTTAATTTATTGTACCACAGAGACTGAAGGATTGGTTAAATAATGTATGTCATTACACTGAGTGAATGACATCATCTTGTCAGCTTTCCACTTTTCCTTCAGTAGTTTATGTTGATAAAAGAAGTGGAAAGTTATCCCTGCAGATTCCTCTACAGTTTATTTGAGTTCCTGTGACAGTTCAACTGTGAACTCCCACGAGATGAAAACTGATAAAGATCAGAGGGACTTTAGCCTGAATTCCTCTGAACAATAGCATATCACGATGCTTGTGGTACATGAGCTCAGTCCTCTTGTGATCCTGCTTTAAGATTTTGCCACTGTGGAAATAAACTAAGATAAAATATAATCATAACTGAAATGGACAGAAATGGCAAATTTAAGGTGGTACATTTTAAATACAGACATGACACTTGATATTAAAAAGCAATAAGAAGCTGGAATTCTCTGTAAAATGGACAGTTAATGCAGTGACTAAAATCTTCCTGCAGTCTCTCTATAAGCACCCCCTCTCCTCCCTGAAGGCTGGCTATAAAGTAATAACCCCTATTGGGGCAGCTTTGATTTACAGTTTTTGCCCCCACCTCACTTAACGCCTGGCCTGGCTGGGTGATAAGGATCTTACAGGCACCAGCAGGTTGACATGTCCTCATTCTATCAAAATGAAGAGGAAGTTCTCTAAAGAGCAGCGTCTCCATCCATTCATGGAAAATATTCTTCTTCTTAGTTGGACCTGCAGTTTAGATCCAGACAAAGAGGAGACCTGCAATCATGTCCGAGGTTGCATCAGAGCTTGTTGCTGAGAGTTATTTTGATAGACAGGGTTGAGAAAATCCTAATCTGTTATTACCTGTCATTTTGATCACAATTTTAATTAGATTAAGGCAGAACCTATTTAATAACTGGATTATTCATGTATGGATGTAAACTGTTCTTCACATTTTGAAAATTTTTTTCCTGCAGTGACAGCAGAGGAAGGTGGTACTGTGACTAAACTGTCAAATTAAAGAGGAAAAGAAAGGAATCAAACTGGATTCGAACCCTCCTCCACCGATTTAAACTGGGCAAACAAATGAGGGCAGACTGTTTGAGGTAACGACATAAAGCATTATGGCAAATTCCCTTGACAGACACTTCTTTTTTTATTTCAGCATGACTGTTACTTTGTTCTGAAAGTTGAACTAACGGCGTTGCCATAATGGAAACACTTCAGTCAGAGTTTTGTAATAATAGGGGAAAAATTTCTTACAGGAAAGTTATCAGAAGTCACTCTATGAGTGCGGATTTCCTGATCTCTCACACATTTGTTTCCCTGGGACAACAATCCTACATCATGTGGTTCTTGTCCACCAGAGTTGTGAATGCAGCTGTCATGGTCACAGACTCAAGGGAGTAACAGCTATTGTCCCCAGATCTGCAGCATTAACATTCATGACACTTCTTTTATACACCTGTCTAACCTTTAGGTGAGCTCAAGGTGGTTTCCCAAAATTGTTAGACTAAAGCGCCAAAAAACATGAATATTCAGTTTTTGCCCTTTTTTCAGAGGCTGAATGGAGCAAATACTTTTGTGCTTGAACTGATTCCTAAAATAGTTAGGAGCTAATTGACTAATTGTTTTAGCTCCAGGGGTGATGGCTGTAGTTTATGCTTCTTCCCTGGTTAATTCCTAGCTCTTCCTGGCTGAGGGCCTAACGTCATTAAAACAGATTGTATCTGAAGTTGGGAGGTTAAACAGCGTGTCATGATAAAGCACAAACTGTATCAGCTCAGTGGAGGGAGCACAAAAAGACACAGAGAGAGACATGCTAAGTGAGATTCCAAGCTGGTTCACGTAACAGAAATACTGTCACTGTTGTGGGGAGGAGGTTACAGAAAGAAATTATTCATCCACCTGAGTAAATACATTTATCTGCACATATCCAGCAGTGGATACGCACCTCATATGGAAAACTCCTAATATTTGTCTCCATGTTTGTTTTATGCAGTGTTGATTTGTGCTCCATATGCATGTGTTTGTTGTGTGATTGTAGCAGCATTTCTCTGAGGCTGTTGAAACATGTCAGTATGAAGTACAGCTGTAATCATCGGCCGTCTGGATGGATGGTGTCTGTATAACAGTGCTGTCAGCCACAACCTCCATCATCAATATTTACATGTCATCATCGGTGGGATTTGGGTTTGTCAGCACGTGCCCAGGGAAAAATGACACCAGAATTTTTCATGGTAATTTACAGCAAGTTACCTGACCGAACATCATGGTAAACATCAATACAGCTACACATTTTCATCAACAGTCTTCTTCCCTCCTCTATGTGTGACAGACATGGAGGAGGGAAAGTAAATCTTAGGTTAATGTTTATGTTAAGCACATACAGCTACACATACACCACTCATTTTAAAACCCAAGAAGAAATGACTGATAAATAAAACATTCTAACTATAAAACGTCGCTTGACTTAACGTGAAATGACCCAAAATTAGAAAGCAGTTAGAGAGCTCAGACCGGCTCTGCACAGTTTCCATTTTGGAAATTTACAAAACAACATTTGCTTTTTTTTTCCTGAGTCTGACGCTGCTCCTGATGTTTCAGCAGTTGAGGTCAGTGCAAGATTTCATTTGTAATTAATTTAAATATATTTGAATAAATTGTTGTTTAATTGTCCTCTGGGAGACAGATGATGTTTTATGCATTTTGCCCCAAATTGACTTTTTTTTTTTTAAATTATTATTATTACATTTACCTAACTATCTGCCAGCCTGCTCCCTTAAATGTTTTTTAGTTGCGACATAGCAGCACCTCGCCTTTTGTTCCAGAGTTATACTTCAAACTGCCTCTACAGGTCTCTGTCAGTAAACTGTAAACAGTGGCCCCGGTCCAACATTTGAACAAAATGCAGTTGTTTTCCTCCGGCAGTCTTCCTGATTAATTTGTGTAGGGAAAGAAATTTGAAAGTAATTGTAGGAAGAGAGCTAACTACAAAGAATAGTCATTGTAATCTGTATATTTGTAGTGTAATTAAATAATAGAATAAAAAATATTTCTCTTCTTGGCAGAGATAATGAAATATTATCCTGTGGTAGACACTGGTATGTGTGTTGCTGCGTGTGTCAGTGTCATACCTGTTTCTTCCTCACGTCTTAAACCCTTCAGCAGACTCAAGTCTTCTGTCCCCGCTGGTTCATCATTTCCATTCCTGCTGTCTGTTCCACTTTCAGACAAAGGCACTCTTTCAGGTGTTATCATGATCTTGCCGTGGCCTTGCGCTCCTACACGAGACAAGAAATACTGTTCTTCTACTCTCACTTTTCACCAGTTTACACAAAATGCTCAGTGGTCGATTCATTAACTTGCAGAGTTTGCAAATTCTGTTCCTGATTGTTCTCGAGGTAATAAAACATTCAGACATCACAACATGGCACAAAATTCATCATCCAAGCAACTGCCATCTGTCAGACCGGACACATTTCACCGAAATTTAAATCATAATTTACTGAACAAAAGCTGGCCATGGGACCTTAATGATGGGCATAATGCAGTTTATTGTTAAATTGACGGACTGTAATCTTGCAGGTTATATGTTCTCGGTGTGGTTTTGCATGTGTGAGCATGCAGAGCTCAAGAGCTTGAAAGTGTGAATTCAAGGCCAAACAGTCTGTGATAGAAACAGTAGAACTGTTGCTCCAGAACAAAAGATCCACTGTGGCACAAGATAGAGCTTTGTCACAGTGCAGGTTATGGCCTGATAAAATAAACTGCACTCAGTTTCTATAGTTCTTCCCTCTTTCCTTCCATAGTGAAGCTGCTAATTTCTGTTCCTTCTGCAGCTCCATGAAAACCAACCAAAACACAAACGTTTGAACAATTTGAACTCCTGAGCTTAAAGATAAAAGTTACAATATCTCAACACTACACAACTTTGTATTTCACAGAGCATTAAGCTTTGTCACTCTCAAGACAAATGACATCGCTGCTGGATGGATGTCTTTGCTTTACCATAGAAAAATAATCATGATGAAATCAAATTTATTCAACTCAACACAATCTCATCACACCTATTAACTAGTTTGGTTCTAATAGTAGATGTTGTCATGATGTAAGAAGCAGAATTCACTCAGATATTCCTGTCTTTTCAATCAAATAAATTTTTCTGTTTTATTTTCCTCATTTTTTTTTTTCTTACCAGCCCCCATCAGTGAAAATATGTACACACACACACACAGAGTGGAGTGATGTGCTCTATGCAGAATCAATGTCACAACGGCAGCAGCAAAACACAACAATATTTATAATCAAATCGATGTGATCCTACTAAAACCAGCAGGACCAGCAGAGGAGGTGAAAAAAGCAGAGTAAAATTAAAATATGGAGAAGGGATGAGAAGACACAGATAGTATGAGATGAATGAAGGGGAGGCAGAAGACAGATGGACAAATGCTGGACAAATGGAGAGAAAGACAGTGTGTTGTGCATATTAGTGGAGCAAAGCTGTTTCTACACCAGCTGATCTGCTGGGAATTTGCTCCTGTTTCCTGGGACCTGCTGCGATCGCACACACAAACACATCAGTACATCACACGCATACACACACAGAGGAGTTCTGGGCGGTCTTGTACCTCCTACTTCAGGACCATCTGCCTCCTTGATATATGAGCATACCAACCCCCCCACACAACACACGCACATATACACACACACACACACACACTGTTGTGTTGACCTTTATTAACCATGTTAGTTCCTTGAGTCTTAAAGAGAATCCTGTTTATACTTTTAAACCTTAATTGCAGATCAGAAAGTCGTACTATAGCACATTACAGAATTACAGGACAGCCTTGGTCTGTGACCTGCGTTTCGTGATTTCATGGTCACAAGAAAAAGGGTTTTTAATGGCAGATGAAGCAGCTTGGAAATGAATCGGAAATGACTACTGGTTGACGCATGACTAACATTACAACCTTGTATCCAGACAGACACAGGACCTCCACCAATTTTGATGCAACGTATTTTGGTGAAACCCTACCGAAAGGGAACTGAGTGGAGCCAGATTGGGCCCAGATAGATCCAACAGTTG
Source organism: Remorina albescens (assembly GCA_034769265.1). Lineage (NCBI taxonomy): Eukaryota > Metazoa > Chordata > Actinopteri > Carangiformes > Echeneidae > Remorina > Remorina albescens. The sequence continues at coordinate 4,720,971 of CM068475.1, read as the reverse complement.
TAATATAAAAAACTGGTATTATGGGACCCAAATATTCCCCACACAATTGCACCACCATCAACCTGGACTGTTTACACAAGGCAGTTTGGTTACATGGACTCATGCCACCATCTGCTGCCCCAGCAGAAATCCAGATCCATCAGTCCAGTGTTGGTGTGCCAGCCCAAGGTTGGACGAGTTGTTCACACTGAAGCTGCACCACAGTGGTAAAGAATAGGTAGCCGAGCGGCTGCAGCCTCGTCAGCTCTCGTCAAGTCTCTTCTGAACTCTCTCATCAACAAGCTGTCTGACACTGGATGCTTTTGTTTTTAGCTTGGTTCTGATAGGAAAACTTCACTCCACTGCCACCAACAATCACCCCACGGCAAAAGTCACTGAGATGACGTTAGCCCACATCTTGGTTGGTTGGAATTTGGCAACTGAGACATTCACTCGCCACAAACTTCACTGGTTAAACTGTACACGTCTTTAGAGAGCAAAGAAAGGCTGAGCCCTGTTTTAGTATGATGTTCCTAATAAAGTGCTCAGTAAGTATAAGGCTGATCTCAATTGAGTGGTACTTCCAACGTTCATTCATTCATCTTCCACCACTTGGCTGAAGAGCTGCCCGCATCACTTCAGGGAGAGAACGCGTTTGTTTGTTTAGATTTTGGCGACACTTCAAATATTTGCTTTAGATTTCTTTTTCACACAAATGGAAAACTCCCACTTCCCTCCTACCTTCATCTGCTAAACCTTTATCATCATTCACATCATCGTATTGCATTACAACCACTGCTCTCTCTCTCTCTCTCTCTCTGATAACTGACCAGGCATCAGTTGGGATGATCATCAGATTTAGCAGTGACATGATGCCGGTGAAACATGACCATCCTAAAAACAGATCTACACACAACACACAAAAATCACAACAGTGCCATCTATACTCTCTGACACACACACAGTCTCACATCTGTGCTGACACAAACACTTCTTGACATTTTTATTTGGAGCTCAGTCTTGCCAATCACGATATTGGCTCATATTTTTTCAAACCGAAGCTTAAACACCTGCCAGAGCATCAGAGACAAAAACTCGTTCCTCCATGTAAAGGAGCTTTTAACGAGACTCTTGAATCCTGCACTCTAAAGTGCAGCTGCTACTGCTCAAAAAACAAAAAAGACACCAATCAATAATTTTTATTTATGGTGTTATTTTGGCACTGAAATGAGGTTAAATATTTTTGAGGCACACCTGATTACATCATATTCATCAGTGAGCTGTCGATGAAACAGAGAAACAGATAGAGTAAAAATTGAGCAGAGAGTTTGATATGATGCTGTGCAGCAGTGGCGTGTTGGGTTATTTTAGAGATGACTTTAAGGAGAAGTCTATTAAGCAGAAAATTATCCTGCTTAATATAACATGGGACTCTTTTACATGGTTTTGTTTAATGATTTCTATGAGTATCGGTAACATTTTTCATAATGGGAGAGGTTATCCCATCCTTACTCAGTAACAATAACAGAACTCACTGGGCCTCAGGTGGAAATCTCCAGAGTAATGTTTTCAAATCTTAAACTACATCTCGCTTTTTTTTTTTTTCTCCCTGTGAGATTTGACTTTTGTGTAAACACCAGCAGATGGAAAAGGCTAACACCAACAAACAGGGAACCAGCATGTTGGCATTAAAAATTAAAGCCAATGGGAGACATCAAAAAGTGCAGTTTTAATGTCACTGACAATCTTTTTTTTTCTAGATGTTCTCATATACAGCTGAATTCAATATTTACAGTTGTTTTTATGTACAAATGATACCTCATCCTTAATAATTGGAAAATATTCAATAATACTCCCAACCAAAATTATTCCAGTCCTTTAAAATACATTATTTTAATGTACATTCATTTTTACCCCAACATGAGACTTTTTTTTTTTTTTTTTTTAATGGCAGCATTACTTTTGTCTTATATTTTAAATACAAAACAAGTATGCACAAACATTACAAAAATTCTAAATCATAATGATATATTTGAGCCAGACTATTAAAGAACTGTAAATATTAGCTATTTCTTGAGCCTACAAATGATAACAATACCCTTGGCATGCACAGACTGAAAGAAATCAGTGTTTTTCAGGTGTATTACGATCAAACTGAGCAGCTGATGATTAAGATCGGATCAGATCAGATAAGTCAGGTCTCAGACTGTAATTCTTTTGCACTTCTGCAATCACTACAGCAAACCCTCAAACTCTTTGGAGTGAAAAGACTGCTATCTAAGAGAGCCATCAGGCTGCAGAAAAGGCCTCGAGGTGGCTGTGCATCCGTGGACAAACATGCCACTTGGACACAAACCGGGGACGGATCGGAGCCTGGGTCACCCGGGTGAGGGCGTATGAAGATTAAAGACCCGAAATACCCTGTGACCCTGGGTTCTTCACTGATGACATGTCCAAGTATCACCAGAAGGTGTATTCAAACTCTGCAGTACATTAAGAAGGTAATGACGGATAAAAGATTAGAAAAACACCATGAAAGCTGGTTGTCTTAACTTGTTGTAACTTTTCCAACCCTCGCAATTACACTCCAAGCCTTAACCTTAAAACCCACCTAAAATTTCATTTAAGGGTGGAATTTTGCAGTAGAAAGGTATAATTCAGGACTAATCTCTAATTACAGCCCTTTCCAAAAATGAATAAATCAGCTTGTCACATCGAAATGAGTATCATTGTTATTTTTTGATGCTCTGAGGAGAAAAGCTTAGATGTCGACAAGTTGGTTCTGATCCTGAGAGCTCAGAGACAATATCGACATTAAGTATTTTGGCAACGCAGCTTTTTCAGCCATGACGGGTTTGTTCAAACCTGTTAAGTTATGGGTGCTGTCTTGTTTGACATCAAGAAAGAAAGTGATTTAGCACGTGCTTGCCTTGATCTTCTCAGTCCACTTCCTTGCATTGGTATGTGTCTGTATCCATACAAATCCCTCATTTTTTTATTTTCTTTTGACATCTCTAATCTGTCTCCTGATATTCCTTCCTTTACTTCAACATTAAAAGGTTGGATAAAAAAAAAGAAAGAAAGAAATCCTCCTCCAAAGCAGTATTCAACCATGCATATAATTTTGGTTTCATAAGCCCAGGTTTTTGTGTATTTATCTCTGAGATTTCTGATTCAAACCCCAAACAGAGAAGTATACAATTCTTATTTTATAGCCAACCACCTTAAAAACTTATAATTAAAAGCTCAGCAGCTTCATGTCCCCCTAGAGATAGTATTTCTATTACTCTGGATAATCCAAATCACCATTGCAGTTTTTGGTGGAACAAGGGGACCTTGAAAGTCTCTTTTTTTTTTTTTAAACACTGTGAATGACATTTGCATTACTGCCATAACTGATAGTGTAGAATTTATAAGTGGTTATCAGTCCTCAATCTGTTAGATGACATCACATCTGTGCAACAGCCAGCAAAAATAATAGTAACTGATGAAATGATAATCAATGTTTAAAATGGGATCAAAGTAATGCAGCTGCAAATACACTTTCCTTCATATATTCCAAGAGCCCAAGGTGACATGTTGAGGCCCAACCACCAGTCAGCACCCGTAACTGAGAAATATCTATGTGAAGACAAATAGCTACAATGAGACACAAAGTAAGGCAAAAAGCAGCCGCAACATGACACAAAGCAACAACAGAGAAACAATAATTCATCATAGAACGACCACAGGGAGATGTAAAACAACCACTAGGAAGCATAATCAAATCCCAGAATAACAGATCTGTTGTGTAGGACTAGATGTTAATATCCCTTATTGCATAACTGGGACACCAATGAGACTCCGGGGTGTGTTGGTGTGAGGGGTCTGAGCTGCCTCCGTCCCTTGGGAAAGCTGTTAAGACTCTGTGAGATGTTCAAGTGAGTGATGTCATCCTCTGGGTTATCAAGTGGGCGCACCCCATCTTTGATGTTTCACTGATAGGACCAGGATACCTCCAGAGGGTTCAGCAGTGAACCCCAACATCCCAGTTTCATCCTTTGGATACCATTAGAGAGCCCAGGGGGAGTCCCTTCTCTTTAGCCACAGCCACTGACTGCCCTTTTCAGCAGCTTTGGAGAGATCTTTAACTGCCTGCCAGTGGGCCCACTCCCAACAACAGAAGTAAAACTGGCACAATTGACCACAAAGGGGCTAGTTCCCTGTCTGTGTTAAGGGGCCCATTCATTGAAAGTCAGAATGGCCGTGAAATAGGAAATAGCTCAGGATCCTCACATTTCTTGTGATAATCTTTGAGATGTTTGTACACCTTCACTTGGTAAATACGGCTCACTGGATGGGAATTTTAAAGGGATACACCTGTCAGCTGATCGGAGCAAAATCATACACGGGGGAAGGAACTAGAAATTTTTAAAGAGCATAACATTGAATTTTTCATTCTATATGTAAGTAAAGAGTCCTTAACCATGTGCTAATAGAAATCATTTATACTTGTATGTGCAAGACTAGCTGTTTCTGCCTGAATCCCTCAATTGTATCTTTAATCTCGCTGTATCATTTAAAAAGGCCAGAGTTTGAGTACCTATTATAGTTAATCCAGTTCTCTTGTTCCTATGAAATTAGCCATATTCACACTGGGAGCTGCACAGTTTCACCAGTTTCCATCAGTCTCCCTGTCGACTGTGGCAATGCATCATTTCAATTTGTTTCAATCAAGATCGAGTAAACTTAAATTAATAAGAAGATGGCTGTAAGGTGCTCTAATTGGTGTGGTCTTGGGTTTTTCATTTGAACTGCAGGCTCACACAGTGTGATCACAGAGGTGTTAATAAAAAGAAACAAGTGGCATACTTATTGCCAAAGTCGCTCGGCAAGCTAAATTAAGGACATTTTTACAGAGGACTGCCAGTTTGATCCAGTTGACAAGCTCTGACAAGCTAGAACTTGCATGTTTTAGCATGTTAATGCCAAACAAGAAAAAAGTCTTTGTTAACTGAAACCCAGATCTCAAATGTCATGATATGACAAAGAGGGATGGGTACAAAAACACTGGTGTTGAACAGGCCTGGGGATAAATTATGTAAGTCGACAGGGCCAATTAAGCCAAAGCTGGTTCTGCTTTCAGCAGTGGAGATGTTTTTTTGTTTTTTTTTTTTAATTCAATTTCTTATTCATTATTGCTTCATAAAAAAGGTACGACTCAAGCCTAGTTATTAGTGCATGGGCTACTTTATATTTAAATAGTAAGCTGTCTTTGCCAATACTTAACTTCATTTAAAAATGGGCTTGAATTATGAATTTAACCTTTAGCAAACCATTGGATTAACATTTTTATTATATTGTCCGACATTGTTCTTGAGCCTCTCACTAAATTTTGATTGCAACCTGGCAATTTAAATACACCACCTGCTGCAGTTTGACTTTTGAACAATGCATTACCTGCTTGCCTCAGACTTCACTAGATACCTTTGATTTATCAGGCAACATTTCTATCATTTATCCGACTCATTCTAGCTATCGGCATGAAGAGCATTCTTGTAAACCTCTATTAAAAGGAAATGACAACACTGCAAAACAGAATAATCATATAAAGTGTTAACTCACATTTTTATATATATATAAAGTGGTTTAAGGATGTAATCTGTTTTTTTGTAACCTAAACTGTGACCACCCTCAGGTCACCCTGTCACCACTTGAGTACTCCAGTCCGGCAGTCCACTGACAAATTGGTGTGTGATTGGACAGCTTTGTTTGCCTTTTACCAGTTACTATGATTGGTGAGTTCTGTTTATCCAGACTGAGCTGCTGTTAACATCTGTCACTCATCAATCACACACCCAGTGCTGAAAGCTATCTGTCAATCAGCCAGTGTGGAAAGATGAGAAGGGGAGAGAGACAAATTGCGGATGCTGAATCAAGAGAAGGAAAGACATGTGAAAGGAGGAGAAAATCAATGAGATGAAGAAAAAAAAGAGCAAGGATGATAAAGAAATAAATGGAAGGGGAGGATTAAACAGGGAAAGAAAGGAGGGAGGGACAAAGCTAAGATAATCAGAGAGTGAAAAGCTAAATAAAAGGACGAGAGGAAGATTGATTATGACGGGTGAAACGTGAAACTCAAACGGAACGATGGTTATCTAACTTCCTTAAAAACATCCAACAAAAATTAAAACACCTAAAAAAATCTGTAAAATATCAAAAGATGAACAATATCCAATCAAAATAAAATATTAGTGAGTGTGTGTGTGTGTGTGTGTGATGTGTGTTAATAGTAAATCAAGTAGAGACCGCATCACTCCTTTCCACACAAGCAAAACATTCCTGCCACTATAAATCTGTCTAACACTGACATACCAAAATGTTGTAATTTTAATTTTACATTATCGAGGCCTAGTACATAAATTGATTGATTTTCATTTTTTAAAACTCATTTTGACATTGAGGGATACTAATCAATGACCGAGACCTGGAAACAGAATCACACATTAAAGCATGCACACAACCTCCTCCTCCATCGCCTGTCGCTCCAGGTAGAGCAGTTGGTAATAAAAAAGTTAATGTGGTGAATTATGTCGACAGTTAAATGCAGATCACGACCCAACCTTCACTCCTACATCTTGCCTGTCGAAGCAACTTTAAGCAGAAGGAGGACCAACTCATTTAACTTGAGCTTGTTGTTTATCACCTGGTGCTGCAAGGGTGGTTCACATTAATCACAGAATTAATACAATAATATCTGTAAGAAAATAAATGATTCTCTTCTGGTCGTTCCACGGTCAAGGCTCATGTCCAAGGGTGACCGGGCCTTTGCTGTCAGAGCCCCCCAGATCTGGAACGACCTCCCCGAGGAGATAAGGCTTGCGGACTCAGTGTCTGCTTTTAAATCACTTCTTAAAACCCACTTTTACAGACTTGCCTTTATGTGATGCCATCCTCTTCTTTTATTACTGTCATCTACTTCATCTTAAATTTTTGTTTTATCCTAATGCTCTTTATCTTCACCCTCTTCTGTTTTAACTATTTCTTCCCATATTTCTTATCTTATTGTATCTAATTTCATTCATTTTATCACGTATTTGTTTTGTATACCCCGTTGTTGTATTGTATTTATTTTATCTAACTAACTGCACCCTGCATTTTAATTTGAGTCCTTCTGGTCTCAATCTGTTGTTGGGTTCCTGTATTGCCCGTGATGCTGTATTGTTCGGGTGGTCCATCTCTTATGGTTTATGCAATTGTGACTGGTTTTTATGTTGTTTTGTGAATCACTTTGTAAACTGGTGTTTTTAAAGGTGCTATATAAATAAAGTTATTATTATTATTATGATTATTTACTCATTTATGTTAGCTTTTTTGGAGTGTTCTGTGTTCTGTAAGTGTGAATTGTGAACTGACCTCGTTAAACACTTCACTAAAGTAAATGTCGAGTGAAGCTACAACCATTGTTGGTCACTGTGCTGCAGAAAAAAAACATTGCAGCAATATTTGTTACATGAGAGAGAAGAGAGAGGAGAAGTGGCTGTGTATTAGACTGCTATTAATATCACATAAAACTACTTGTAATTAATCTGGTCAAATAGCAGCAAAGTTCCCAAAAGTCTCTTTCTGATTAAAAAGAAAATGGGCAATAGTATCTGTAGAATTGACATTGGCAAATTTCTATATTTACCTGTAGCTTGCATCCATGTTTGATGACATGATGATTTTATCAACCCAAACTGAATGACAAAATACATCAATGACCCCTCGATCCTCAAGATAATAGCATTTGCCTCTGCCTTCATGATATGTTACTACTCACTCACGAAGAGTAAATCCCTTTTATGATGTGACAATGGTTTGTTTAAGGTTTGATTAGGTTTGAGCGTAGCTTGAGTTAAAATTATTTCTTTGTTGTTATGGCTACAGTGATAAACGAGCGGATAAATAAATACTTGTGACCACTTTAACTGTCCTGTCAAACTAAAAACCCTCTGCAAGGTAAATTTAATTGTAACTTCATGGCTTCAATAGTATATAAAGCATTTGACACTGATAAAAAAAAACTGCTAACTTTGGTCTTTTCTAAGCAACACGAAATGGTGCAATTAGCATTCAGTCCCACAAAAAGATTACTGCAGTAGATGCAGAAATGTATCAGCTCCAGCTCAGATCAGCAGTGAGGTAAACACAACACTAATTTTCACTAATTTCCTTCTTGTGCTGCTCTGGCGTTTTTCAAAGTAGAAACACTGAAAGCAAACACGTCAACCGGCCAGCTCTAGGCTCTTAAACCAGAAACACTGTGGTTACACTATGCTCAGAAATAAGGAAGAGAGCACTACCCTAAACAAGTTCCATAAACGTGTAATCATACTGGGGCTCTGACACATAAACCTGGGATGATATACGGATCCATTTTACCAGCATGCATGGTAAAAGGCCTATTATATGATGAGATTACTCTTTGCAGTTTTGTGTCTATATGCTCTTGAACTGATTAAATCGCCTTTTCTTATAAAGGATTTAATTTTGTTTTTGTCGTCTTTCTTTGAAAACCCTTATGAAATCATCATTTTGGTGTGAAATGGGTATAAATATATGAAGGAAAAATTGAAATCTCGATTATGCTAAGGTGATGACTCAAACAATGCTACAGATTGGTGTTTAAGCTCAGACTCTTGAGGAAAAAAAGAGCTTGTGCTGCAAAAAAAAAAAAAAAAAAAAAGTGGAGGGGTTTAAAAAACAAAATTTTGTCTTGGATAATCTGAGGAAGAACTATAGTGGGTTCCAGAACAATTTTGGATATAAGTAAGTGCTACTGGAACAGGAGAAAATTTCATATCTGGGCATTGGGGTAGGAAAAAAAAAATCACTACACATCATGTGCAATTTGAAATCCTTGAACTGAATTCATGTTGCCTGCTGCGACCCAGAACTCATCAGCAGTTGAACAAGTGTGCAGGACAAGAAAATTGACTGCTGCAGCTGCGACCGATAGCATTTTTGTATGCTACCAGTATGCAGATATTATACACAGTCCATTAAAAGTCTTTGTTAGGAAAATGGAGTATATTATTCTACACTGTAGATGAAGAATAATCAACAAACAACCTAACATGACTGCCTGAGTTTACTGGAAACACAATGGGGCCACAGGTCAAGCTCAGAGTGAAGATTTAATGCCCCTTCCGTTGGATGACAAGACGAACGACTTGTCTATTGGCTGTGAGGCTACAAATGTTGAATGAAAGAGATTATCACAGTTCAAACAGGGCTGAAACAATTCCTCGAATAATTCGAGTACTTCGATTACAAAAAATGTTAGAGGAATTTCCTCTGCCTCGAGGAATCGTTTAATTTTTTACAGAGCATGGTATTTCGCCCGGACTACTTGTAATGTAGCACAACGCGCTGACGTCACGCACGCAAAGGAAGAAGAAGGAGGGGGCAAACGTGTTTGGTTTTAGCAGCGGGAAGATAGAGGAAAGACGTGACGATGACGAAAAGGAAACCAATTGTTCATTATCAAGTGAAATGTCTTATTTTCTCATGTATATTTATAATTGCTCTTTCACTAAACAAAAATATGTTCGATAAGTTCAAATATCAAGTTTTCCCCCCACATAAAACTAATATTTGAATTTCTAATAAGAACTGACATTCCTTATACACACACAGCAGAAACCAAGAAACCAAGCACAGCGGAAATCAATAAGCTGACTGGATGTGTTGCTCAGCTCATCGCTGGTAAAGTTTATGAAATAAACTCTGAATAAGAAGTACAATCTACTGGAGAGCAGACACGCACACACATGCAAAGAAATGGTGTAGATGTGGTAGATTAAAGTGACCCATTTGAGTGCAGGACAAGAACTTCATGTTCCTGCCAGATGAGGAAAGATGCTGGTGTTCCACTGTCATATAACAGATGGGATGGTTGATAACGTGTACTTGTGGAAATTACACAGCAGTCTGTGGATTTAAGACAGCAACAGCATTGTCTTAGAATAGGAACTGCGCCGTTAACATGAAGAAATGGTGGGAAGAAAATTTGCTGTAAAAATCTGCAGGCCAGCTGCAGACAACTATTGATGGAGTGCAGACTAAGAAAACAAAGTAAAGGAGGAGCAACGGAAAGGCAGTGTACAATCTGTATTGACGACACCAAAATCTCTATTATATTTAATTATATTTTCATTGGTGAAAATATTAAAAGGACAAAGATATGTAATGGATTGTGGAATACTGAAAAGACCAAGAAACATGAAATCTCAGAATGGATTAACATTAAACGAGCTGAAATATAACTAAAATAACATAAATTACTTGCATATAATGAGAGCAAAGAAAGCCAACAAAGCTTTTCTTTCAGGCAGGGACCAATGAGCACAAAGCACTCTGGACAATGTGGAGCAGCCTTTACACTAATGTGCAACCATGAATCATTTTTTCTCTTTTCATTGAACTGCTCTGTTTGCATTTATCTGTATTCTTTAGTTCATGTGTATTTTCAGTAGTTTATAAAAATTAGGCTACACAATCACAAAGACAGCAATATATAACCACTGACTGGACAGTTATCAGATTAATAGTTAACTAACGTTTTTTATTTTATTTTTTTTTATATTATATCAATTAAGTCTATAAAAAGGGAGAAAGGATTGTAAAATGTCAAATTTCTATGAATCAGTTAATTGTTTTGGCAATATATCAATTAAAAGTCCAAGTAAATTAATCTCAGCTCAATGATCTGAAGATACTGAGTGTATATACATATAATTTTGTGAATACAGCTACTTTCAAAATGCTGTTCAGACAAAATTAAATTTACAATTAGTAGATGTTTGGGGTTCTGTAAATGTCATTCATTCCATTTATGATTAAATCTTTGGATTAATCAATAATGAAAATAATCCCGCATTGCAGCCCTGGATCAGTCATTCCTCCCCTAAGCGCTGTCACTAACATGTCTTTCAGTCCCAGGTGGGAGGGTTTGGCCATCGACCCCAAGAGCTCAATCTGTCAATAAGGTTTCCAGTCAATCACAGTTTCCAGGTGTGAAAGTGGATGAATAAACTGTGGGCTATTTAAACTGCTGCCCTTGTCACTTTCTCTCTCTCTGTCTTTCACTCACACTCACACTCACACACACACAATGGATTGATAGTCTGTTTATGTGGAGCCTGTGGGCTGCCACACTATGTGGCTGTGCTGGGTAATGAAAATTCAATGACATGCTTGAATACGCTTTCAATATCGTGTAAAAAGTGATGGGGGCCACTGACACAAGAGAAATTTTCACATCCTCTGTGGGTTCTGAGGCTTAAGGATAAAGAGAGGACCTTTAGATCGTGTGTGTGTGTGTGTGTGTGTGTGTGAGAAAGAGATGCAGGCTTACAAAAAAAGTATTGATTATTAATATTTGTTATAACTATCGAATGATCAGTGTTCCACATAATATCAGATAATAGAATTAACACACAAGTGTAGCAACACATCTGTGTTATTGCATTGTGCTTGCAAAATTTAAAACTTAAAATTAATACTATATCACCATCTAGTGGTTAAAAGGAAAAGTCCACTAACCATCTGAACTTGACAGTTGTAGCACATGAACATACAACATAACTGTCAAATCATGTTTTACCAAACTTCCATGTGTAATGTGTGTGAAATATACCAACAGCTGATGTAAAACGAATCGTATATGTAACATAACCATAATATAATATACTATAATCTTGAAAAATTTATCTGACACAAACTTGAGCTCAATACTTATTGTCATAAAATACAACTGAGGGTAAATTACTGTGATAGGAACAAACTGACAGAGAGCAGCAGAGATGCTTTGGATTTAACAGGGCCGGTGGTGCAAACTAGTTTTTATTTGTGCCCTTTAGCTGCTTTATAGTAAGCCAACTGAAGTCAAACAGAGTTATCTGAAAGATTAAATATCATTAAAACACCAACCTTAGATTTTCTCCCTAGAAAAGGAAAAGGACACCTAATGAGGTGAGACTGATTACTATAATCCCAGCAATCCAACAGTTACACAGCAACAGACGGGCAAATCAGATATGCAGCAAGTAATTATTAACCTGAGCAAAAGAACCATGACTTAGTCCTTGATTTTAGCAGTTTGGGTGTAATTAGCAAAGATTTGCCACTCAACACTAGAGACAATCAAAATCTTTACGTCCTTGAAAGAAAACAGTCACAATGAGCTCTGAAAAAATAAAGTACCAGTAAATATACAGTAAAACCGTTAAGTCAACAACATCCAGAATGGTGGAAGACGTACTCACAACTTTTACTGAAGCAAGACAACCAATACCACAAAGCGAAAAAACAAGAGTACTAAAGAAAAAGCACACTAGGATAGTGGATGAAAGTGTTTCATGAAAGCATCCCAAGCTCAAATACATGTTAATACCTCTTGAAACAACATGAACAAGTACTAATTTAAAAGACATTCATGATCTGATAAATGCATTAGAATTGCAAGTACACTAATTCATTGTGAAACGTGGAGCATTACATGCCATCAGTTATAAATAAATCAGTGCAAGCACCCAAAGAATTATACTATACTAATCATGTAAGAGCTGACGAAAAACAACAAAGAAGAGTTAAACCAGTATTAGTTAATTCATTACTAACACCAGTACAGATATTTCTATGACATTAGAAAACTGACACCCAAATAACACGGTGATAATAAAATATCACCAGCACAGCCAACAGCCTGTGTTAGCAAATATCAGAAAACAGCACATACATGACTGGATGAGGCCAAAGAGTGAAGAATCGCAGTGTATCAGTGGAGGGGTTTGTTTTAGTAAACTGATCCCAGCAGGAGGAGCAGGCTTGTATCCAACAGCTGGTGATACGACCAAGTTTCTCCGTCTTCTATTAGGAGGTTATCTAACTTACAGAAACAGCAGGACTTTGTGTGTTTGCTGGTTAATAGTACATCCTCAAGAACAATGATAAACAACACCTGTAGTTACACCCAATGAAACATTATTCAAACCACTTGCTGGCTACATGAAACAACAGAATAAAAGCCAGAAAAAAATAGTTAAAGGTCAACCATACAGCTTTATTAATAATACATGATCTTCTTAACCTTTTTGACATCTGGGCCCAATTTTCCCCGTACAAAGTGGCCCAGGGCCCATTCAAATATTAACACTTGCATTTTAATTGATCCGAGTCTTGGTCTGATTTGTTTTTAACAACTAAGTCAAGTCCACTTACAGTTTAACAAGCTAAAACCTTGTGAAATAAATGATATATGACAGGCTGTGATCATCTCAAAGACATTTATTTATATCATGTATATAAACCTGCACATACAACATCACTGAACAAGCTAGCAATTACAAAAAAAGATAATAATAATTATAATAATAATCAAGTTTCTACAAAAACAAATATAAAGGCGTCACTTTTATCTTCTTTTTTTTTTTTTTTTTTTTTTTTTTTGCTTTAAAAACTTCTCCATATAATTTCAGCCCAAAGTTTGCAGCTGGCTTCTTCTGGTTGACGCCTCAATGCCACCAAGTGGTGGGAAGCTGTTGAGGTTCCGCGGCCCCCCGTGGTTAAGAATCACGGGATTAGACCATTTACGTCCATGGTATTTAACTGCCATAAAACAAAATGTTGCCCCCTTACCTGACATTTTAGGGAGGAATTAGTATTTTCCGTGGGCCTCCGGGAGAAGTTCGGAGGAGGTGTGGCCGTTGGACAGGTGGCCTTCGCCGGCTAGTTGACCCAATGGCTCCTTGTTAGCATCTTTGCTAACCGCGGAGCAAGTTTTCCTAAAAAAAAAACAAAACAAAAAAAACGTTCTATTATATCCTCATTTTCTTCGTCTTCTTCTCTTCTGCTCTTCGCCTCAAGCTACATTTTTTTCTCCGATGTTTTTTAAAGAAATTTCCTCATTTTTATTTAATTTCATTTTTAACCTACAGAACGATTTTTGCCGCTTAGTTTCTTCCGTTACATACGTCACCGCTACGACACAACCAGCAACCAATCAGAATACTTCCTTTTTATTATTTAAACAAAGCTCCTCTTCGATTGGCTCATATTTCAACGGTCGTATATTTAAACAGTCACGTGAATAATTAGCGTTGTTGGGCGCCATTTTAGTTTTATATGTCTATTTGTTAGATCCACAGATAAAATTACTAATATTATTTAATTAATTAGTTACCATGATACAAATCATGTGATCATCTCAAGTATTTAAAAGACAAATTTAAATTAATTGTTCACATCTTCCTGCCAACCAGCCATAAATATATGCAGATAAAACAGACATTTATGGTTTTTGAGATAGAAATAAAAATAATACTGTTTAGACTGTTGTATGTTAAAGACAAAAGATAATACTTTTATGAACAGAATTTTTTTTCTCCCTTTATTTTCTACCTGTTCTGGATCATTTAAATTCACTTTAGATCTCTGAGTGACTCTCTGACATATACCATCGTGGCCCACTGCTTAAATTGTGTCTTAAAAAACAAACAAACAAACAAGAAAAAAAACTACAATTCAAAGCCAGACTCTTTCGTTTTACTTTTTTATTTATTTCTGATGAGAGTAGAGCTTTCAGGTCCCATCACAAACCCAACTGACATAGCAGAGGCAAACACAGAAGGGCTTCAGGAGCATAGGAACAGAGATAAAAATGGTGACTCAAGATAAAAGATATTAAAAGAAAAGTCCATTTGTGTTTGAACTGTGTCACCAAATCCCAGTTTTTACTTTTAAGCAGAATTTGTTGCATGTTTAGCAATGTAGTCTAAAACCTGGTGCTGAACACTGAGAGCCAACAAAGAAACATGACACTTAAAGAAAGACAAGTTGAGGGCAGACAGTCTAAATGTGCGTTTCAGCAGGGTTCAACTCCCCCTCTGGAAATCTGACACAGCTTCATGCTGCATTCATTACACACACACACGTTTTATGTTACCATGAATGATCCTAACATTATTTTTAGTGAAGAACTGATTTTAACCTTTAGCATTGTTAACTGAAAACAAAGAAGAAAAAAAAAACATATCAACAGTTCACAATCTAAATACAAACTCAAGAATGCTGCAGGGGAAAAAAAAAACCTAAAAAAATATTTCCAGCAAGGTTTTTAGTTCACAGAATTTGCTGCTCTTCATCTCTGATATACCAATCCTGGGGAACCAGAATGCTCTGGTTTATTTATAAAAAAAATATACACGTCAAATTGCATAATGAGTGATTTTATGGCATTTTCTAGAGCAAACGGGTAAACAAGAACCGAATGAGAGAAAAGATACCTGAAGAGGAGTTGTGGTCTTTTACATCATCAGTCTGGCAGAAACAGAAGACGTAAATGTGTAGCATGAGCAGAGATAGTAAAGAAAGCTGAGCAGACAGAAGAAGAGCGCCTTCTGCTGATAAAAAGAAAAACAAACAACAAAAAAAAGCTAACTTCATCAATTGCAACACAAGGGCATCAAAGTGCTGACAGGGGAACTCTGATCCTTGATATTTAACCTTGAAATTCAAATCAAGAAAAAAGACAGTCATTATGATCACAAGGTACTCTGGTGTGCATACAGTGGTTACTGATAAAATACCTTTTGCACAATTCTCTTAGAGGGAAAGGAGATTAAGTTTCCAATAAATCCAAATAATTCTAAATTACTTTAAAATGGGAATATTTCAATGAGCAACATTGGATTTTCTAAATGTCAAACTGAGAGTTTGTTTGTTCGTACAGTGAGGACTAACGGCAGCTATAGATCATCACCATTAAATATTTTTTTTTTTTTGGTCAATCCTCTTTTCTTCTTCCAGTAAATAATTAGATAAACAACCTGTAGGACTAAAAAGGAAAACTTAAATTACCATTTGTCCACCATTTTGCAGCATCACACTTTAAGCAGAGAAAAACTGGAAAGAGTCGTAGACCTGATTCACTGAAGGCAGGTGTGAACACAATCTTTAAGGAGTCTGCAACAAAGTGCAAAAGCTTGTGACGGTAAACTTATTATAACCCTGAAATGAATTAACACAAACTCACAAACTCATGGAAAACAGCATTGATCAGGGTCACTCATGATCATAGCCACCAGTTCTGCACCTTCTGCACCAACATCACAAATTACCAAAATTCACCCGCTCCCCCCCAAATGCAGTGCTTCAAAGATATAAACATTTGTACAATCTTTAGAAAAAATTTTCACATTGAATGTGCTCAATCCATCATCTGGAAACAGTTCATCCCGAAACAAACACCTTTCTGATGAGGCCGTTCTCTGGCCTCTCTCCTCAGTAAAACCTCTTGTTCCTCTCCTGTCTCTTCTGGAAAACTACGGCTCCCACCACGGCACACACGACGATTCCCAGCAAGGCGCACAGCAGAAGAAGGAAGACCTTCCAGCCAGTGAGTGGGGTGCCACGGAAGTTCCCAGTAGGATCGTCAACGTTGTCTGTGGAGGGAAAAGACAGGTGATGTTCAGTTCAGGTTCTAGGCCAGATATCTGGGTCATCATTTTAAATCTTTCCCTCATTTTTGTCAAAGAAACTTGATACTAACATGATCTGATAAGTATGATTTAAAAAATTACTATGACTCTATAAACTATCAGTTCCATAGGAATGAGTGGCTATTAAAGTGGATTTTTCCTTTAAATGTAATTCAAACTCAAAACTGTGAATATGTAACTCAAAGTGCATGAATGTGGCCTCGTCATCAGCTCACCAATTGCTATAATTTAATTGCTATCTTTATTTCCGGATTCAGATGCAGCATTTTAAGCCCATCCAGATGCTTGAACAGAGAAAACCAGGAACAAAGACTGAGCATTCGCAAGGTAACAGGTGATGGTGCAAGATTAAAAAAGGTGAAATATGTATTTAAGGCAAAGTTTTAACCTTATGTCCAATCTCTTTGCGTGTGTGTATTTTGCTAAGAACACTACATGTGATTTACATACAGATATGAAAGAAATCAGATTAAATCTAGATTAAATTCCATGTAACTTTATTCTACCTTTAGGGGACTTGAGGAGGCTGACACTGGGCTCAATCTTGGTCCAGTCCAGGTTCTCCTCCTCAGCGGTGTGTTCAACCATCAGCTGGTAGAGCTTCATGGAGATGATATCATGGTTATCTGGAACATAATATACGAACTCAAGCTGTTAGTAAGTCTGTTATATAACATTTTTAAAATGCAATAAAAAAAAAAAAAAGCTGTGACTGAAATGACTCGCTGACTTTATTTTTGTTTTTTATTGGTGTGCAGTTTTTCTGACCTACCGGACAGATCTCCTGTAGCTGCTGAGGCACCAAAGAAATAACCAGTGGGAAGACGCACACCTCCGATGTCAATGCACTCCTTCCACTCATTCTTGTCATCCACATCAACCATCACCTGCAGGACATTAACTGGATGTTTATGATGCAATACACTAATGCAAAAGGTGAAATGATAAATGATGATTAAAAAAAGAAAAGTTTTCAGAGAAAGGTGTTTGAACTAAACCTACACACAGTTAGGTACAAAAAAAGAAGGCAGTATTATAATCATTAGGTAATATTTTACTCCTTTAAAGAACTCAGTTCAGTCAAACGCCCAACTAAACTAAATAAGCAGAGAAAGAGTGGCCTTGCGGAGAAAACATAAAGGAGGCTCTTCACGTACAGTTAGTCTTCCTTTGGAGTAGCGGATGGCGAGGTAGGTGTCATGCTCTCTGTTCCTGATCTCAACCGAGCAGCCTCCCAGCTCCGATGATCGTCCATCTTTGCCATGGTCATAACTCACTGAGCCGTTGTTCACCATGGCTGAGATAAATGGGAAGGAGCGCTGGTGACAGGACAGGAAAGACTCGATAAATAAATCTCAAAAGCTGGTGTTAAACACATATTCTTACATGAAGATGATAGACAAATGAATACATGAAATAAAAAGTCCACAATAGAGTTAATGTTAAAAAAAAAAACAACACCTGCAATTCTTTGGACTTGGCAGTAACGCAATTTTGATTATATTTGGATTAAATTGAGTTCAGCCCAAAAGGTTCTTTTATCATATCTACTATTCCCAACTGTTGCTGAGATGTTGGTATCGCTTCCAAATATACTAACAAAACTGTTAACATATTTTTCAGTGCAGATTTTTGACCGTTAGCAGCAACATTGACCAGTTCTGATCTGATCACTTATGATGGTTTATAGCTGAAATTAAGTTTTACAAATATCATATTGTTCATATCCAAACTCATAAATATTTTGAGTTGTTCACACAGTTACTAAATGACTACTAATTTGAGCAGTTAACGCTAAGCTGAGTGTCTCAGATAGCAGGAGAACCACATAGCAATGAGGTTCACATTATAGCTGTTTACACACTGTAAAATGCAGCTGACTCTACTGCTGCAGCTGCAATGTGAAAGTAGCATCTGTCACAACACAAGCTTTCTTTACATACACAAAGAATACAATTAGACAATATACAAAGTAAAGACTGCAAAATTCTGCCAGAGAACCATCATGCTCAATAGGTTGTGTGATGTATATTTATTCATTCATTCATTTACTTTGATGCTGCACAACAAATGCGAAACTATGGCAAAATAAAATCTGTGAAGTATTCACTGTGAACATGCTTGAAAGTTTGACATCATGCCAATTTCAAGGAAAAAAAAACAAAATCCACACCAAGACGGCATGCTGACAAGTAAAACCTGAGCAACCACTCACATCCGTTGCATCATCGTTAGAGTAAGTATCTATAAAAACTGCCAGCCCGTGGAAGAGAGCATTGTTGGAAAACACAGGCCCTGCAAAGAAACAAGCCGGTCAATCACCTTGAGCGACACACACGCACACACACGCTGCACACTTACATCCATTCCATGGAGGTCATTGCGGAAGGTATCCAAAAAAATTGCCAGGCCAAGAAACTGATCTTGGTTTCCAAACACAGTGCCTAGGATGGAGGCAAAGATGAAGTGAGACATGAGCAGGCAGCTTGTGACAGTTTTCTGTGGTTGGCAGCAATGAGGGCAAGCTGAGATGATGGACACTAACAAGTGGACATGATAGAAAAACAGCCTCCAGATGGAATGATAATGATGATTGTTTATTAGCACTTACTAAAACTGGGACAAAAGCACATGTTTGGTTTAACACAGTCTAACATGAGTGTGATAAACTTATTTTAAATCTTTTTTCAGTGCTTAAAATTACAGGAATTATAGGCAACAGTATTGAAAATTGGATTGTGAGTTGCGATTTCA
The DNA here is from genome assembly GCA_034769265.1 of Remorina albescens. Classification (NCBI taxonomy): domain Eukaryota; kingdom Metazoa; phylum Chordata; class Actinopteri; order Carangiformes; family Echeneidae; genus Remorina; species Remorina albescens. The sequence goes on along the minus strand of CM068475.1, from coordinate 4,701,715 downwards.
TGACAATATCAGAGGCATCGACATGCCGTTGCACATTTTAGCTGTACTTAGCAATTTCTCAAAAATAAAATTTTAACATTATGTTCTTGACTGGAGGAAAAAAACTGACTTCTGTCTGAACCTTCATCTGGACCAAATCTATACACAAACTTGCTGAACTTTACATGCCGATGGGTCAAAGAAAAGCACTATATTAAGCTTTTAGTACTTTAATAAAAACATATTGCTTAACTTAATTTGGATTTGGCTCCTTTCATCTGTCTTAAAGCAGCCTCAATGTTTCCTGCTACAAGTTGCTTTAATTTTGCCTATCATGTGGAAGTTCTCAACCAATTCACAAGTGGTGGGCTTTTATTGTGATGCAGGTCCAGGAGGTGAGAGCAGCCGCAGGGTGAAAGCTGACCGAGAAACTTCAACACTGTATTACTCAAGCAATCAAGATATGAAGTAAGATCGTGCTCAGTGAATTTCTTCCACAGAGGCAGCACCGAAGAGCTGCAAGACTGAAGGGACATCATTACCTGGATGCAGTTTGTCCTTTGTGTACCAGATAGCGATGCCATCGCCATGGAGATTCTTTTTTCCTGACCCATGAATTTTAAACTGCACGTGCATCTCCCAGTCCTTCAGATAACAAGGCTGTGGACCAGAAATAGGAGAAGTATTTACTTTTTTTAGCAGCTTCATAAGAATGAGAAAAGCACAAATGACAAAAGAATAAGAGAAAATGTCAACAACATGGGTTTCTATGACATGAGCCAAGCTGAAAGGTCATGGCTTCAGATAAACCTGACGGAGAACATGTACTCCAAACACAAACCTGGAAAAGCACACGCTTGGGAATAAACAACAATGCTTTAGGCTGGAGACTATGATCACCTATCCTCACCACAGTATTCCAGATGGACCCCTGCTTGCTCCTCTCATCTGGAGTGAGTCGGACATATGAGCTCGTTACCAGTGTGCTTCCCCAGAAGTCCCACTGACTGCTCGGGCTGCTACCAACACCTGCAAGACAAATGATCAGCCGTGATCAGACCCAACAGAGCCTGACAGATATCTGTTCAGATAATTTTCCAGATATGGCTTTAAGTTGTTAAAAGTTAGTTGTGACTGATTTGATTTATATTTTTGATGTAGAGTAGATTCAGTTTTCAACACAGTGCTGCTTTATATAGATTCTACTGTTCCCCTTTGCATTCTCAGACCAAACTGCTTTGGAAACATTTGATCACTTAAGATTTCTAGTGCTCAATATGAGCAAGTATACCCACCCTGTAAACCATTCAAAGCAAGATGATTGCTCAACATTTCCTGAGGCTGCTCTGCAAATATTTGTTCACCGTTTAAGGAAAAAAAAACTATTGGAATATGCACTACACAATGCACACCTAGGAAGTTGATCTGCATGTGAAGGATTTCCCAAACACCTTTGCTTTGTTAAGATATCCAATTCAACCAACTATGATTCTCTAAACTGGACTAACAGATACCTATGTTTGGGTTTTTCTTTAAAATAGATCCTTCCTCTGCTGCTTGGCCTCAGATTCGGCCCATTACTTCAAATTACATTTTTTTTGTTCTTAATCTCTTAACGTCTTGGAAGCTGCAGACACAGGGGGTGTAGTGATCATTTTTTTTAAAATAAAAATAAAAAGATACTTGTAAATGAACCTGGACTACATGTTTTTGTTGTTGTTGTTGTTGTTTTTTTTTTTTTAGGAATGTTAAAACATTTGAAGCCAAAAGTTTCTGTTTCTGTTAAACGGGCGAGTTGGTAACTTTTACTGTGACACAGCCCAGAGTGATTATGCTACCTTTTAAACACAGATATAACACTTTATAACCAGATTAGTTCCTCCTGACGACCAATAACACGAGATTCATTCAAAGAAATGATCCAAATTTTGCAGATTTTGGCGAAAAACGTAGAGAAGGAGCTGGAGGATGAACGGCATGTTAGCTAACAAGCTAGCCGGAGCAGCTCACCTTGGTACGGCTTCATCAGCGAGTGCTCCCGCTTCAGATGCTCCGCATTTCCGTCAGTTATATCACAAGTGACCGGACACACCCGGAGCACCAAGAAGGCAAGTGTGGTGCTCAAAAATCCTCCAAAGCTCCTCATTTTTTTGTCTAAACAGCCGCGGAGAGAAACTCTCACAACAAATTTGTTCCTCTAAACTCCATAAATCGAGCTCGTCCTTTCTTTAGTGTCGTCCGGACGGAAACAACAATATAAGCGACGTTTATCTCCCCGTTTCCGAAAATCAGACTAAGAAGTTTATTCGTCCTGTGTTTAAATAAAACCAAAAAATGTTTTATAGAGAATATTTTAGAGGTTTAAGAGGTCTAATAAATATGAACTAATATATTTCTCGGGTTAAGGAGTTAGCGATGAGCTGTGAATGTTTCCACACGGAAGGCTTTTCTGGAAGGTGTAAAATTCTGATGGCCAATCAGAGAAAAGCACATCGCAAATTCAACCAATCAGTGAGCAGCTGGCCTTCAGGCGCTTTTCCACAAGATGGCGACAGAAGGAAGAAAATAAAATGTAGTATTTTTTTATTCAGTGAAGTTTGAACTAAACACAATCCACCTGATAAATATAGTTCATTTCAGGCTGACAACGTGAACATGTGAAAACATTTGTAGCAGAAAGAAATAAAAATATATGAAAAATATGGTGTGTTTTTAATCAGGACAAAGAATGAGTGTTGGTGCAAAGACAATTAAGAAATGCAGACAGCGATCAATTAAAGATGTACTGAAGATTTCAGCTTAAACATAAATAAAAAAATGTGATAAAATTAAGTCAAATATTAGTAACAATTAAAAAAATACTGTAGACAGACATATAATAAATACATAGTGACCTAAAATGTTTCAAGTATTAGTGTGTATTGCATATTAAAGCCCAACGGCTTTCTTCTTCAATGCAAAGTCAAGCAGGTTATTTGATGGGACTTTCCTGCAGATGTGAAAATGAGCTGTCTCAGCAGCCGTCTGTTAAGTTTCCGGCCTGTCAGATGGAAATGTAAAGCAGAAATAAAAACTGATGTGTGAATGTATATCAGTGCTGATTTACGTGCATCTTCCACTGCATACATATGCAATATTTCAACGCCCAAATCATATATATTAATTTAAATAGGAGTTATAATGCAGAAAGGATCAAGAAATTATACTAAGAAAACACTATGAGAGTCCGTCATTTGAGGAGCTGTGTTCATCTGTGTTTCCCATCTGTATGCACATTTACAGTCAAACATCTGAAAATTTGAAATCTTCTGAGAAAAAGCACTACCCTCCCCTTCTTGCCATTACTGGAAGCAATGACATTTGCTGTATGAGGAAATCTCAACAACAGGAACAGCAGGTTCCAGATGTGGTCCGCTTTTTCTCCACAGCTGCATAGGGTTGGTTATTATCTGGCTTTTCTGCTCTGTGTTGCCTCTCTTGGTCTTTTCAGTATCCTATTGCCGTACATAAATAATGGTTCTTACACATTTGCCTCAGCATAGAGCACCAGTCATTTGTTCAGATGAATTATATTTATTTAGCTAATGCATGTAGATTTTTTAAATTCCCTGAAAACCATATTTTAGTCCTAAACGATATGCACTGCATAAAAAATTAAGAGGTGCCATAGTCAAATGTTTTCACATCCTCTACCCCAGTGATTCCAAAAACCACAAAACTGGATGATGAAAGATGAAAGATGATTATTGCAATAAGAAGAGAGTTGAGAGACAGATGGTGAATCAAAAAGCTACCTCCCTCTGACGACACAAGTCATCACAACATACAACACAGCGTTATCATTTAGGCAAAAAAAAAGATTTCCTGAGAATGCTTCATTTTACCTCAAAACAGTCACAGGCCCAGATGTGGGCTGGCAACATTTTTGAAGTCTTTTGTCCCCATATACACTGGACAAGTCTGCGTTCATCATGAACAGTTCAGCCGTCTATCACAGGACTGACATACAGAGACAAATAACCATTTATGCTTCCGGACAGTTTAGAGTCAACACAAGTTTCCCAGAGACAGGAACCAAGATACCAAGAGGGATAGACCACAGACCAGGGAGGATGACAGCCAAACAATTTGTTTGCATCTTGCTATGAGGCTACAGTGCTCAGAAAGTATTTCAAGGAAATTCTGTAGAAAGTCAGGTCAGAAGTTCAAGGACTTGTTTGTAGAGGATCCAGATGTAAATCTGAAGAGTACGTGTAGTTTACAGTTTTGTGTGTCCTGTAGAATTCACTGGAATAGAAATGTGATGTATTTGCTTCATATAAGGTGACATGACACAAAAGGAATTCCATACAATAAAGAATGTTAAGACCATCATAACACAATTCTGTCCAGTGCAAAGATAAAGATGGGTAAGTGTAAAACTGACACCGACATAAGTATGTATATATATATGTATGAGCTGGGACACACACAAAAAAAAGAATAAATAAAAGAATATTTTATTTAACATAGATGGAATTCAGTCAGTTTTGTCTCTTGTTTGCTTGTTGGAGAAAGTCAGCTTAAAGGTTGTGTTAATGTCATACTGCCGGCGTCCCCTTCTCTTTTCTCATGGATGACAACACAGCGTACTGACTGATGTGTAAGTAAACCCGACAGTTGAATTACTCTGATTTACTGGACATACGTGGCATGTTTTTACACTGCCAGCAAAGTGACAGTCATGTACAAAATAATGAGGCAAGTACACAACAGTACACGCACACACATTACATACACTTATGGATACAAACACAAAGCTTAATGTCCACGAAGAGCAACACACGTACAACCAGCTAAGGACAATATGAAATGACTAAAGTGAAGGAAATGACAACAAAATATCAGTTAAATTTGTTTACTTCTGCTTTAGTCACCCATCTCCACGACATAACTTCATGTGAGAAACCACACTCCACAGCAACTTTTGATTTTCCTGTCTGGTTCTCTCTCTACCTGAATCACCACATAAATGTTAGCGCTGCTCAACCACCAGCGCTGTGACTCACCAGTCAGCAAATAAAAATATTTATAAACCCGATGTGTGGCTCATAAGAATTTACTGGGCCGACTGGAGAAATTGGAGTTGACTAGTAAGAGTGCTCGAGCTTCACTGTGACCTGCGAAGCGTTATTTTCCATTTAACATTTAATTGTCAGACAACACCAGCACAAATCAGACAAATTAATAATTTTCCCAGAACATGTGCGGCTGCTTGTGATTGTTCAGTTGATGGAATTTCCTTTGTGGAGGTTGTGACATGAAATAGATAAAAAAAAAATCTGACTTTTTATTAAAAGTCGGATGATCATCCCAAAAAATAATTAGAATTTATGGTCTGATCAACGTGAATATCCCTCAATTTTATGGTAATAATTGAAGTAGATGATGAAACCTGCAGTTTTCTGTTACAGGAGCCCAGACAAGGCTTTTAAATCCACCTGAACTCAGAGCTTATATGTTGTATGAAGTGTTGCATGGATTTCACACGGCCTTGGACGTGATACATCTGATTGATGCTGGCAACAACCTGCAGCAGGGGAGAGGCTGTTTTATTGCTTTACCTTCATCTACCATCATCCTCCCATCACCTCGGAAGATGCAATGACTTGAAAATCCTCCAGAGTGCTCCCAAGAATATTCCAACCCCTTTTAACTTCACTTCATGTTTTTGCTCATCTTTTTTTAGCATCCTTTTTTTTTTATTCATGTTACTTTTTATTTTTTAATTCACATTTCTTCCCATTTCGCACATTTTCATTCCTGCCTCCCTTTGTGCTCTTACTAATATTACTCTCTCTGATCTTCATCTTTTTCATCCTGTTTCTGTGATCTCCATTAAGTCCATCCTTTTTCATGTACTGTATTTTTTTTCTAAATATCACACTCCATTTAACCTCAAGAAACCGTGATTTTGTTTCTCAAATATTATAACTCTGATCTCCTCATCTGCCTTTTTCTTCCCCCAATATCCTATTGCAATCATGTCCTCTCCCCTCCATTTGATTTTTAACATGAAACAGTTGTTGGTTTACAGTTGTTGTCGAGAGAATAGCTTTGCTGGTGTAATGCTGTGTGTCTCTCACTCAAGGGAACTAGCAGTTTCTCAAGTAATTCAAGTAAATCAATCACAGCATCATGGGAACTTCCCACATGCACCCTGAAAAATTTCATGGTATTCCGTCATTACTATATTTTATTTTCCCTAAAAGATCTGTGGGTTTAAGGTCATGACCTTCCAGTCACCAACTGACGCCTGTGACTCTGCGACTGCCTTGCTGTGAAATGACCCTGAAATGTATTTGAGGTTCCATATTTGACTTCGGCCATTGTACATCTGTGTAAAGGGCATCAGATTGGGCCGTTCTAATGTGGATCAGATGGAGCCAGATGGCTTCGTGGTTCAATGAGCTTCGATGTTCTGACGTGTCCTTGTAGAGCCTTTTCGGGCAGAGAGGGGTGGCAAAAACAGTAGGGGGCTGATTCTAAGCAAGAAAACAGGCACAATATTTATGGAAAGCTGTTGTTCGTGTGAACAAGACTAAACTTTGATGTAAATATCATACAATTTACTTGAGTTTGGGCTTTGAAGTCCATAAACACATAAGAGTATAATGTAATATGAAGTGTCTTCATAGACGTCTATATTCATTGGTAATAACATTATTTTCTATAATCCATCTTTCCTAAACGTACTCATCTGGTCCTCCTCCTCATTCGGCCAACTGTGACGTTTCACTGAGGGCATGATTGCAGTAAAATGACAAACATTCTGCTTATTATCAGCATGTCGACAACATGCTGACGTTAATTAGCGTTAACATTTAGCTGAAAGCATCACTGTGTCTCAGTACAGAGCTGTTCACATGGCTGCGGACTCTTTGGCTTCTTCCAGACATTCGTCCCTTCACGCTGATCTGATCTGGCAATGTCAGATGACTGCATTAACACTGTTGCTTTTTAATGTAAAAGCAGCAGTGAGAGCGTCACCAGGTTGGAACCAGTTTCTGCCTCACTTTCACTTTTACACAAAGTGCAAAATGGAGAGAGAAGAAATGCATCAACCAGTTTATTAGTGTTTCCAAATCATCTCCTCTCATGCAAAAAGTAAGTTTAATAACATAAGATATAATAAACGTGCTGTCCAAATGTTTTTTATCTTTCCGCATTATCATTCAATGTGAACATACAGAGAAGCTGATGGATGTGTACACCTACTTTTCATCCACACACATATATATATATATATATATATATATATATATATAATCTATTGTTTATTTTTGCACTACTTAAGAACTTAATGTTATTTTTCTGTCACTATAAATCGTTGAGGAAAATGAAACTGGAGTATAATTCCCTGTATGAGCACATACTTTGCCAAGGAAAGGTGATTCCCCTCAGCAAAAAACTTTTAGTCAGCACGTGAGCCTAGAAAAGCATTTAACAACGTATAATAAAAGGATTTTGTCTTCCACTGTGAGGCTTATGTGAAACTCTATCAGTGTATTCCCCGTGACAAGCTGAGATGACACGCTATCAAGGTGAACACATTCAGTGTCACTTTAACAACAAAATAGATTTTAAAAGATCCTTTCTATAACTCATCTTTCCCCGTAAAGGTTGTGTTCATCCATTTGTTTTCCATACCGTTTATGCTTTGAGGGCCACAGGGGGGCCTGAGCAAACCCCATCTGACATCGACCAAGAATTGGGCATCAAGGACAGGTCAACAATCCATCACACATGTGGCCTATTTATAGTCATCAATTAACCCGACCTGCATGAGTCCGGCTGTAGGAGGGCGACGCTGCACCTCAAGGAAATCCATGTAGGAGGCAGGAGGACAAAAATTAAAGTCTCCAGAGAAAAAGGCCTACGAATGGACTAAATACACCAGGGAAAACACACAGGAAGTGTCCAGTGTCAGGTCAGATATACCAAAACAAAAGAGGAAATGAAAAACATTTGCCCTCCCCCTTTCCGTTCTGTCATTCAGGCTGCAATGGCTGTATAGCAGGTGGATGTATATGGGTGATGGATCGGTGTGGTTATGTCAGTGTGGGCCCTGAAGGCCTCACAGAGACATGGAAAATGTCCCTGGGACCTAAACAATACATATTGATCAGAAAAAGCTGTGAATATCACGGATACCACACGACTGGCGGTTTCTAGTATGTGTCCATCTATCTATCCATCGATCGTGCTTAGTTTGACCTTATCTGAGTTAATTTATGTAACAGGCAGTAATATAGTCGGGCTTCTCCACCTTACTCCCTGTTACATTATCCTGTTAGGAAATCCAATTTATACCGTCCATCGTATTAAAACAGCGGATGACACCTTTATGTGACAGCTGACATTTTATTTCATGGTAAATCTCCCAGTGAGCAGAGAGAGTTCGAGGTCGATCTCATTTAAACACCTATTGTTAACCTGCAGTGACGGTTCAGGTCAGCTGATTAAACACACCCGAGCGAGAGCATCAACCTATGTGTGCCATGAAAAATGTCGCACAGTACAGAGAGAGTGACATGACAAACATCACAGCGAGTTTCTTATTCGTTTCCAGGTCATGGATGGTTCTGGAGCCAATCCCAGCTCATTCTGGACGAGGGGGCGGGGTCACCCTGGACAGGTCTCCAGTCCATCACAGAGACAGACAGAGACCAACAACCACTCAGACCTACGGACAGTTTAGAGTCAACAGTGAACCCAAACATGATGTCTTTGGAGACTCCACACAGAAAGGCCCCAGGCCAGGAACCGAGCCCACCAACCTCTTATTGTGAGTCAACAGTACTAACCACTATGTGGTTGTGCTGCCAGTAAAGTCTAATATTATCCTGTAAATGGGATATTATACAAACCAATCTCTTAACTAAGCTCGTTCTCCTGATTATATAACTTTGTCACACAGAGGCACGTGGACTCTTCTGTTCTGCCTCCACTCTTTCAATGTGTCCATTCAGTGTAAAAGCCTCTAGTTTTTGTTAACTGGTGCGTTTGAACCGTTTTTTGTGAAGAATGTCGAGCTGTGAGAGCAAATATAGATCATTTGTACTATTTGTTATAAGCTACAAAATATTTGTTCAGTTCCTTTTTTCTAAGCAACCAACCCTGACTTGTTAAGTACATATTATATAAATATTAACTTTCTGAAAGTTTCAAAAAGCTTTCATTGAGATTTTATATAGAAAAAAATAAAAGAAGCTGTGAGTCTTAAAATGGCTGATTCCTAATTACACACATAAAATTTTATGGAAAGAACTTTGAATCCCTGCAGTTTATTTCTCATTTCAATGGACCACTCAGACCCAAAGAGACTTCTCTGTTCATTAATCTGGGTTTATTATTCATTCCGTTCACGTGGGCCATCTCCACCTCCAGAACTCAACTCAGCAACAAATGTGTAAATTTAATGAACGCCTTGTCAGATAAGATGAAAAACAGGGAACTCTTCCCACCGATCTCTGGATACTCCAACATCATGATCATCCACAGCTGTGGAAAAAGTCGGGGAGATGGCGTCAGTGTGGTCTGATTGCGAGGCGAGATGTTAGATCGTTACTCATGACAAAGACAATAGCTGTTAAATCAAGCCAAAGTAATAATTTCACCCATGGCCAATCCGTTCTGAGCTGGGGGAAGACATTTCAGTCAGATTTAATTTAAAAACATTATAACCTGTCTGGAAAATGTTGACTCAGACAACAGGATGATTTATTACCTGTGAATCAAGGAATGTGTGCATGTTTGTGTTATAGAAATGCTCGAGCTAAAAAAGCAGATTTTATGAAAGAGCCGAAACAGACAGAGAGACAAGCAAAGCTGAATTAAAATGTTTCTTTGGGTGATTTGGAATCACCAGTTAGGCCAACGTTCACGTCAACGCCACGCAGAAAAGCTCCACGCTCGGGATTCAAACCACCACGTCCTCGCTCACAATATAACAAACTGTTTTGAAGAGTTTGGACGTCTGAACAGCCTTTAAAGTCACACATCATCATTATAAATGAACCCCTTTGGATCATACTTGATGTCTGTTGTGTGTTGTGAGTTGCTGTCTCTTTGATCCAGTAGCAGACATGTGTATCACAGACTTCCTCTGGCTGAGAGGACTGAACTTCTTGGCCTCAAACACACAACTGGGAGGAAATGATTTCATCAAACCTCGTGGATCGATTTCTGAGGGCGTCATCTTGTGCATTTTGTGTGGACACAAGACCTGTTGAACTGGGTTCTCTAGTTGGCAGCAGTTTTTGAGTTTTTCCTCTGATCCAAAGCAAAGGACACATTTCTGTACAGCCGTCATGCAAAGACAGAATTTCACTCTTCCTCTCCTTTTCTTTCCATCTTATTATCCCCTCCTTTTCTCTCTCCCTCTCCCCGGCTCTCTCTTTGTGTGCGCTGTGAGCTCCGCTCATCTGTACAGCTTTGATAACATTTCATCATTTCTTGGCCTGAATGAAAGTAATTTGAACCCCCGTGACCTCTAAACACACACACACACACACACTGTCCTGTGATGTCAGGCCTCTGCTGCAGTGAGATTGTTGTCAGTGTTTAACTCTCGGCGTCTGGGCGGAAGTAAACTGGAGCGCTGCACCAAGAGAAGGTCAAATGTCAAGGTGTCGTAAACCGTGATTAAAGTGATTAAAGGTTAGTCCTGATGTAACAAAGTGTGTTGAGTGCGTTTGTATGAGTGTTTTTATTGTCTGACTAATCTTGTGTGCTTTGGTCTCCAGATTCAACCAGAGTGCGAGTGAGGGAAGTGAATATTTATTCCATCATTTCATTTTGGTCACGAGATTCTGATCATCTGTTTACTGCATTTTCTTTTTGTGTTTCCACAGCTTTGTAGATTTTATCTGTTAGATCCTGAATGCGCTTAATAACTTTAGCTAAATGTTCATTCTCATGACGAGAAACTTCGAGGGAGAGTGAAACACAACAAAGATGTCAGCCGGTTCTTGTGTGGTTCCTTGAACAAAGAGACAGAATAAGAACGCTGAAAAATTTGCATCTAACTGAAGCCGAAGGGTGTTCTGGCACTTTCTTCCCAGATGTATGAACCTTCGGTGTGAGACTGATGAGGCTGCAGCCTCCGACGGAGGAAGAGCAGAGAATTTGTGAAAGCTTCTCGCACTCTTCATTAAGTTGCAGCTCTGAGCGTCATCCTGACAAACAACGACTCCCCGAAGATGGGATAAACCCTCTAATCTTCCAGCTCCCCCTCTCTACCTTTTATAACTCTCTGTCTGACATTTATGAAGATTTGTGCAGTTTAAAGGCAGATCCACTTTAAAGTCTGGCGTCACAGTAACGGGACCGCAAACAGGCCCAGGCAATACGCTACTTTCATTTATTTGTAAATGAAATGTATTTGTAAATGTATTTGAGGAAATGTTGTATTTCAGCAGTTTTTTTTTTAGAAGCACCAGTGGCAGCGATGTAGCTCCGTCTCTTAGATCTGCTTCCATCAACTTTTCAGATTGATCTTTGACATTTTCTGCCTTTGCTCCTCCTCTCAGATACTCTGATCCGAGACTAACCCGGTCCGAGTCTCAGATGGGGTGTGATTTTGGAGCAAAACCTGCTCCAAAATCACAACCTCACAAACTTCTCCATCACCCTTGTTGATGCTGCCGAGCGGCGTCAGGTCAGCGTGAAGCTGCTTGGCCATATGGATCCCATCAGGCATCAGGTGATCAGCGGGCGACATCGAACACACGGAGAACTTGGTGTTTGGACAGGAGGCTCAGATTTTATTTTTTTTTTCATCCTCCCTTCAGCACGCCTTCCTACTCCTCTTCCTCCCCTAAACTCACCTCATGGGAGTCTCTGACGATGTGATGTCTTGTATTTCAGTCATGTAGACATGTTTCCAGCTCGGTGAGTCTAAATTTCAAATTACCCCCCCATCCTCTTTTGAATAGGACAAACCTCAGCAGGGGGAAGGAGGAAACAAGCTAACAGCGTGAAACTTCAACCCTTCAAGATGCTGTCAGATGACGAGCAGAAAAGATTGACACAACCTTATTATTTACTTTTTCATCATAGGAAATATGATATTTATTTATCAACCACAGACAGAAGTAGTCTGAGCAGCTAACGCTGGCTCTAATTCCTGCTGATATTTAGGGAAATAAAAACGGCCCACATTGGGTTTTAATTAGCTGATGGACAATTTTGCTCCTTAAGAAATTCATATTTCTTAAGTTACACGCTTTCAGTAGCCAGAGAGACAACAAATCAAACGTGTTTTAACAGGCTCCGCTTCGGCTACTTCAGTGATGGACGTAATACGCCTAATTAAAATTTGGACATAATTAACTTCATAATGATGAAATTACAGCTGCCAGTCAGAATCAGTCGTTGTCATGTGAAACTATAGAAAAGTCAAGTCTTCGTTTTGACCCTAATTATGTGTTAATCACTGAGAAGATTCCTGTAAATAGCACAGCTGATTTGCATATTTGATTTGAAACACGTCTTCACTGTCAGTGAAGTGATAAGTGAGTTAGCGGATCATTTCTTGTTGATATAATGGTGTGAGTGAAATTCCTCTTTGACTGTAAATCTCTTTAATTTGGACTTTATTATTAATTTTGGACTTATACTAGAAATTAAAACAAGTTTGTGAGGTTTTGTTCAAAGTTTGGTTCGACATTGGGGCTTCAAAGCAGAGTCGACTTTAGAGCTAAAATATTCTGACTACTAATATTTCCTGTCCATGTTTAATGGAGTGTGACATTCACTGTTTAAGGACATCAGATAGAGTTGTAGCAGAGTCCATTCACATGCTGTCACCGTTTTGCCTTCGGGCTTCATGGCACATCTACAAACAGCTGCGATGGTGAGTGTCAGTTTGGAGCAGCAGCTTTTTGTCTTAAGTGTTGTTCATGTGAGATAATCACCTGTCAGAGTTGATGCTGTGGTCTGTCTGCAGTTTCCAGCTGTGTGAATAGAGACTGACAGCTAACGCTGGATTAAACATTTGTGTACCTGTGAGGTGACACCAAAAGTCATCACCAACTGAACTCATCTGGTGTGTCTGAATATTTTTGTGTCCATCTTCCTTTCTACAACACAAATATTTTCTGGCCTTATTCAGTGGGATGGCATGTTTCCCCCACCCCAAAAAAAAGAAATAAAAAAGTTGAAATTACTGTTAAAAACAACCCAGTCTGTTTCATGATATGCCAACATTATGCTGAAGGTTTGATTAGGAAACAATGCTCAGTGATCCACGAGGAGGGATGGACGGCAGGAGCACTGCAGTTTGGACAACATGAACATTTGAGGTCAAACGAGGGAAAAGTGTTTGGCTGGATTAAATTTGAATGAATGTGATTTGTTTAAAATCACTGTGATACTGGTTACTGATATATTCAGTGACTATGTAATTTGGCCCAAAAGGTCAAGAGGTCAGACCAATATTCAACAACGTATCATTTTAGTTTGACCTTTTTGGAAGACAAAACGATGAAGTGGTTGAATCGTCAAAGTTCACTACGGTGGTTTCATCATTCCCCATTCGGAGAAAAGCTAAAACAGAAGTTGTGTTGCAGATTTTTCTGTAGCTCTGCAGTTCTAGCAAAGTCAGCGATAAATACAAAAACATTTGTCCTACTTTCAGGGAATAGATGGAAGAAAACCTTATTTTTTACTTTGAACCTTCAGCTTCACTTTGCTTCAGTCTGGTTGGAAATTCATCTTCTTCAGGTTGACTGAAAATAAACTGAAATCTGATTTTCCTCTTGTGATGCCAAAGTTTAACATGCGCAGTAAAAAATGGGAGAGCTTTAGAAAGACGGTGTCATTAGCAGTTAGTGCTGTGTGACTGTTACTGCTTCACATGCGTCTCCCTTCGAGCTCAGTCAGCCCTCGTGGATCCGCTCACTAAACATCGATCCTGCATAATTAAGTCCCGATCAAACCGTACATCTCCCTGCAGAGTCACGCACCTGAACGCACCACACCAGCAGCAACCGTTTAGGAAAAACTACAGCTTCAGGCTTCGAGAGGGGCAGAGCTGAAACTCAACGATCTACATGTTCTCACAATTTCACACACTTTACCACCAAAGCCGTGTCGGAAAAACAAGCTCAATGACAACAGTTATTCTTTCCATCTGTGTTAAATTCTCCAACATTTCCTCCAAAGTGTAAATCCACACAATCTGGAAATGTGGATCTTGAATCTGACAGCTGAGGTTAAAAAGGTTTGATGTGTTTTATTTAAAAACACACCGATTACCGCCGTTCTAGCGTTACCTTTACTTTTCTTTGGCTGAAGTGAAATGTTCAGCAGATCACCAAAAAACCCGTCAATAAAAAGATTCCTGCAGATGATGAGTAAAATTATCACTTTTAGCCACAAAACAAGAGATCTGTGTCTTTTTATGAATAATTTGAATGTGATCGGATATGAAAATTAGACTGCGGGCAAAAACAATGAGAATAATTTTGAATTGGTAATTCATATATTCTTTCTCTCTTTGCTCGGTTTTTGGTCTCCACCAGCTGTGGAGGGAAATATCTGGATATTTAGCTCACTTTGTGACATTTTGTGAATGTAATAATGGTCGTGGTTGGTTTGGTTTATGCAATTAATGTACTTGTTTAGGCTTTAGGAGAAAAATTGCAGAAGTATTTCCTGAACATTGGACAGAAAGACTTTGTTCTCATGGCTACTATTACACAGTTACAACTTTTTGGTTCCTTAGTCAGAATATCCTGCTGACAGATGACCAATAGGATCATTTTCTTTAGAAGCCCAAACTGTCAATCTGCTGTTTGCTGGAATAAAATCAGTTCTTCATGAAAGCGGCAACAGTGAACCAGAGCAATAACTGTGTGAACTGGACAGATAAACACTGAGCTTAAACTCATTATGAAGCTAAAAGAGGAGATTCAATTTCAGGCGGTAATTCTCTGCAGATCTGCCGACGCCATCCACATTGTGTCCACATTGTGATTTGATATGATTGTTATTATAATAAATGTCGTTTATTAGAGTGAAAATCTCTGTAAACTCACCGGGAAAGAGACAAAAATCACAAACAGTCTGAGGAACAGAATCTCGGCCCCCTCACAGAGAAAGAAGCCACGTGGATCTGTTCTGGAAGGAGACCTGGATCCAAACTCTGCAACATGCTGCAGGAATTCAGGTCCTCATGACCTGAGGAGCTGAGGTGGTTTATGAAGACCACGAGGACGAACACAGTTTCAGTCTGCGCCCAGAAAAACTGCAGAGAAGGGATGGATGGATGATCCACTGGAAAAAAATTTCACAGCATCCGACCGACAGAACAAGCTGTAGCCTCCACACTCAGACTATATATAGAACTCATTCAAAGCTATTAGGACTGGAGTATTCACTTCACCAGAAGAGGACACGTACTCGGCCGCTCTAGTGGCTCATTTCTTGCCATTCACTGTGAAGTACTTCGATGATGATATATTTTTCCTGCACTTGACGTGTCTGTTTCTTCAGCCGAGCGCTGCGAAGTAAGAAATTACCCCCTCCACCCCCCCTCAAAAAAAAAAAACCTCATTGTGCTTTAAAAACACAACCAGCCCGCCAGACCACGGCCGCTCATTGACCGTCCAGACCCGAACCTCCGTGTGCAGGTGGAATCCGATCTGTGCTGAAAATCAATCTTCCCCTGGTGTTTTTGGCAGAGAGGTGCAGCATGGGCAGAGGAAATGTGCTGTATAATGAGAACAACTGGAGCAGAGCAACTGCAAAAAGCAGTGTGGCCAGAGGGAAAGAAACCTCCCTGTTTTTAAAACCCTCTCCGACTGCAGAGGAAGAGGGCCGTGAATGTTGACCCAAAATGAGTTTCTTTTGTCCGCAGGATGCCAGACCACCAGGTCAAGCCTTTATGAATGCACTCAGAAGAATGTGGAATAACAGTCCTTAAGCATTTATGTGCTGGACTGCTTTAAAAGCAAAAATTTTTATATGCAGGATAAATATCATTTCTATAAATGAACCTGATCTTTCTATTATGGCAGACTGCAGCCACCAGTCTTTCCTGTCTGGGTTTAACGCCTTTCTGCAATTATCCATCTCAAGTGGGAGTCTGCTATTAGGGAAGAAAATGCCTCTTGTCCTACTTGTGATTACCACGAAGAGTCTGATGTGAACAGTTTTTGGCAGGTAGGAGTCTTTGTTAAAACAGTGAGGGGTAGAAATAATCAGAGAAGGTCTCTGCTGGAGCCGTGGACTGTTGAAACAGAGACTTGTAAAACTGTTTGAATGTCAGGGGTCAGAAGCGAGCCTATTAATTGTTTTTCTAGAAGAGCTTCAGAAATTCCTGCCTCTTGACTTATCGTGTTTGTGAGCAAAGACTGATGATTAAAGTGCTTTCTGGGGGGTTTTTTTTTATTGAGCTTTTAAAATACGGCGGCTCATTGTGTTAATGTGAAGCAGAGGAGGGGAGAGATGGAGCCGATCATTCAGGAAGACCAAAAAACCCACAAAAAGGAGTTTGGAGGTAAAAGTAAATGTGAGTTTCTGAATAAACTGACTTAAACAGCTGATATTAGTCAGTTCAACAGACAGCAGCCGTAACATTTGTCGTCAGTTCCAGTTTGGATAACCACTGCTGACAGAGCGCCCTTTCATTTCCAGTGTTGTTGTTGTTGTTGTGTCATTTTTCAGACACAGCGATGGACTCACAAATCAGACTAAGTTGAATCCAAACTTTAAGGGTCTTTGATTCAGGCGTGGTCGGTCCACAGAGAGCAGAGGTCACCGAATCGTTCAACAGACGAGGAAAACTCAAGAAGACAAACTAACGGGGAACAAAAGAGGAGACGAACAGCACTCCTTCAAAATACAACAGGAAACCGAACATGACATCCAAACCCTGATGTCATTTCACTGCCGACACAAATAAATATGAACAGCTTCTCTGGGTGCAGCCTTGGCCTCTCCAAGTGAGGCGTTTAGGGAACTTCTGTAAATTATAGTTTAATTAGAGTTTGGGATTGGCCCTCATGTTATGGAGCAAAGTCCCAGGAGGAGTAACTTAATTAAATGATGATCACTTTCAATCCAATTCCACGTGAAGAACCGTTTTCTGCAGTTTGCTGAAATTATGCAGGAATTGTCCCAAAGTCACCTGCTCGCTGTGTCGTGTGTGTTTGTGTTGCTGTCTGTTGTCGAGCTCAGACGTGTTTGTGCCTCGTCGTTTTGTCCGCCACGCCAAACTGGGTGTTTTCTTCTCTGCCACGTGAGGCATCGCAGCCCAGAGGGGAGGTGACCTCATCAGAGACACAGGAAGTGACATCGTCAGGTCAGCGTCTCTGCCGTTCCTCCTCAAAATAGCTGTCAGCTCACGTTAGAGTGACTGAGAGGAGGGGCTGATGGGTAACGACAAGGATGTGTCGGCGCTAAAAATAACAGCCGCCGCCGTGTTTATCCAGAAAGGATTGAAACAAAAGATCCAAAAAAAAATACTATTTGGATCAACGATGTTTAAAACCAGAGAGACGGAAGGAGCGAATCGGGTCTCAACTTTAAAAATGAATCAGAGAAATGAAATGGAAACATCGTTGTCATAAAGACACTCAATCAGTCTGACTGATGATGATTTGGAGGGGAACATAAATATTCACATGCATTCACAACATTACGAATACAAAAACCTTATTATGAGAATAAATCTGTGGGCACTTTGGAATATGTTGAACTTGCTCTACTTTTTTGTGGTTATTGTAAAATTCTGTTTTTGTTTCTGTAATTCATTTAGTTGGACAGAATTTCAACAAAATCCTTATTTCAAATGAAAACTTTTTTTTTTTTTTTTTAAATCAGAAACTAAGATAAATAAAGATTTTGTGGTTTGGTGTTAGAATTTTGCTGTTCTGACTGTTTTCAGTGTTTTTGTTGAACTTAACTCATCATCAAGAATTTCCATAAGCAGGTTACGTACTTACTTATCAAGAGTAAAAATACACTGTACGCTACAGAGACCTTTGTCTTCACGCTCATTGTGCCTCTTAATAATTATATATAATGTTAATTATGATAAACTGCTTCACAAATGAGCTCGACTTCTACAGGACAGTCTCATTTTAATGAACTCCTGACTCCTCCTGCTGTGGGATCAAAATGTCAGTATCAAGATATTTTATAATCCCCTGCAAAGACTTAACGTCCCTAAAATTAACGAGCACATCACATTTTTAATTAATCATCCAGTCCCACTGTCAGTAGGAAACTCTAAACCTGAAATCCTTTTCAAAGAACAGAAGACATTTTTCAACGATTCCTATGAAGTCCAGCACATCATTTTTTAACCCTCATTTCTGTTTCCATATGTTCAAAAATAAATGTTCCAAACTTACAACAGAAAGAAACCAAATACCATTTCACAGACTTTTGGTGAAAGCTGCAGTGAAACTTTCGGACATTAAAATTCAGGAGCGTGACTTTCACAGTGTGACGGGACACTCGGCAGGACTCGGTCCCTCTTTATGTTAAACAGTTATTCTGTATTCCTCTCGTCTCTCCGACTGCCTTAATAAAGAAAAAGAGACTGACCCAAAAACGACCATCCTGTCATCTGCATTCTGCACCCACTTATTCTCATTCAGCTCCACTCGTCCCAAAAAGAGGTTTGATAACTGACATTTTTATATGATAAGAGCATGATAATAGATATTTGATATTCTTTATCAACTGTCCAACACTGACAGGAACCTGTTTTTCTGAGTATTTACCTGAAATCTGTGTTCTTATGGATTTAACATGAACTCTGGAAAATGTGAACTATTGGATATGTAAATGAAAGATAAAATGAGACCAGAAATCTCTTTACAGCTTCATGACTCTTTATCCTGATTTAATTTATTTAAACCTCTGATTAAAGTCAGGATGTCATCATAATGTTTTCCTGTTATTAAGTTACTTCATTAGACTGATTTGTGTCGGGGGGGGCTCGTTCGTGAGTTTGTTCCTTGTGGCTTCAAATAGCTGCAGGTTGGTTTTGCAGGCTGTGAAAACCAAATGCAAACCTGATTGTCTTCTTAACTCAGATCGAAGATGCAGAACGCTCCTCACTTCCTCCTCCTTCCTCATCATAAATGGAAATTTCTTATTATTACATTTATTTTTTGATCCTTAATTAGCACACAGAGGACTGCAGGTTTCTTTAGTGAGCCAGTTCTTGTTATTTTCAGCCACGTTAGCGTCATGTTTCCAGGGATGATAACGTCAGTCTGTCCTTTGGTTGGTCAAGACTCTTATTTCAACTTCTATCGGAGGGATAGAAACTGTATTCTGTACTGGGACTGGATCCGACTGACTTCTGGTGCCACTTTGTGGTTTCTGGGAGAAAAGTCTGAACAGCTATCCGTTGGATGATAAGCCCCCTTTAAAAGGTGAAAGCCGCAAAGAAGAAAGACACAAGGAAAGTTAGAAAGACTGAACGGTGAGCAACACTTCCAGTCAGGGACAAAAGCAGCAGCCGTCCTGGAAGAAAAGCAGCTCTTGTAATTTCCAGTTCAAAGGACAAACTTGGACAAAGAAAATAAACAAATAGTCTTAAATTCAGGTCGCTTAAAGCCCTGATCCTCAATCCACACAGTCTCAGGGGGATTTCAGGCCACACACACACCTGAGTTTGTGTGTCTGTGTGTGCACACTTTGGGCTCCACAGTGGCTGGTATCCTTCGAGCAGGTCAAATGCAGAGCCGGACTGTAACTGCATCAAACGTTTACGTTTCGGGGCGACAGCACTTACTGGAATAGGCTGACGTAATGCGATTTGCACCAGACTCGCTTCATTAACTGCAAAAGAAGTAATGAGCCAGCGGCAGCAGGTCCGACCTGGTTCGGCCTCAGACCTAGCAGAAAATTAAGCAAACCCATGCAAATGTAAGAAAACCCCCTTTCAGAGTTTCACTCTCTGAAGATGTGGAGCTGCGGCATTAAACACAACGATGGATGAACAGGGCTGAACCCTGAAACAGCGACATCAGCGCTAAGTGATACAGCAGAGGAGGATGAACTCCATTCAACCCCCGCTGTCAGACGCATTTCTACAATCGCTTGTAGAAATGCGTTTCAGGATCTGGCAGTGATTCAGCTCTGCTCAACAACATCAGAGAACAACAGATGTTTTCTGTCATGGTTACTTAAATCTGACCTCTCAGGTTGCTGCGCATCGCCGCTGCCTTCTGGCTCCAAAAGACAAGAAGGGATTTTTTTTCTTTTGAAAAACAAACGACACGAGCTTGATGCTCAAATGTTGGCGAGCTGAAGAACAAAGTGATTTATGAGGCTTCATCTCAAACAGCTCCAGGTTGATCAGCAGTAATGCCAGCAAGGCCACAAAGCATTTGGCAAAGTGCTGCGAAGAGAAAAGTAGGAAGAAGGGCTCCAAAGTTCGTCCTTCGAGTCGAACAGGAAACACTCTCCAAGTGTCTCGGTTAATTTTGTGCCTTATTTAAATATCATCCATGATTTATTCTGGCTGTGAAGACTGCAGACACTTTCTCTGGTTCCCCAGAACACCTGCTGTTCTCTGCAGAAACTTAAATATGAGGAAGGGTCATTTCATCCATGTGAGGGAATATGGTGCAGAATTACAGCTGATT
Source organism: Remorina albescens (assembly GCA_034769265.1). Classification (NCBI taxonomy): domain Eukaryota; kingdom Metazoa; phylum Chordata; class Actinopteri; order Carangiformes; family Echeneidae; genus Remorina; species Remorina albescens. Next base: position 4,681,079 of record CM068475.1, on the reverse strand, counting down.
AGTTTTGGGCTTCCTGAAGTTTTTCAAGTTTGAGTCAAGTTTCAAAGGAACTAAATCCAAGTGCTGCTGTTTTAGCTGAAACCTCTCACTGTTTAAATGTGTTAAAGTAAAAAGGCGGATATTAGCATTGCTGAGAATTACAACTCTTTCACATCTTAATAAAATTCAAGTTTAAAAAGTGTGTGTCTAAAGAAAAGGATTAAACTGTTTGGACGCAGACTGGATGTTGAAGTTCGGGCGTTTTGAGTGATGCTGTGGTCAATCCCATCATTTACAGTATGAGAGCTGGCTATCACCGCAACAGCAAATATACTATCAGCACAACACAACCATCACAGCGTTTATAGCCAGAAATGTGGCACGTTTCCATTCCCAACAGGGAGGCGAGTTAGAGCGGGTGAGACGGAAGGAAGAAATACAAATAGAAGACTGAACCAGAATCACCTACACGTCGGCCTACAGGCTGGAGGCCTAATTGGAAGCTCAGTTATTATTCTGGGGAAACACTCAGCTGACTCGGGTTTCGCCCGGTGGGGGAATCGAGGTTGACAGCATTATTAATGAGTGCTGAAGAGTGCTAAAGAGTCAGACAGAGCAGACGGTGAGAGTGATGAGGAGCCTGCGGCGAGGATGAGATGGTGGATGGTTTCATCCGAACAAGAGCGGCGGACCGAATCCGCTGTTTACCCGAGGAACTCTTCCTTTACAGAAACAAACTCTTTAAGAGGATTCGGTTCTGCTGACTTCCTTCTTTATCTCATCCTCGATGAAGATCCAATTTCAGAATGAACTGCTTCCTTGAACTTTCTTTTAATTACTTAATTTATTTTTTCATCTGAGACATTCCTGTAGATCTGATGAACTATTCACCAGTAAGACTTCGCTAACGTCAGCATGCTTGTTTGTTCCTCTTTAACTTTAATTAATCAGCTTAACTATGGCCACTTCTTTACTTGTTCAAAGTGAAAATACTGAGAAAGGTCAACTTTATTTATTTTATTGTTCCCTTTTCAGGCTAATTTACTTGATTTATTTTCATGGGAATCCCAAAGGCAGCAAATCTTTTCACCTGCAAAGTAGAATTCATATCAGATCAACACCGATTCTGCTCACAGTTATTATCTGCAGTTTCCAAAAAAATGATATAAACCCCACAGAAATACAGATTATTTTTTTCCAGGATGTTTGACATTTTTTGAAATTGTCAAATTGTGAAACTAACACGTCTAATATAGAGTACAAACTGTCAGTCTGAGATATATAAAATGATTTTTAAGAAAATCGTCTACATTTTAAACAACGAACTGGTCATCTCACCAGATTTAGCTCCACAGGAGACGTCAATATGTGATCACAGGATCTACAATCAGACGGAGTTTCCCAAATTTGAATCAAGTGTTTGTTCACTTTCCATCTCATCTGCTTTGTTTCGTTCATGATGTCGACTTTAATATATGATGTCATCTAAAGGTTGTTTCGGGTTCCCCAAAAAAAGAGAAGATATCTTTAAAACTTTGAGCTCCAACCAGTTTAAATAAGACAACAAGACCCTCTAGTTCGGTTAACTACATTCACATTCATGGCTCTGAAACAGTTACATAACAAACTGCTTGTTAATATGCAGCGAGGGAACTTTCAGAGGAGCTTAAAAACACACTTGAAGGTGATAAAAAAACATCACATGACTGAATGACAAATAAAAAAAACAAAACATGCCTCTTTGCACAGAAGTAGAGGAAATATTTTGTCTCTGGAGGGAATGACACTCATTCTGTCGGGAATTCAATCTTCCTACCTGCTGCCAGCAACCGCCTTATAACCAACAACCACCAGGAAGTGAACACTTAACAACAACAACAACAACAAAACTGCTGTAATTTCTCTGTCTGTCTGAACATCTCAGAAACTGGACTTTAAATCTGAACATCAGGAAAACTCAAAGTGGAGAACGAGGAAGGGAACATTATGGGATTGTTGGAAGTTCACTTTACTTCTAAAGTGAAATTTTAGTGGTTTAAATTTTATTCCATCAGGTCGTCCTGTTGAGTTTGGATTTATTTTTTAGATCCCGAAAACAGGAAACACTAATAAACAGACAACCGCACGGCCCGCACAGAAAGTAACACAAATAAAAAGAAGACAACAAATTACAGGACAGATTTGAATCTGTGTCTCCAATCAATCACTCTCTGAAACTAGATCTGCCAAGATGAAATATTTCATCTTAAATAACAACTGGGTTGTGTGCGGTTGAGATATCTCAGAAACTCTTGGCACTGACAGACAAAACAGTCGTTTCACAAACACGTGGTTAAAGTCTCTGAGGAGCAGCGGGGTTGAATGAATTCTTTCTATAACTGCAGTTTTATTTCTGCAGAGCTTTAACACAACCAGCTGAAATAAAGGGCAGCATCAGTTCGGGTCACTCATCGTGCTCACATGGCCCGAAGCACGAGTAGATTCGTGGCTATTGTTGTCACAATGCAACACAAACATGGTATATAGAAAGACAAGCTCATGTGCAGATGGACGTACACAACAGTGACCTCCACCTCCTCCCCGCTCCGCCACAACAAAAAGGCTAATGCATTATGGGAGCCGGCGGCTGTGGCTATTCATAGCGCCTTCTACCAAATGTCACAGATGTGAGGTTATTGACATTATCGTTACAGGGAGCCGCTTCTCAGTTTGACTTCCTGCCGCCTGTCAGTCAAAACTTTCTACAGGACGATTCACCAACATTAAACATTTTTGGAAACGATTCGTTTTACTCCCAGAGGCTGCGATACGTTCACATCAGGATCGAAACGACCCGCTGAGGCCGCCTCGAGCCACGTAAAGGGCTGGTTGTGTTTTCTAAGCCTGACCTTTGACCTCTCGGGATAAAAGCAGGTAGTGGATGGAGAATTTTTACTTTTAGTCACATTAAGTCCGGCTGCTGAACCCACAGAGAAAGATTTGGAATTTAAACCTTTCGGCATTTAGCAGCTAGAAAAACAGCAATTAGTCATTTTTTTGTCCTTTTTCTTTTAACCTCCTCTCTTTTTCCTCCTTTTGTGTTCAGAAATATTCTTATTTTAAATGTCTGAAGTGAAGTTGGATTTATTCATTAACCAGGTCAATCATGAAGAGGAGTCTTGGTGGAGCTCAAAGAAACAACTAAGATCCTCTAATCACTTTTTTTTTTTAGGTTTTCTGTGAAAGAAAATCGTCTTTGTGTTTTCCTGCAGCAGAGCGGCTCACTGCAGAAGGCGAGGGTTAGTTACTATCTGTTAGAATTGTCTTTCCAAATGAAAACTTTTTTTTTTTTTAATGAACTGTGTACTAGATTCAACAAATTCAACAGCTTTTTTTTTTTTTTTTTTTTTTTTTTTAAATTGTGAGTTTCGGTTACAGCTCTGCTCCGTTTGGCCTCCGTAGTTTGTTTAACTGTCCAATCAGGGAGGAGTGTGACTTGATGGGACACCTTTCCCTGCCTTGGCTTCATCAGTCCTCTGACCATTAGCCTGGACTTCCAGATGATTGACTTAAAAAAAGTTTTTTATTCTCTTTGCCAGCTTGTTTTAAACACTGACTTTAAATCCCATATCAGATGAGCAGACAGTGTGAGTTAGGTTTTCCTCTGTGGGCCTTCAAACAGAAGATATCACTGATGTTTCCTCTTGATTCAGCAGAAGAAGAACTATTGTAACACTTCTAAATCACTATTCCAATATAAATTCCTGAAAGAAATCCTTCCTGTTTTACGTCTGTGTCCTGTATATCTTTTCTGCGTGAAGTCCAGATGTGTAAATGATGGGCGAGAGCAGAAATTATGTTTAAACGGTTTGCAGAGAAGAATAAAAATGTTTATCTGACCGCCTAAATAACAGTATACAGAGGCAGAGTCACGGTGTGATACATCAGCTTCATGGGTGTTTTTTTCCTCAGGTTACTATACAGTTTTATCTGTTTCTTTGATATATAACACTAACCCAACAGCACTACTCGCCCACTCCTGACTTTATTCAGTGCTCCTTTTCACAAAGTTTGCTCTTCTGCTTCGTCTTCATTCATTCTGTAAAGTTTATAACTTTTATTTTAAAGTCATTTAAACTATGCAGGCTGAGAGTCGACAAATTTCTTTAAAAACTAAATCAAACCGCTAAACTTGTGTATTATTATGTTCTTATTTCATACCATTTGTTTTGTTTCTTTTCTTCAGAGCTGAAAAATTGCAGTGAGTCATTGACATGAAAAATCTATCAATCATTTAAAAAAAAAAAAAGCACAAATAAACACACACACACACACACACACACACACACATATACACACAAAGACACTGATTTCAAGTGCCAGTGAATTCAAAAATAGCTGAGAACAAAATAATAAATTGAATGACTGCAGTAAATCAGAGGCTGGTGTGCATCAGAGGAAAAATGTCCCACTTTGTTTGAGTGCTGCGGTCGGCCTGACCACCTACATGTCGGGGAAGAATGTGGAAACCTTTAAAAAGACAACACACAAGTCGTTAAACTGAATTAAAATGTGATGAAAGATCAATTACAGCCTGCGCAGAGTGGTACAACTGTCTCCAAGACATGAACCACAACCGCAAATAAGCCTGAAGGGGAAATGTTTTCTGCAAAACACACCAACTGTTGGAGTTCAATTGTGTCGAAAATTAGTTTTGTGGACACACGTTTGTAAAGTGGACTCATGATGTGAGCCCAGGAGGCAACGGGGAACATCTGCTGTTAAGGACTTTTTGAAAAGAGGTTAAAAACATTGGAAATAAAGTAACAAGTCCAAGTCATCAGATCATCAGATCATCCTCTTGCCACCTACGCGGCACAGATGGTGTTTGTGAAGACACTCAGCTCTTAAAATGCCTCTGAAACCCTTCAGGAAGATCCATCAAACTGCCGCTGCAGAGATGGGAGGGGGGGGGCTCCGCTCACTGGCTCCCAATCAGATGTGAAATTCTGGTCTTTGTCAAACTCTGGTACCTTCGCTCAGCTCTGCAGAGAAAACGACTGCCCTTAAGCACGAAAATATTTGTGTAACTGCGGAGAGTGAGGAAGATGAAATGGTTGGTGGGTGTAATGGGTGAAACGGGAGAAGCTTTGAAACGCCGTGGTCAGGGGTGGGCCAAATTACAGGAGGAGGAAAGGTAAAGAAAAATGTTGGTGAGGAAAAGTAGAAGAAAATAACAAAAGTCTGTGCTGCTGCGGTGAACGGAGACACCAGCTGTCCTTTTGCTGAACTGGAACGTCGACCCTTTAAATGCAAAGTTCAGAGGAGGCTGTCGAGGCGCCGAAGTACATTCTGCTCTGTCTGAACCTTTAATTGGTTTTGGTACTTGAGTGTTTTTTTTTTTTGTTTTTTTTTAAAGAGATTTAGTTAAAAGCTCTGAAATGGAGTCAAGAAGTCCTGAAATTGAATCTAACTTCAGTTGCTGAGTCACTGGACTTTTTTTTTGTTTTTGGCTGCATCATCGTACCAAACTGAGGAAGGATAACGACAAGACAGACTGTAAACAAACCAAAACTTAGAGGAGATTTAATTCAAAGTTTAACACATAAATTAATGTTTATCAGCCTGAAGTAAAACTTTCCGATTCTCCAGTTTATTTCCAGCAGATTGGTGGCAACGTGTTTAACCTCAATCACTGAGTTAGCCAGAGCTCAAAAGGATGTCGTGTTGTCTGGAGTTACACGCCTGACAAACAGCTGCATGCTGGGCCCAAAGCTCCTGGGTGAGCTACGAGCAGGAACATTCAGCATGGACGCTGCGTCGACTTCGAGATGCCGCTTCGGCATTTTGAAGTCGCTTCACAACGCGAGGCCTTTTTCTCTCTCACAAATCTTCTCCACATCTGGAGCCTTCGGCCGAGCTGCCTCTCACTCCCACAACACATCTGTAACATTCATTCCCCACCTCTTCAAACCTGCATATTCTGTCTTTATTCATCTGTATTGTTGTTTTCTCCTCTTACTGTGGGGTTGTAGGTCTTTAAGTGCCTTTAAAGACATTACTATGGCTAACATGGTCTCAGTGGGAGTAACCATGGCGACGGAGGCAGGGAAAGCTAGGGCAGCTGGGAGAACGGCGGCGCCTGTATGGAGGGAAAACATGGGACCAACCGTCCGGGCCAAGATGCTCCGGATAAAAAGGAGTCCGAAGGAAGTGACGGGAACCTCAGATCGACTCTGATGTGGCTTTTTGTTGTTGGAGATTGCTGACAGAGGAGAGAGCAATGAGGGGGAGACGGCCCGACAGAACAGAGACTGAACCCACAACGCAGATCAGATACAAGGGATTGTTTATTTTGACAAAGGTGCTCAAATATGTACAGGGCTGTTTAAAAGTGGGATGGGAAGCCAGGTAGGTAACACGGGGAGCAGATGACAGGTGAGTCCAGGGCGAAGGTGCAGATCCACAATTCAACAACAACAACAACAAAAAACAAGGTCACAAGACAGGCAGCAGTAAAAAGCTATATTCACACAAAAAAACAAAAACAAAACAGATGAAGGGGCCGAGAATGTTCCCACCAGGAATGAAACAACAAACAACGAGTGGAGGATGAAACCGGCCAATAACTGCTGCAGGTGAAGGGAAGCAGATGTGGAAAAAATCCCCTCGAGCCCTGAAGAAGAACATGATGAATTAACTCCACCTACATAATGACTCATAGTCGAAGCCATTTTGGAGCCTCGGTCTTTGGCGTCTTGGTTTTTCGTCAATCACACAGTAGCCACGCCCCCAATCCATCCCCTGCTTCACGGTCCTCCAAAGTTTACTTTAAGTTTAGTTGCCTCCTGGTGGTCATCAGATAAAGTTCAGGTTTAAGGTTCTTTCTATTTTTACCCCCAATAGCACAGGGAGGAGACCAAAGCTTTGCTCTGCAGATTGAACAGCAGAAGTGTTTAAAACTGAAGCTTTTCTGCTCGTGTATCGTCAACAAATTCATTTATTTATTTTTGATGCATCAGGTTCAAACAGGGAAGATACTGTAAAAAGCAGCATGGTTTGATGTCTGTTATGGAGGCAAAATAATCTATTTCCACTTTACCTGACACGTCAGACTGAAGCTGATGATGCTAAAAACATGCTTCAATCTTGTGGTTCATCTCAGATCAGCAACACTTTGCATCAGGAAAAATGGGAAGTGATGCAGGTAAAAAAAAAAAAAGAAAGGGATGAATGTCAGCAGAGCCGTGTCTGGGACGAAGGGGACACCATCACACTGCTCTCTGCTGGGAACCAAACGGGACAGAAAACTAAAAGGAGCCGGAGAAGTCAAAACAAAGGAAATGTTTCACAATAAAACCAGACAAAAGAAAAAGGCAAGAGGAGGGAGGTCACCGTAATGAAAGAAACTGTAGCAGAAAGTAAAGACTGAAAACAAGAAGGAATCAAAAACGACCACATTGTTGGTCTTTAATTTGTGCTGTTATTGCAGGAAATTAGAGAAGACAGGAAATGGAAAGAGGTGAAGAAGAAGAGAAGGTCTATTTTCTCCACTGAAGACGCAGAGCCGTGCTTCTCGCCATGAAAAATAAATTGTGTTGGCTCGCCAATCGGCTGGCACGACCTGAAGAGTAAAACGTCGGCCATTTTTAGAGTAATTTCATGGCATTTTGGGCCATTTTGTTAGTTTCTGTTCAAAGTGCCAGAATAAATGTTACGAAGCGATGCAGATCGCAGCAGCAGATTGAACCACGATGGGAAAATATCAGAAGATTTATTTGGCTGAAATTCATGGAAAGTTTTGGAAACATTTTTTTTTTTAATCACTTAGGAGTAAGCATGAGCTCACGATTTGTTACGTACCGATATCTTTTATTAACAAGACAGGAACTAGAATCAATACTTTACTGTCTTCTCAGTTAAACGAGAAAAACTTTGAATTAAAACTGTACAGGTGTTAAAGAGCTTTTAAAACCGACATGTAATTTATTACTAGTTTTGTGCTCATATCTTGGCAGTAAGTGTGTTACATAAAATAACCAAATGACATTACATTTAAATCTGCAAGAGTAATAAATCCGTGGAAAACCGCGTCATACCATCAGAATTATGGAATTAGTTATGAAACTGCCCACACACAAGCTGACAGTGAACTTCACAGAAGTCAGGTGAAAAAGAAAGAGCTGGAGCAGGACAACGCACTGAAATCACAGACGGCTGCAGGAAAATGAAATGCTGATAGACGGCAGTATTTGAAGATGCCCACAAACATTTTTAGAGTAAATAGAGGAATAATAATTAGTGGGGATGAATGAGGGCTGTTTATTCAGAGAATTTAGTTCTGAGTTTGGACCGAAGAGCTGGACGCCACTGACCTGGAGCAGGTGCTGAGCAGAGGCGAGGCGAGGTCAGGATAAGAAGGGTGGTCAGTTTTCCAGGTCGGGGGGGGAGACGGGTCAGAGACAGTCACGGTCGGTAACGGGGGATCAGTCCGCTGGAAAGTCTCTCATGAGGGCTAAAAACAATCAGGCAAAGAATTAGTGAGTGAGCAGGAGAGGCTGATATACCGACTGATTGGTGATCAGGAGCAGCTGAGGGCAGCAGGTGAGGGGAGGAGTCCAGGTGAGGGGAGGAATCCAGGTGAGAGGAGGAGTCCTGATGAGGGGAGGAGTCCAGGTGAGGAGTCCAGGTGAGGGGAGGAATCCAGGTGAGAGGAGGAGTCCTGATGAGGGGAGGAGTCCAGGTGAGAGGAGGAGTCCAGGTGAGAGGAGGAGTCCTGATGAGGGGAGGAGTCCAGGTGAGGGGAGGAGTCCAGGTGAGGAGTCCAGGTGAGGGGAGGAATCCAGGTGAGAGGAGGAGTCCTGATGAGGGGAGGCGTCCAGGTGAGAGGAGGAGTCCTGATGAGGGGAGGAATCCAGGTGAGAGGAGGAGTCCTGATGAGGGGAGGAGTCCAGGTGAGGGGAGGAGTCCAGGTGAGAGGAGGAGTCCTGATGAGGGGAGGAGTCCAGGTGAGGGGAGGAATCCAGGTGAGAGGAGGAGTCCTGATGAGGGGAGGAGTCCTGATGAGGGGAGGCGTCCAGGTGAGGGGAGGAGTCCTGATGAGGGGAGGAATCCAGGTGAGAGGAGGAGTCCTGATGAGGGGAGGAGTCCAGGTGAGGGGAGGAGTCCTGATGAGGGGAGGAGTCCAGGTGAGGGGAGGAATCCAGGTGAGAGGAGGAGTCCTGATGAGGGGAGGAGTCCAGGTGAGGGGAGGAGTCCAGGTGAGGGGAGGAATCCAGGTGAGAGGAGGAGTCCTGATGAGGGGAGGAGTCCAGGTGAGGGGAGGAATCCAGGTGAGAGGAGGAGTCCTGATGAGGGGAGGAGTCCAGGTGAGAGGAGGAGTCCTGGTGAGGGGAGGAGTCCAGGTGAGGGGAGGAGTCCTGATGAGGGGAGGAATCCAGGTGAGGGGAGGAATCCAGGTGAGAGTAGGAGTCCTGATGAGGGGAGGAGTCCAGGTGAGAGGAGGAGTCCTGATGAGGGGAGGAGTCCAGGTGAGGAGTCCAGGTGAGGGGAGGAATCCAGGTGAGGGGGGGAGTCCAGGTGAGAGGAGGAGTCCAGGTGAGGGGAGGAGTCCTGATGAGGGGAGGAGGTGAGAGGAGGAGTCCAGGTGAGGGGAGGAGTCCTGATGAGGGGGGGAGTCCAGGTGAGAGGAGGAGTCCAGGTGAGGGGAGGAGTCCTGATGAGGGGGGGAGTCCAGGTGAGAGGAGGAGTCCAGGTGAGGTGGGAGGGGCTTTGAGTTCAGTTGAGCAGAATCAAATAGAGGCTTTTCAGGCTTATTAATTCATCCCATTATTGCACTTTAAAGTGAACTGAGATTTCAGTCGGTGCCTGAAGTCAAATATCTGCTCTGCTTCTGTTCTCTTCTCTCCGCTCACTTCCTGTAAGCATCAAAGTTTTGACCAATCAGATCTTCCAGCTGCCTTTTTTGCTGCACTTTTTCACACACCAAAGACTCACCTCTCCTCTCGTTTCGCAAATGACAAGTTTATTCGTTTACCCACATGAAGCCTCTCCTGATTGAGATGTTGTTGTCGTGTTCGGCTGCTCCCATTAGGGGGGGGGGGGGGGGGGGGGTCACTCTACGGCAGATCACCTCGTGATTAGTTTGTTTTTTGAACTGATGCCAAACGCCTTTCCAATCCCAACTTTGTGCCTCGAGGGGAAGGACAATCGAGAACTCAGTTCTCTCGATTCTCAGTTAGCGTCCGAACTGCTCTGCCACCTGAGCCACGCTCCTGAGGAACACAAACAGTGGAAAGTAAATGAAGTGGATTAGAAAAAGCTGTTTGTGTGTGAACAAGAAGAAAACTGGTTTATTTTGCTTTCTGTTGCGTTAGATTTTTCCATTTTCTCCTGTTTGTCGAAGTGTTTTCTTTGTAGGTGTCCTGACTTCCTGTTGAGCTGCTGCCATTTTACCTCCCTGATTGTCTCATTGTCGCTCAGCCTGCTGTCTGCTGTTGGACTTTAATATTTTTCATCTTCCAAACCAGAGGCTCACAGCTGGCTCACATAAAATCAGACACACACACACACACAAAAAAAAGAAACACATAACCCTTGTGCGAAAACGGCTTCTATCTTTTTCACCGTTCACCGTTCCCTCACGTTTCCTCTAAATGTCCAACAGCTCCTTCAGCTCAGCTCAGCTCTTTCCCTTTCCTCTTATTTCTGATCAGAGACTCAGATTAAAGAGCTAATTATGTTTGTGATCGGTCAGGAGACACACACACACACACAAGCAGTGCGTATAGTGCACATACACTGATAAACGCACAAATGGGCCCCTGAGACAAACAAGAACAGACACCCGAACCCCCTGGTACACGCTATTAGCAGACAAAACAACGTAACACATGTAAATACTGCAGAGAGGAGGAAGAGGAGCAGCGAGGAGAGGAAGACCGTGTTCTTCCCGCCTGAGAGCAGCTGGACAAAGAAAGTGGAACTTCTCAACGAGAGGGAGTCAGAAATTAATAACTGCAGCCATAAATAGAAACCCAATTCCTCTTCTGCCAACTGAGCTGCTTCAGAAGTTTAAAATGTGATTTTACTTTAAAGAGCTTTAAAGTTTTATTGCTACAAAGCAAACGTTTGCATTAGCAGCCGTTTGTGTGTGTGTGTGTGTTTCCATTTGGTCTAATTAGCTTTGCTTCATGCTCTCTGCTGTGGTCGGTTTGCTCAAGCGGAACAATGCCGCAGGATGTTAATTGGTAATCAAATTTTCGCTGGAAAATTTCATCCAAAAATGTTTTAATGATGTTCATGCAGAACTCGGGCTTCCAGAGTAACGTGACGTAAAGTGCCGAGAGTTTCTGCCGTTTCATTTCTTCCCCCTGCTGTCAAATTTCTGCTCAGATTTATTTATATAAGAAAAACACACAACAACACAAAAGGAAGCGACAATGTAATGAGATTTGATATTTACTGAACCTACTAAAACCGACACCGACACATCCCGGATGCTTCAGCGTGACCATCAGTGCTTTGCTGGTTATATTTAGAACTGGAGGAACGTGTTCATACCACATTAGCACAAACAAGAAATTGTTCCTTTTATACAATAGAATAGAAATAGAAATGATAAAATAATCAGTTTTGAAAGTGATTTCAGAGTTTCAAAGGCTGTACAACCAGGAAGTGCAAAAAAAAAAAAAAAAAGATTTAACATTTCGAAAACATTAAAAAACATTTAAAAAGGGATTTCAGAGGCTACATGGGTACATGTGGTGTTGACCGACAAGGTGAGCAGAGACAAACTTCATTCTCAAACTAATAAAGTTTTTTTCTTTGTCAACTCCTCATCCGGTTAAAATAACTGACTGAGACAGAAACGAGGTACGAAGTCAGATCAAAGGAGCTTTCAGAGAAATTCTGATCATTCGAGCCTCCCTGTTTTCTGAGCTGCTCACTCTTCAACCTGCTGTTGTTCAGGATGTGGACACGTCTTTAAAAGTGAAGCCATTAGTGAGCGACAGTCAGACCAATTAGCCAATTAATGAGCCTGTAAATGAAGAAACGACCGCAGTCTGCACCTTCAGCTCCGGGAGCTGGACTCCAAACAGGTTTCCAGGCGTCTGCAGGGCGCACAAATAAACCAAATAAAAATAAAGATTTGACTCCAACGTGACGATTTGCTCACCAAAAGCACACCGCCGGCTCTGAAAGCTGAAATCGTGACTCATCTGAGTGTGATTGATGCTTCTCAGTTTCCATCAGGTCAACATTTAAATGGCAGAAGTTGACTTTTTTTTTTTTTTTTTTGTACATGACTCAGGGCCTCTCAGATTGAATCTGCTCATTACTGACTGAGTTAACCAGCAGCTGGACAAACATCTTTTTACCTCCACATCATGCAGCTGTTAAGTTAAAATGGATTCATCATACCGCAAAAAACAACACAATAACCACACCCACTTTTTGAATCATTTTTTAGTTTGACTGGTTGAAAACTTAATTCATAAAAGCTTGATTTAACATTTTACTTTAAACCCGTTCACAATTATTACTCTGACCATTATGAATATTTATGATGACTATTGATATTTTCAGTCTGCAGCCTGAAAGATGACGACGAAAGATGCAGCACAAAGAATCTGTTTTAAAAGCAACAAAGACAAACGGATATTTTTTTATCTCTAAATAATTCTTCTTGTGTCGTCTCAAGCTGTTCAACAAATTTCACAGCTGCAATGAAAAGAAGAAACTGCTTTTCATTTCCTTTTATTATCTTTCTGCTGCATCAAGAAAACATTATTAATCTAATCAAATCAAATCAGATCAGATTTATTTGTATAGCACCAAATTATAACAAAGTTACATCAAGACACTTTACATATAGAGCAGGTCTAGACCAAACTCTTTATAAAATGATTTAAAGAGACCCAATAGATCCCCCCATGAGCAGGAAAAACTTCCTTTAAGAGGCAGAAACCTCGAGCAGAACCAGGCTCAGGGGGGGGCGGCCATCTGCCTCGGTTGGGTTGAGAGAGGGAGAGAGAGAGAGAGAGGCACGGGGGGGGGGGGCAAAGTTGGGTAGAGTAGTGAGAGAATAAGAGCAGGAGGAGGGGATATTCAAACAGGTGTAGGCAGGAACATGATGCTGCATGAGGTTCGTAGGAATGATGCTGTATGGAATTCTTGAAGATGTGGGAGCAGCAGGCGTTACAGGAACATGGGATGGTGATGATTCATCACCTGCAGGATGAGGACAGGGAGAGAGAGGAGAGGAGCTGGGAGAGAGAGAGGAGAGGAGCTGGGAGAGAGAGAGGAGAGGAGCTGGGGGAGAGAGAGGAGAGGAGCTGGGGGAGACGGAGACTTCGGGAAAACATGGTTAGTAAATGCAATGCACAT